>OY992501.1:67892761-68492761 GCA_963921215.1 Scoparia ambigualis
GATCCTATCAAGGGTATCATTAGGTTCCCATTTTGTGTGTCTGGAGTTTGGACAGACGCAAGGATGCGTCCCACAGCCCGGCCACCTTTAGTCTGTGCAGCGCTTTCCTTGCCTCCGTCTCTATGATACTGTGCAGGGGTGGGAGGTCCGTGAGGACCTCCAGCGCTGCTGTTGGTGTGGTTCAAAATACCCCGGTAATCGCCAGGCATACTGTTCTCTGTAGTTTGCTCAAAGCATTCTTGCAGATCTTCAGCCTAGTCCTGGGCCATCAGACGTTGCTGCAGTATGTGAAAATCGGCCGTACCATCATGATGTAGATCCATCTTATGATTTTGGGGTTGAGTCCCCACATTTTGCGATGAGTGGAGCGGCACATACCAAATACCTTATAGGCCTTGACGACTAGTCGTATCCATGTGCTGTTTCCAGGTGAGTTCCTTACCAAGTTTTAAGCCTAGATATTTCACTTCTCTGGACCAAGGAAGCTGGGTACCGTTAACCGTTAGGTTTCCCAGTTTCATAAGGTTTTTCATTCTAGTAAAGGAGATGGCGGTCGTTTATCCCAGGCTTACAGATAGATGATTGGTATTACTTCAACCTTCCAGCAAATCCAGGGCACGTTGCATTAGCTCCGATTCCGTGGAGGGAAATTTCCCACTGACCGTGATAACTAGATCATCAGCGTAACCAACCGTAAAGAATGGTCTATGGATCAGCTTTGCTATGATTGAATCAACCTCAAGGCTCCATAGCAAAGGGGAGAGAATCCCCCCTTGCGGGCAACCTCTAGTTTTTAAGCAAGTAAGCTGTCCACTAGTAGTTCCGAGTAGATGATTCTACCCTTTAGCATACATTTAATCCATTTGCAGATCGGTTGCGGCACGCCATGATCCCTGGCTGCCACATTAATAGAGTCAAAGGTTGTGCGATCGAATGCACCTTCAATATCTACGAATGTGCAGACGCAAATCTCTTTGTTCTCCAGGGCGGATTCCGCTCTACTCACCACATGGTGAAGAGCAGTTTCTGTTGACTTCCCTGGCTGATAAACGCATTGAAGTCCATGAAGTAGATATTTTTTCAATGGCCCTGTTCTGATAAATTTGTTTACCATCTTCTCCAAGGCCTTGAGGAGAAAAGATTGATGACTTTTTGACCTAAAAGCTTTGGGTTTTTCGTAATCCGGTTTACCCGTTTTTGGTATATAAATTACTTTAACACGCCTCCATATTCGGGGTATATAGCCGAACGCAATGCAGGCTTTGTGCAGTCTGCAGAGGTGGGGGCCCAGTATGGAGGCGCTCTGCTGTAGTAGAATGGGGTAAATGTTATCAGGCCCTGGCGCTTTAAATGGTTGAATGCTCCATAGCGCCCATTTAACTTTAGATTCATCTACTACCTTTTTAGCTATTGTCCAATCATACTTGAAAGTTCTACTATGCTGCTCCTTCCAGCTGATTGGGTCATGTTCGTCCTGGATGTAAAGGGAGGGGAAGTACGTATCAAACATAACCTTTAGTATATCACCACCAGTTTCTGTCTGAGTTCCATTTGCCCTCGTAACTGTGGACAATGGAATCGCTTTTGCTCTAGAAATTGCCTTGGTCTTAGTCTCATTGCTTCAGGAACAGATTGTATTTTTTCACAATGTTATCTCCAAGCTTATCTCTTTGCTTTACGAACCGCACTGCTGTAGCGAGTTAAAACCTTATTGTATTCACTGAAATCGTTTTTGCCCTATCTTCATTGAACGCCTGTCGTGTCACTTTCCTAATTTGAGCAACCTCTGAAGTTCACCATGGTAGTTTCTTTGCCACTGATTTCGTTTCTATGCAATTGTTTGGCCAGGCCGTCATCAGTGCTTCTGTAAGTCTGTCAGCTTCAAACTCTATATCCACAGCTGAGTTGAGTTTGTCGCTTTGACCATCTAGATCCCTCCTAAAAATCTTCCTGAAGCCCTCCCAGTTGGTGTTTCGAGGGGTTTTCCTTTGCACAGTTCCTATGATCTTACCTAGTCTGTACATTAAGCATATTATGTATTTGTGGTCGGAAAGTGATACCTCATCCGACACATTCTAGTGTGTGATGTTACTTACCGCTCTGTTACTAGCAATGGTTATATCAATCACCTGAGCCCTCCGGGCATTGAAAAAGGTGGCCTTATTTCCTTTATTAATAATTTGCATGGATGAACTCACCAGATACTCCAGCAGTCTCTACCCTCTCTCATTGGTGTCTGAACTGCCCCAGATTACATGATGCGCGTTGGCGTCGCAACCGACGATGACATCTTGGTTTTCTCGGCCAATGCAGGTTACCAGTTCCCGCATCTCTTTTGATACTGGATCCGCCTTCTCGAAGGGGAGGTAACCTGACGCTAAAATTACCGTCAGCCTATCACCCCCTTCCCCCGTAAGGACCTTGACAGCTGTCAGATCCCTACAACAAAACTTCATTAGAGGCATTGCGTGTAGGTCATTTGTGACATAGGCTCAAGTTCTCATGTCATTAGTAGAACAGTTGTAGAATAATGTACCAGAAGTTCCACCTAAACCTTTAATCTGGCCCCTATAAAGATAAGGTTCCTGGATCAAGGCAATATCGAATTTATTCATTGCAAGCTCGCGTGCGAGAAGGGCAGTTGCGGCCTTTCAATATTGTAAATTGATTTGTACGCACCTTAGCTCTTTAAAACAGCCTAGCGCCCGTCCTCTGAGCGGAGTTCGCCATCCGATGCCGTATGCACAGTCAACGGAGACGGCCCTCCAAGAAGCAGCTCGTCCAGGGCAAGCTTCCCCAAATCATCCTCGGATCTAGGCGATGAGATCCCCCACACACTCTCCTCTAGAAGCTTAAAGACGCTGTTGTCGACGCCCGTATTAAGGCAGTAGCCCTTCGCCTTGATAAATGATGCAGAGGCACCATCCATCAACACGATCCTGCGGACTGTCAGACCCTCGACCTTAGTATCGATGATCTTCCAGCCCGGAGTCTGCAAGCCTGGATAGTACCTCTGCATCATCCTCAACACCCTCAAGGCGACTAACGTTACGGGATTTCCAAGCCATTTTAACAGGCTTCGGAAGATCCTTCGCGTCAACCACCCTGAGCACGAGACCCTCCACGGTAAGGCCGCCCTGTGCTCGGAGCCAGCTCGCCAAGCTACTTCCCTCACAAGTGAAGAGAATAGCACCCGACGAGATGCCTCCGATATTGATCAAGCGCGGCCTCCAGCAGGTCCCAAATGGTCCCTTGGATCGCCACGTAGTGACCCTCCCCCAGCGTAGTCGCTGAGTAGTCATCAGCAATGATAGCCATCTTGTAAGCGCTCACTGCCCCCAAATAAGACCCGTGAGTCTTAACGCGTTTGGCATCAAGCGACTCCTGATTCTCATTGCTGATTTCCCTCAAACTTTTAGTTCGTTCCACAGCAGCCGCCGCAGTCTCCTCCTAGGCCCGCTGCCTCTGCAGCTTGGCGAGAAGCCTGCGGTGGCCCGAGCCTTGTCTCGGCTTCTTGCCCATGCCCCCCTCCCCCCCTGTATTAGACCTGGGCCAGGTGGGTTCCTATGAGGACTTAGTTCCTGCGGCCACGATGGTCCGGCGTTGGCGGCGTTACGGATCCCAGCAGGACCCAAATCCCGTAACCCCACCATTCCATGGTCCTCCACATGGAGTTGCTGGGCAGGTGCTGACGCCCTCCTACTACCGAGCATCAGACCTCCGACCGCTTGGTCCCCTCGCAAGGTTCCCGGCGGGTTGGGCCCCCTAAGGTTCCCACTTCCACTAGGCCTCTGCATGGATCCTGAATGCAGCGAATGCCGTGCCGGTGCACCCGAAGCCGAACGTTTGCCCCCGCGGTGCCTACCACGTCCAGTTGATAGGGTTAGTCTTCGAAGGTATCCATCCCCACTATGTTTCGCGGTAGGCCCCGCCGTACACGCGCCTGCCCCCGAAGGAGTATGGCACACCTGGGTCCCTCGCGGGACAGAAAGAACGCTGCCTGAGATAGGCATATATATTGCCCCTCCTCCGCTCAGATACAAGGGGCAGCCCGAGCCCGAAGGCCCAGGGAGGGGTTCTCCGGCCTTGCTGGTACCCTCCTGGGCTAAATTTGTTTTTAAATCTGCCATTATTTTTAAACAGTGTGACAATGTTGGGGTCAAGGTTGTCATCCCTCCTAGGATGAGATGAGAAAGGATTAGGAAATAAGGAAAGGAAAATGGTAAGGAGAGGAGTTGCTGTGGATGGGATCATGGGATTAAGGTTAAGGGAATGGCCCACCGTGCGGGATATCACTGGTGGGTTAGCCCCCCACACTCGGCTGCTGAACGTCGCAAGGTAAGTGGTAGGTGTGCGATGCTTGCTTAGTGAAGACAGCATTATCCAGGACCGACGACCCACTTTAGAATGGGGCCGCAGCCTATCTGTACAGGTGGTCGACAGGACAGGACGGCGACGTAAACGTGTGTGAATAGGACTTGACGGCAGACGCTGCTAGCTCAACATCGCACACTTGAACATACATCCAACCGCCCTTCGGCCCCAAATAATAGAGGTAAATAATATTTTAGAGGTAAATAAACGATAAGTATTTGTTTTTAAAGCTCTTTATGAAACTTAATTTTTAGGGTATTGTTTTTATAATATTTAAAAGAAAGAAGAAATAATATCAGCACAAAATGGTAACCAGTTTAAGAACAGATAATGCAAGCACTTCAATAAAGTAAAAAAAATTCAACCCGAACAAAAGACATAGGTACAAACATTGCAAATTAAATAAAAGCTTGTAATAACGAAAATTTATATTTATATATATTTATATATTTTTTATATATATATATATATATATATATATATATATATAATCAACTGCCTACCTGAATTACCTATAAAAATAATCATGATATAAAAAGAACTTACTTACAATACAACATTTTATAAAATACTTAGCCTAGGTTCCAACTAGCAGCGGGGATAGACCCGAGCTATCGGCGGTAAGGGCTGCAGAATAAGGGTTCTCCTGACAATACGTGCCGTGTCAAGGACTATTGCCTTTATTATTAATTACATACTTTTATTTCTATCTGTTATACTGTTATTGACGTAATTGTTTGTTAACATTGAATGAATGCTCTTGTGAATTTAAAATTAAAAGTGGACATTGTTAATTCTGGTCGGGCTGACAGCACAATATCATTATTGGTAGCGCACCTTTTCCAGAATATCAGAACCAGAGAGCAGTTTCGAATCCTGCTCGTGATTTTTTTTTACTATTTTCAAATGGACATCCCCTCTCCTTATTCACTAAGTTTTATTTGTATTGGCACCTCGAGACCAACCGTTAGGTTATGCAAGAAGTGCCAGACGTCCCTGCGCTAGCAGAACACTCGCGCAGGAGACCATCTGCGTAAGGTCTTGATGCTAAATCAGTGCCCGCCGGAGCGCGCTCTTCATTCGGTACTCATAAAACTAGTGTCGCGAGAGAGTCTCCCCGTGAACACGTGTAGTTCACTGCCTATTGTACAGATAGGTAACCGGAGCTGTCAAGCTCGCTCACTTCTCGTTGCACGAAGGGCACAACTCGCAGTTGCCACTGCTCGGGTCGTCGACTCTAAAGTCGACTCCCATATTGGGCTGCCAATACTTGTTCTCCAGACTAGTACCGGAGATGTCAACACCAATGTCCAACGAGAACCACCGAACAAAGCTGCCAACTATAAGGGAAACTCACGTTCCCCGCAGGACTTTTCGCTGCTGGCCCCACAGAGACCGCTACTAGGCCCCGCTCGCTGTGCGCGAGTTTGGAAGTCCCGGCACACAATACCAGGACAAACGAACATTCCCAAACCCTACAGCTAACCACAAGCCACTACAAGTCTAACACACGTCTGGATCCCGCCGCAGGTACCGGTCAAGGCACAACCAGCGGGGGGCATGAACCGGAACCCCGTAGTACCCCTAAGAAACACAGCTAGACCCGTAGTTCCAGCTGCGATACCCTATCTGTAGGGGTCAGTAGATAGGGACAAATGGACAATGATATTTTAAAAAGGTGAAATTGGTTTTAATTTTAGGTATACCCTTGGACAGATGATGTCACCATCAGGAGTTGGGGTGGTATCCCATTTAAACATATCGAGAACCAGAGTGGAAGATGGTGGCCTGTACTCTTGTATAGCTGTGGAGGGTGACGCTAGCGTCACGCACGGAGCCAGGGTTGATATATACGGTAAGTTATTTTACACTCATTTATATAGATATAGACCTTTTTATAGTATGTAAGATCTCGGGTTACCTACATGGGACTCTCCTCTCCTTTCCCCGCCCAGTTAGAAGAGCTCGACGGGAAAAAGGGTGGCCTAGCGTTAAAAACCTAGTACCATCCCTTTTTGTGTCACAGGGATAGCTCAGGATCACAAACAGCAAGCACAGAGTTTAACTTATACAGGGTCTAACAATATCAATAAGCAAACGGTGAAGGGGAGCATCTATACATCACACTAAGCATGCTCACCAAAGGAGAATGGCGAGTTTGGCCTTGACTAGCTCTAAAGTAGAAATATATATCAAAATAAAGTCTTATTTTAGACGTTTCAAAAAATATAGCCTGTTATTTTTTTTTACTTTTCATATTGCTATAATATTAAAAATACCTTTTAGTAATTTTAAAATGTTATTTATCGTTTTTCTGAACGTTACTCTAAAGTCTGTTCATTACGTTTCGTTAACCATAATTTATTTATTGAAATATATTAAAAATATAGTCTATTATTTTTAAACTTGTCTTATTGCTAAAATATCAAAATCCCTTTTAGTAATTTTAAAGTGTTAATTATCGTATTTCTGACGTTATCTAGAGTTTGTTCATTACGTTCCGTTAACCATAATTTATTTATCAAGAGATAACAAAAGAGCGACTTTTAACTAAAAAGTAATGTACCTATGTAAGTAGGTATGTTATATTAGTTTAGTTAGATAACAGTTTAACATACTTTCCAAAACGTTTATTAGTGTACAATTCTGTAGGTTAAGCTAAATATATTTTGTGTTTTTCTTTAGAAACACTAGGAATGTCAATGTCAAATAAACGTCATATCTGTCAGTCACTGACAGTCTCTCTTACTTCACTTCACTACTTTCATTCATTTCGTTGTGATATTATGTCATGTATTTTCCATTGAGTGACTGATTGTGGATATTATTGTACAGAGGTACACTCGAAGTAATTTTTGAGGTTTCTGTCATCAATTAGTACCTACCTATTGTCTTTTATGAGCGAAAATCTTATTGTTTAAGGCATGCTATAACTTTAAAATACGCACACCAATATTTTAGATTCAAAATTGACAGTTAAATAAAAGGGTTTCAAATTAGAAATAAAAAAACCGACAAGTTTTATGTCGCTATTTGTTTTTGAAATAGCATTATAATCTCATAATCTAAAAGAATTCAATAATCATAACATTAGACCTTATTATTAAAATTCAAGGTCAGGCTTGTATGGGATCTCGCCATTCTCATTTAGTCCAAAACTACAGGTTCGTTACCGAGATAATCAAAAAACATTATCATAATTTTCCAAAAAATACACCCTTTCCAAATCCGTCCAGCTGTACTACACGCACAAAAGAAGATAGCCGAACATGCACACTAAACTCTGAGCACACTGAGCTATCTTTTTATTAAAGCTTACGTAAGTGTTAGTAAAGATACAGCATGTTTCATGATGTGCATTATTTTAATTGATTTAATTTGTTAGAAAACATAATAAATTAATGGAATCAAGCGTTACTTTGCGGAAATCCATGATATACAAAAATTGAATAAAAATATGTAGTGTTATAGCAGTTAGAAATTATAAAACATAACATTAACAATTACACACTGTTGAATGACCAAACAAATTTAGTTTCCTCCCCATTGTGGCGTCTTATTTGCGGGTAGTATGTGCTGAAAACACCGTTTTACCTTTTTGTAACTCCACGTCGCCGTCGTAGCATTTTATTCTCATGTGATCATCTTATGTCATTCGCCTTATATATCATTGCCTTTATTTTTTTCCTTGCTTCTGCAACGTTACATAATGATTTAGTTACTATACAATACAATTCACTACACACATCGCAATTCCTGGATTTAAACTTGATTTAAACCCATTTATTACGTGATCCTAAATCATGAAACTCCAAACACTATTTTTTGACACTTTTACGTATCCCACAAGTTTCGGATCACTTTGATAATCTTATTTTACGTTTTGCCTTCTAATATTAGCATTTTTCTTACCGTTTTCGGTTCTTGTTTACTAGATATTGTGTTTTAGTTACGTTTTGACGTAACTGACAGTTTCTTTTGGCTTCGTTGCTATGCAACCTATAAACAAATTATAATCAAACCTTCCTCACTTTCTCATTTCTATATTTAGCCATCTAGATTTCAGCGTTTAAAAAATAATAATTAGAAATTTATTTAAAACTCAGGATCCGAGCTTTCTTGATAAAGTTCAGCCGACGACTGATCAGAACATCTTCAGCTTCTGAATTGGAAGGGCCTAGTCCCTACAGAACATCTTCAGCTTCTGAATTGGAAGGGCCTAGTCTCCAGAGAACATCTTCGGCTTCTGAGAAGGAAGGGCCTAATCTCCAGAGATCAACTTCAGCCTCCAGTCTTCGTGAGCTCCTGCGAACACCTACGCCAGCGCCTGCCACTACGGCAGCACCTACCAGCGACTGCCTCTACGGCAGCGCCTGCTCCTACGCCAGCCTCTACGGCAGCGCCTGTTCCACGCCAGCGCCTGCCTTTACGGCAGTGCGGCAGCGCCTGTCTCTATTGCCTGCCTCTAGATAAGCGCCTCACGACGCCTGCCAGTGCCTGCCGGCACCTGCCTGCGGCTGCCTCTTCTACGGCAGTGCCTGCTTCAAAGTCAGCGCCTGCCTCTACGGCAGCGCCTTCAGCAGCGCTTGTCTCTTCTGCCTGCCTCTACGTCAGCGCTTGCCTCTACACCTTCGCTTGCCTCCACGACAGCTGCGACTGCCTCTACATCTGCACCCGCCTTTGCGTTTGCGCCTTCATCTTGTCCATCATCACCTCCATCTACATACACACCACATCATCAACCACTTCATTCTACACTTTTCTTTTGTTTGTTCTTTTATTAATATAAATATTGTTAACCCCTTTCCATCTTTCATTTTTAAATGTCGCTTCACGACAACGTCACAAATGCCAAACGGTGGCGCCGGGAGGGTCCGGGAGCTTCGTAGCCGTTTCAGTCGGCGTGCAGCTCTCCCAGTCAACAGCTCCTGAGGATGCCCCGTGGAGAGGCGAAACACGTATCGGGTTTCGGTTTGCATGCCTTATTCAGCATCCATCGCTCCTTTTGCATGTGCATACATTGCGGGCGGGAGGGCGGTGCTTGCATGCAGCATCCAAGCTTGATAAATTAGTGAGTTAGCGGGATTAACACTACATATTTTTATTCCATTTTTGTAAACATAACATTGAAAAATCACTACCTAAAAACTGGATCCCATTTTTTGTCATTGTATTCATAATGATGTATAGATACCACCCTTTAACGTTCGCTTATTGATTTTGTTATACCCTTAAACCCTCTTGAGACCCAGAGCCCAAAAAACTGTCGGATTGTCATGAATTTTATAGGTAAGGCTAATTTTAATACATACAATTCATAAAAAATGCAAAACAAAAACCTATCCCTCCTATTTGCACCAAAATGGGGGGTGTCACCAGTGACACTTCGGGTTTCAAAGACAATAAAACAGGTCGAAATTAGTGAATGTTTTTATTAAATTAAAGTAACTTAAATTCCGTGTTTTTAGATTCAAATTGAACCGCAATTAAATATTGATAGTATTTTGTATGCGTCAAGTTTCATTCGTCCAGTTCTTCAGAAGGACTATCACGAGCGACGCGTAACTGGGTAGGACTGAAACGAGTATCGTCAGACACACGTGAGAGTCCCTCTCAAGAGGGGTTATTGCGTTTCGAGAAGAGGAACAGATGAAAAATATCTATCAATGTAGATTGAAGAGTGTTTAGGTGTCCACGAGTTTTAACACAACTCGGCCGCCGAGATCAAGTTTCCCCGGCATTGGGTGAAGTGCTGACTCTACAGTGGTCTCCCTGCTTGATATAAATACAAGTCCAAAGAAAGACCATCAGGATTTGCCAATAAAAACTTTGATACCTTCAGGATTTGGTTTTCCCTATACGACCTGCTTTATTTTACATTTACCTGTAAAAGGTATGATCTGCTCGTCTATGGCGGAAATTTGGCATCTTTGGTTTTGTCTGCAGCCGGACGGCTGAAATCGCTGAAACTAGTGGACGAATATTACAAAATCTATCGATAGTTGTCATAGAAGGAAATACTAACTGATCGTTAACGAGTTTAATGTTGTTTCTCAAATGGAAATATCTATTCCGCATTAGCGACTAGTACTGCCTTGGTTTCAGCAGCCCAGAACATGCGCATTCGAGGAAGTCCTAGCATACCCATAACCATAGAAACACCTATGTTATATGGGTGCTGCAAATGTTAGTACAGCGTGACATTTGCTCAATGAATTCAGGTTTGATGTAATTGCAAAAATATTCATAGGGAGGTTTGCAGATAGTTGGTTCAACTAATGGTAGACCCTCATAAAGATTGCAGCTTGCTTGCTGGAAGTTACTTGTACGATCCCATCGTACTATATTTTATCGATATTTTATTAACATAACCTTAAGTCGTATTCGCATCCAACATACACATCTTGGAATCCAGACGGATGCGCGAGCATGCCGCAGAAGCCGGTCGGCTGCGGTCGGCTTGCAGAGGTTTTCCACGGAACACCGTCGACTGCGCTCGGCCTTCGCCGTCGGCTCCGCTCGGCTACCGTCGCATGAGTTTGAACACAGATATTTCTCATAATATACATATACGGAGACGCGCGTATTCCTCCGCATTTTGTGGTAGAACGGACGTGGTCGGACTCAGTCGCATACGCGCGTCGATGCGCGTCGCTCGGTGGGAATCGTCCTTAAGGTGGATCGACGATCTGATAGAGGGCGCGGGTAGCTGCTAGATGCGATCAGCACAAGACCGGTACAGGTGGAGATCTTTTGTCCAGCAGTAGACGTACGTTTTTCAGCTGATAATAAAGCAAGTCGTTTATTTTTAAGTGATATATTTTTTAAGTTGTATTAATTAAGTATATATATTTTTCTCAGGCCCACCATACATCAGGAATCTTCCACCTGTGAAAGTGCAAAGCGGAGAAGCATTAAAACTTAGATGCCCTTATTATGGCTATCCTATAAGGTGAGTGCTGAACCTTTAAAAATAATCTATTGTGAATTCAGATCAAATTATGACTGTAATGGACGTTCGAGACTGACAATGGTTTTTGACTTTACATGAGAATGAATCAACATTTTGTTGTAACTTATATATAAAATATAGATATTGATACTTGTGTTATATATAAAATTGATTATAATGGTTGGCCTGTAGAACGGGGTTTTGTTTACTCTACAACGGTTACCTGTCTTCACAAACTTAAATTTATAAAATAAGATAGAATAAGATTATTAATACACTTTATTGTACAAAAAAACTATGTGTAATGTACTAAAAATGACGAATGGGGGTTAAATACTTTTATCAAGTTTTAAATGTATGCTGAGGATAATCCAATTCAGTCACGTTATTGCATAGATGGTAATAAAGTTAGTTAAAACCATTACGGTTTGTATGAGAGCACTTCACTTTTCAATTGTGAACGAGCAAGCTACATATTTAATTTACATTTCGGATACAGTCTTGTGGTAGGGTGATTTTGAAATTATAAGTTCTATTCATAAAACATTTAAATGCGCTTTCAATTGTGCCACTTTCTAGAAATCTATTTTTTTAGTACAACAGCTAAGAAAGGCTCGATTTTTATCTCACATATTGGTAACTGACTATTATGAAAATAAGATCCGTAAAAATTGTTTAATTTCAAATGCTTAGAGGTTTGATAAGACAATGTTTTACAATCATAGGCCAGCCGCACACACACAATAATTTTGTCAATACAAGATTGTCAATAATCTTAATCATTATGGAAAGCCTGTATCCAGTAGTAGGACGTAGTACGCGACAAGGGCAATGCGATTTATTCGAAATCTGAAGGTACTGGCTATCTATCTCGAATGGTCGGAACACATCAATGCATCCTCACAAAAATCATGACTCACATAGAAAAAGGTTAACCACCAAGTAACCAAACCGAGTATAAAAATAATTTCTTATAATATTTCCTCGCTATAAATCAAACTTGGACTCTGGGACCGGTTATATTGTATCTTTAGACCCTGCGGTCTCTGTAGGCGGTATTATAAAGTGTGTGAAAAACTCATAATTTTCTGTAATATAATGAAGTTCCTTTTCAGTAAATTAGAATGGGAGCATAAAGGCAAGAAGATCATCAGTACTTCTTTGTCCCAACACGGGAGATACAAAAGGACATTTGGAACTGTGCAAAGAAAACGTAGAAAAAGGCAAATATTTGAACCGGGTGAAGATGGGGTTCTGAATATAGCAAGAGTTATAAAAGAAGAGAATGGTGATATGTACACTTGCATTGTTTACAGTCCTTCAGGAGAAATGGCCAGAAGGTATGTACTTTAAAACATGAACAGACAGATAAATATCCAAATCACGCCAACCAAATAACATCGCTAGTTTGTGTACACTATTAATCCTCTTCATAGTTTGCCCAGAACTAATTAGTACCTACAATAACATAACCCACATGGAACATCATTGCTATTCCCTACCACTAACATCCAGGAAATTAATTCAGATTTAGAACAAAGTTCAAACTGTTGATGTAAAGAAATGTTTTATAACAAAGAGTCTATATCTGTGTAAAAATTTCATTAATATCCGGTTAGTTGTGTACTTATTTTGTGTTGTTGCAATATGCGTGATTTAACAATCATCAAAAATTAAGCGTTTTACTTTTACATTAGTAAAATTGGTGAATCTCTTTCAGATCTTTCGAAATCCAAGTGGTAGAAGCCCCAGAGTTAGATGAACTTCGAGTGGGCAGTGGTTTAAAAGAAGGTCAGATAGTGCAGATTACCTGCAATATCATCAGTGGAGATCCACCTATTTATTTCTCATGGCTCAAAGATGGAAAGAAGATTCCTGCTGGTTTAAAGGTAAACTATCAAAACCAAGTAAAGTAGATAGGTATTCAATGAAATAGCTTAAATAATGTCAGTCCCACAATTACACCTTGCGGAACTCCTTTTGTAACAGATAACAGAGAGAAGTGCAGAGCTATTTAGTGTGTTGATAGTAAAGAGAGTGTCATTGGAACATTGCGGAAAATATACGTGCATTGCAACGAATCATGTTGGAAAAGTTAACCAGACTGCCGACCTTTATATAAATGGTAAGCTCTATGTTACTTTAGTTTTACAAAACAGGAAAGCACAAGTTTATTAGAGTACTGTATGTATGTATCTAGAATGTGTATTAAGTAGTGTAGTAATGTGTATGTATGTATAAAGTATATTTATCAGTCTTTAATTAGAAGTTTTGTTAAAGTAATTTATTAATTTTAATTATTAATAAAGTCTACTAGTGTTGAATGACACTGTTTCCATATAATGTATTACTTAAAACAAAATTAATATTTATTATGATACACTATTTTAGTGTATCTTTGTATGTATTATAAGTATACTACTAATGTTAAGTATCATTTCTGCATTGTTACAGTTTAATTTCTTGCTTTTTTTGTTATATCAAACTGTTACCTATTTGGATTTTTAACACTTTAAAGGTACCTACTTGTACTGTAATCAATCAATCAATCAATAATTAACTGATGAGTCTAGACTAATTTTTATATTTATGTAAGTATTTGTAAACCTGTGGTTATCTGATCTGGCCAAGTTAATCTGGACTAAAATATTTTTATCGCAATATATTGTTACCATAAAGCTGTTTGTTAGCGCTAATTCTAAAATAAAGAAAGAATATTTTATAGAATAGAATAAGTAACAAAAGAAGAAAAGAATCGTTACGATTATAAAAGATTTCGTTTTGTAAAATTATCTTGTGTACTGAAAGCTTTCGTATTATAAAACGTGTATTTGTTACTAAGCAAAGTTAGTCTTAATCATCAATAACTTTTTTGGTGCTTTCAGTGGCACCAAAATGGATAGAAGAACCATCAAACACTTCATTGTTGCTTGGACAGCGCGGTATTGTCTATTGCAACGCAAATGGCTATCCCACTCCGCAGGTGCACTGGATGAAAAGAGATGGTAATGATAAAAAATCATTTTAAATTTTCTTGCCGATGTGTAAACATTTAAAGTTTCTTTTACTTGCCCCTACTATTTGTACAACAAACAAAGTTTTGTCGTTATTTAAATCTCGTAGATTTATCTACATAGTTTGGATGAAGTTCTGAAGTTGATTACTGAACTTCTGCTCAACATGAATGCTACAGCGAACGTTATAGCCCAATCTTCCATAGTCTATATGCTGCTGGACGTTGGACGTTTTTAGGCTGACTGTTTTGATAATGGTTATGATCCAAGTGAGGAAGCGCCTATAGATTACACAAAGATAGAAACAGTCGATAGTTTTAGTGTAATGAGATGTATAAAATATGAATTTTAATATCTTTGTTATTAAAATTTTGCATTCACAATGCTATATAGATATAGGATAAAATATTTACTAGAAAAAAATCGACCAGTCTCAGGAAGCTCGAATGGGATTCGAACCCACGACCTTTGGATTGCCGGTCCACTGCTCTAACCACTGAGCTACCGAGACCCCAGAAGACTCGTTGAACTTTTCCTAGTAGTTTGATTTAAGCAGCAAGCGAGCATGAATTTTAAGTTTCAAAATTGTCATGGCGAAAAGTTAAAACCTCTTAGTGTGATGACTGATGAGATTTAGTAACTTGAATGACTGCTTGAAACTGTAAACTTGTGAGAATTAGTAATTATAATTTATTCAAGATTCGTATCCTTCAAGGTACGAAACCTCAATATTACAATACTTTGCAAATTCGAGTCAGGTGTTTACATTTCAGACTAGCGAAACTTGAAGTAAATTGGTTCGGCGCGGCGGCGCCTTTGAAGAAGATTTATTACCCAAGCAATCAAAACTCTATCTTATTTAGGTACAACTCGGTAGTAGTTGAAGTTTTGATTTCAAACACCTATTTAAATTGTATAATTCGAGTTGACAAAATATTCTATTTTATGGTAATCGCAAGCGAAAAAGTAAAAGTTGCCTTTGAACTTTAACTCGTATCTACGAGCATCTACGAATTGTTATGTATGTTGAATTATTTTAAGAGGCCTATTACATCTCAAATGTGATTTTTGCGTAAAATGCCCATTTTTGCATTTTGTAGTAATTGTGCAGTTGTATTTATCGTTTTTATCGAAATAGGATAATAAATTTGTGCATAATATTACAAATCTCCCTTCTGTGAGCTTAAGTTGAATTCGAACGGCCGGCGCATCGCATTTTGTAGTAATTTTGCAGTTGTATTTATCGTTTTTATCGAAATAGGATAATAAATTCATTATAAAATCTTTATTCCTCATGAAGTAACAATTACTCTAGTTTAAATTTTGCTCAATAATATTAACGTAGATAGGAGATATTCACAATTAACTAATAGCGATTTTCGATTTTTTTTGGTTTAGAATAAGATATATAAAATCAATGATATCTAAAAATTCCAAGGCCACTACGCACTATTCGACTATATAAGAGATAATATTATATTTTTTTTATTTCATTTGTTTAGAACAGTACTTCAATTGATGAGCTCAAAAAATTGCCTTCGCGCATTTTATGAAAATGTTTCTCTTCAATTTTGGGTTTAATTAAAAAGTTAAGCAAAATTTACAAAAATCGAGGCCACTTCGCACTGTTCCAATAGCTATTCTGTAGAATATTCAATAAGTCATAATTGTTAATGTATTTTTGTTTCTGAGATTCATAACGCCAAAATTGGCCATTTTACGCAAAAATCACAGTCGATATATATTAGGCCTCAAGAGTCAATGAGATAAAAGGTGTGTCAAGAATACTTAGGATCTGTGGTCAGGATCGTAGCTGTGATCTCTTCCTACGCCTTCTGAAAACGGGCGTGATATAGTTTGAATAGGTATATGAAAACATTAGAACAAATAATAATTTGAATGTTTTGGAACGTTTTGCAGCGACCCTAGGAATTTGGCGACCAGTGCTCGACCTTGCCGGTGGAGGGGTGATGAGCTACCCTAATGGAACACTCATCATCGAAGTAGTATCCTTAGCTGATGAAGGAATGTATGCTTGTAATGTTGAAAATGGTGTCGGTGACCCGCTTAACAAAAATATGTGGATCAGTGTTAATAGTAAGTTTCAAATTTTAATAATAACAGAAAGTATCTTAAATGTATAATTAAACTGCTTATTTATTCCATTCGTCAAAAAAGCTTCAAAACTTGATTTTCACTCGATATATCTAATCTGCTCATTAATTTGCTTTGTGTTGATTCCCCAATACTAAGTATGTGCTTAATAATCTATTCTTTCGTTGTTAATGGCACAAAACAGTCCTGTTAATGTTTTCTATTCATTGGTGAAAAATCACACAATTAATTTTTGTGACAAAGAAAACATAAATTATATTTTTAAGGTGTCTAAAGAGCAAGTGAACTAAACAAACTCCATTTCTAAAATGTTTACGTTGTTTCATACTCTATTTAACACAATAATATAAAGAAAACGAATCATAAAAAAAAAAATCGTCAGTTAACCAATACCTCGGTAGCGGAGTGGTCAACGCAGCTGCCCGGATTGGAGAGGACGTGGGTTCGATTCCCGCCTGAGGTAGTCAATTTTTTTCAACGTTTCGTTATCTTCGAGTTTATTTGATCGTTTTTAACGTAAGTAATCAAATATTACGAACAATAATATGAAAAAGAGAAAAGTTTTAGGTGTAAGTATTTATAATAACTTGAACATTTTCTTTAGAGCCAGTGCATTTCGAGTCGGTCGGTTCAAATCTCACTACTAAAGCTGGTTTGCCAGCTACCCTGACCTGCCGACCATTGGGAGATAGCCCCATCAGAGTGAAGTGGAATTTGAATGGGAAACCTCTGGATTTTACGACTTCAAGGTTAATTTTATTTTATCGTTGTATATTGAGCAACTTTTGAGTCAAAATGTGAAAAGAAAATAATTATATATGTGAGTAGAGATATTTTTCGATTCCTTTCAAGTTTACTACCATGAGATGGTACTGGAAAATGTTGCTTATGTGGATGTGCACTATTATCAAACAATTTGTGGGGATTTTAGGGAACACCCAATTGCGCCATCTCTTTGAGAATGTCAGAACTAAAGGTTTGCTCTGTGTTTGAAAACCACAAGCGAAACCCTATCCCTGAACTAAATAATACACTGAAACTTGGAAAGATGGCGCTGATTTATTTTTTTATATTTATTATTAGTTCAATGTATTTCAATGAAAGTAAATTATTGGACGTTATAGAATATTAGCGAGGTGTCTGGCATTATAGCTTTGACAGAACTACTCCGGCCCCTCTGACTTACTGAAGTACTTTAAGCTATTTAGTCCTGGTTGTTGTCGTAAGATGGCAGTCATTTCAACCCACTGTTTCAGCCCGATGTTCCTCCAGCCTTCCAGCCCCTTGTGCTATATTTGTGTAGTAATGGCAAGGTGTGTCGCTCTCGCGTCAAAGTAGCCCTTATAAAGCATTGCTCAGATATTAGGCCTTGAATAGACATAGATGTAAAAATCTTCGAATGCTTTTGACTTGAGGGTAGGAGTGAAACGTTTGTAGGCTGTTATTAAAAGAATTGAAAAATACTATGCTTTACAGTTCTTATGGTATGTTATGGGTTGAGTCACACATAACTATTTGGTAATGATAGAATATAATTTCATTACAGGGTGACCGTATCAGAAACACTGACACACAATGGTGTTAAAAGTGTCGTCAATGTAAATTACGTGGAGAGTCGTGACGGTGGCACGTATGAATGCAGAGCTAGCAATCCATATGGTGTGTCAACATATAACATCAATTTGAATATTCTCGGTAAGTCTATTGCAGAACCACCATATACTCGTATTATTACCTAGAAGAGATGGTTTACCAGCAATAATGCCCATTATTTACTCTGTAATTCTGTGTAAGTGCTTGCATTGGTATCCTTGTATGAACTAAAGATATGTTTATATTGTAATATACTGAAATATGCATACTATCTCAAAACCAGCATGTTCCAACTATTAGAATATTACATGCAACTCTCAAAGAAATAGGTTTCTAAAAGTATTTTTGATATGTTTAAGAGCAATCTAAAATTTTAAAGTTAATTAAAACCTTTGACGAACATGATGATATAGATAAAAAACTAACGGAACCTCATTTATAATTTACAGAACCTCCAACGCCACCGCTAGATCTACAAGTGGATGCCGTAACTAGTAATTCAGCTAAACTGTCATGGAGGGATACCATCAGTACTCATGTGCAATACTACACAGTGCAGTATACCACAACTGACTTCATGATGTGGGATTCAGCGAAGAGTATGAACATAACCAGGTAAGATAAACACCCTGTCGTCGGGAGTGGAGTTTGGGACTTATGTCGCCACTAAGGTATTTCTTAGACCTGTCGAAATTTTTAACGCTTTAAATTTATGTTTTTCTGAGATGTATTATAGCAACGGCGTCTCATCAAACCTTTTTGAATTGACATCATAAGAGATCGGAATGAAAATATTTTAAACGTTCTGTTATGATATGACTGATTTAAAGATTCGTAATAAGTTTTGATAAAGTTTTTACTCGTATAAGAACTATCACCATTTTTTCTTTTAGACAGAGCAAGTTCAAATTACTTTTTAGCCACTGTATTCTGAACATAACCATCAACATCAGACTAATCCTCATCAGATAAATTAAGGGATTAATATAAAAATGTATATTTTTTTAAATTTTCAGACGAGATGTTGATTTGAGACAGAGCATAGAGCTGCGAGATCTACAACCAGCGGTAGACTACCGAGTTCGAGTAGCTTCTGGAAACCAAGTGGACATAAGTCCTTATACTCAACCTGTACATTTTACTACGCAACAGGAAGGTAATTGTGATATTTGTTTATCAGTATGTTAATCGTCTATACAATTAAAAAAGTAAAGCTAATAAAACTGTCATGCCTTTTCGCCGAAAGTTGTTTGGCAGATTATTACTTACCAACCAACGTTTCGCCGATGTTTCACTTTGACAACTAACGATTAGCAAATTTTTTGTGTAACAAAGTTTCATTTGGTAGAATTATTGGTAAGCTGGTTATTATAATGACACAAAACGTTTGGGACATTTATCATTTGTCAAATATTTCACTAGGCCACACAACTATTAGACGAACAACGTTTTGTCAGTGTAACATTTCCCTTGTCATACATTAATATAATGATAAAAAATAAGGGTGCGTATCATTTCATATAATGACAAATGAACTAATTTCAAAAGACAGCGTTCATTGGATATAATTTTTACTTGTACTAAATACACTTCCTATAACAATATTCATTAATTTAATTTGATATATACTCTATATTCTATATTGTCATTTGTTATAATTTTTGCTTACAATATATGAAAATAGCATTTAACCCTAAATTGATTTCAAGTTTTGTCTTAAAAAGTTAATACGTTGTGTTTTCGTAAAGGTTGTGCAACAAAAGTCAGCGACAGAAACGAATCGCGGCATAACCGACTCCACGTAGATTTGTCTGCCCTACGCTAGAGTGTAATTTAAGCCCGCGTAGGCGCGGAGGGGCGAGGCGGCCCGCGAGCTGAGGAGCAGGTGGGTTTAACGCTCGCCGCCGTAGCTGAGGCTACAGCAAGCCGAAGCTACGGTGGTAAGCGAAAGCCATCTGCGACGATAAGCTCGCGTGGGATCGCCGGAGTCCCGTTACGCCGAAGTCGTAACAGAAACCATGCCTGCTGCACGCTGCATGCCTGCTTTAATCCTACATGCCTGTTGCATGCCTGCCTGCATGTTGCATGCTTGCTTGCATGCTGCGTACTTGCTTGCATGCTGCTTGCTTGCTTGCAATCTGCTTGCTTGCTTGCTGCATGCTGCATGCCTGCTGCATGCTGCATGCCTGCTTGCTTGCCTGGTTGCATGCTGCTTGCTTGCTTGCATGCTGCTTGCTTGCATGCTGCTTGCTTATAATATGAATAATGTTTTTATCATTAGATTATTATTATATCAAATGTATATTATATCAAAAGTATATTATATCAAATAAAATTGTAGAATCTACAATTATATTAAATGTTTGTTATAATAAGTCAGTTGTTATATCAAAATTACATAATTATTAAACAAAACCCTACTAATTACCACATTTGGTAAATAATTAACAACTAAATGAATATTACGCAAACTAAAACATTGTGCTACTTGAAAGTTGGCATTTTGAAGAGTGTCATTATGAAAAGCAGACCAAACGTACAGCTGGTAACTGTGAGGTTGGGAAATAAAACAAAATTATATGATAAGTTAGCAAATGATTGTTCGGCAAGATAAAATTCTGCGAAATGCTAGTTGGCAAAGTGAAAAATCTGGCAAATAATTTTCGGCGACTAGGCAAAGGTCCGCTAATAAATTTTACTGTCCCTCTACAACGCGAACGCGTCTAATGTTGAATTCAAGTTATTGCTACAATAATGGGTACTAACTTAATGACCACGCATCACAAACAGGGTGTTAGCGATGCGAATGTTATTTATTTGTTTAATTTTATATTTTATTATCATTTATTTTATTAACAGTAGCTATTTAAAATTAAGTTACGAAAATGTTTGCAATATGGTTGAAGTTTGTAAAAAGGCCGCGCGACGGCGCGGCGGTCGCTATTTTGATGTACTTGTATGCTTAGGAGGCGCGCGACGTACGAAGTGCGGGGTTCGATCCTCCCTCCATTTTGAGACAGTACACACTCAGCTCCACGAACAACGCACGCTCACAATTAATTTTGCTTTGTCGAATTACCTACATTTTCGAAAATATAAACTCTTTCGGTGTAAACTTGGATTTTCACTTGAAATACTTTCACCGTGACCCCTTACACAGGGCAATTGAACACATTTTGATACCTCCAAATATCGGTATTTGAAGCGCTCGGGCGCTCTGCCCACTACACAAATACGAAAAACTTAATTCCGAAACTTATTATCAAGAAATTAAAAAATCCGAGTGGTTTAGAATTCCGAATATCACAATTTCAATATATCATAAATCCTTTTTTTACAAATCCGTAATTACAAAATCCCGAACGTTTACAATTACGAAAGTCAAAATTCCGTATTATTAAAGATCCGAAATTTATGGTTTGGTCACCCATACAGTAATTTGGCATTGGGAAAGTTGCTTAACTGCATCATGCAGCATGCAAGCAAGCTAACATGCAACAGGCATGGCTTCTGTCACGGCTCCGACGCTGCGACGCTCCGGCAGTCCCACGCGAGCTTATCGTCGCAGATGGATTTCGCTCACCACCTGCTCCTCAGCTCGCGGGCCGCCTCGCCCCTCCGCGCCTGCGCGGGCTTAAATTACACTCTAGCGTAGGGCAGACAAGACTACGTGGTGTCGGTTTTGCAGCTATTCGTTTCTACCACTGACTTTCGAAACAGAACATTAATAAAACCAAAACATGTTAACTTTTAAAGACAATATTTAAAATAAATTTAACTTAAACTGCTATTTTTATAATTATAATATGATTCTAATTATTAATGCATTAATCATGCATGCAAGCAAGGATGGACAAGCTGCCAGTTGTTGCCACGGCAAAAAAAGTATTGCCATATTAAGCAGCAATGAGTTTTCGGAATTATGATAATCGGAATTCCGTTTTTTCGGGTTTTTGTTTGTTCGGACTTATGAAAATCGGAAAATTGAAAAATCGTAATTATGATATTTAGGATATTGACGTTCGTGATTTTAATTAAAAAATTTAAATAAACGCGATTTTAATTATTCGGAAATATCAAATTCGGTGTTTTGAAATTCGGAATATTTAATTTCGGAATTAAGTTTTTCGGAGTTTTAGGGTGTTCCCCTCTGCCACTCGTGCAAAGCGCGTCAGTACGAATCCAAGCATATAAACCTTGTATCTTCTATAAATTATTCAGTTTACAGATAGTAGAACTATTTAATCAACGATCCATGAAAATCTTAAATCATTTAAAGTCAATGTCTTTTGCGCTGTATGTGAAATAATTTGTTTTCCAGCGCCTTCATCAACCCCGCTAGGAGTGCAAGCCCAGCAGACTGAGAACCCTGGGGAGTTGCTGGTATCCTGGATACCACCACCTCGGGAGAGCCACAACGGCCTGCTGCAAGGGTACCAAGTGAAAGCGGTGCCTAGAATAAGCGGGGAATCGGGTAGGCAGAGCGATTACTATGTATATTTATATCATGTCATATCATCAGATGAATAAATTAAACTACGAAGAGTGGTGAAACCTATACCAAACATTTTTTGTCGTTTCCAGGACCAAACGACACTCAAGCTAAAGTTATAAAAGTAATATCAAGAAAAGGAAAACAGGAGACCACTCTCAGTGGCTTATTGAAGAATACAAGGTAATGTGTTACCTCTCTATTCATACTAAGATAATACATTAATATTATTTTTTAGAATAACAATAACATCTCTTATTTAAATTTACTTACAAAAACATTGTTAATAATTATAAAATTAAATCAGTGAAGATGTAATATGTTGTATGTTGTCCAGGTATGCTGTGACCGTGAGTGCCTTTAATTCAGCTGGCAACGGGCCATTTTCTTTACCAGTCTATCAAACAACAAGGGAAGGAGGTAACTGCCATTTTATTGCAATATTCATGTTTATATTAATTTATTCTACCAACATTGAAAACGAGGAGCTCGATGGCGCAGAGGCTAGCGCGTTCGGCTTGCGTTCGGCTTGCGATCGATGCGGCCCAATATCCCCATGTGTGCTATTGTCCACGTGGGAGGCCTGTGCCCAGTAGTGGGACGCTAATAGGCTGATGATGATGATGATGATTGAAACTTAACTTACCTTAGTCATACTTTGGGTAAACTCCTTTGAATGCTATACCACTAATGAAATTACCTTACGATCGAACCTTATAATTAAGTATGTACTTTTTGTAACTCAAACTCAAATGCAGTCCGCCGTAAAAACTGTTTTAACTACCTTTCTTTTCAATTGCGTATTTATTACCATAGGAAAACTTTACATTGGACAGTACAATTAATTAAAATAAAATCTTTTTCAGCGCCAGAACAGCCGCCGTCTGGAGTGGAATGCCAGGGCGTATCCTCGTCGTCACTAAGAATATCCTGGCTACCTATCACAGCACCCGGTGCTTCTCTACTAGGATATTCAGTTTACTACGGTACAGAAGGTACGTGTGAGCTCTATGATGCAGTTGCTTGCAAGCAGATAAAACCTTCTAGGAGTTAAAGCCACTATTTACTTAAACATGGTCCTGCGAACCTGATAATAAAATAATAATTAACATCACTGAATTAATGCAGGTATTCGTTTTCTTCTTTTCTTTTTTGTAGCGTTAGATAGACTACTAAACTCTTTTACTATTTAAAATTTCTACTTACTTAAACAGGGTCCTTTGAGTCAGATAAGTATTAACTTTTTAGCCACCACGGTAAGCTATATTAAAGCAACAACCGATAGCGTGGAATGTACGCAATGGTCGAAAATAGTTATGGATGCATTGTGTCATAATTATCTATATAACTTTTGGAAACCTTACTATCTTCTTTTATCCTAGTTTTTTTTGCAAATAAATAATCTAAATTAAATGCTTGGCGTACGGTGGTGCGCCATTGGAGATAGGTAAAATCAAAATATTTTTCAGATAAAGTATGACATTCATACTAGTAATAATTTTCAACTTATGGCTTTAGATGGTCCATGGCAGAACGTGAGCGCTCCTCACACAGAGCTCTATATTCAAGCACTCCTGAAGTACACTAACTACACTGTAAAAGTAGCTGGTTTCTCCAATTACGGGATTGGGCCGTTCTCCTATCCGATCGTCTGTACGACACTGCAGGATGGTAAGACGTTAACATACCTATCTAATTCGTAATATTTTTTTATTTGCGTTAATAACGCTCAATTAAACTAAAGATAACGAATTGTTGAAAAGAACTCCTACTACCACCTTTATAATAACTGAGGTAGACATTTTTTTAACGTTTCGTATTCTTTGATACCTATCTAAATTAGCATCACATAAGTAATTTAAAAAAAAAGGACCTACAGTTACGGCACAGACTACAATACTCGTTTACCATCAAACGGTGCGTATGTCTTAGTGTCACCTTAGTGGTATCATTTATTTTCATAATTTAATAATCACAATAAATCTACTTCCCGAGAAAGTTTTCATAACTACAATTAAACACCTTGTTGTTAACTGATATGTTTGTGTTTTTCAGTACCTGGTCCACCGTCAGCTATCAAGGTTGTGGTCTCTTCTGCAGCTTCACTCCTTGTCAGCTGGAGAAGGCCTGATCAACCTAATGGAGAGATATCCCACTACACTGTCTATGTGAAGCCTGTGTCTAGGTACCTAAATGTACTTTTTATATGATACTGTATCACCAAATGCGCATACAACCACAGCAATTAAGAGGCTTTACGCATTTCGGTTTCATAAACAAATTTCAAAGTTGAAATTTTTAGAAACCAGTAAGCCGATTTTAATGAAACTCGGTATGCTGAAGTAAAATATAAAGATCTAAATAGTTTGTAAAAAAACATTAAAAAAAAAACGTTTATTTAACTGAGTTATTGCGATTTTTAACTTTATATAGTGGACTTTAAATCGCAATAACTCAGCTGAAAAAACGTTTTTAAAAATGTTTTCAATAAACTATTTAGATCCCTGTGTTTTACTTTAGCGTGCAAAGTTTCATCAAAATTGGCTTATTGGTTTTAAAAAATTTCGACTTGGAATTTTGTATGGGAAACCGAAATGCGTGAACCCTCTTATGGCGCTACGGAAAAGTACAATAACGCGGGGTCACTAACCGTCAGACCGGTAGCGGCAACTAAACGCATTGCAAATCGTGTTTATGTGTGGTGTTGTCCAGTGCCGGTAAAACTACTCTACTTTTGCGCAACGCCTAGTAGACGTGCGTTAAAGTGTATTACGAAATAGTTGTACTGTTTAGAATCGCCTCTCTGATACTACAGAGCACCACTAAAGAGTGGTAAGACCACCGGGCTCAGACTCATAGGTACGAAGTGTCATTGAGGATGCTGGGTGAAATGCGCTGTTACCTTCAACGTAATTGTCATACACGAAATGAAGGCTAGGATTTTAACTAGTTTCGCCGTATAAACATAGTTTTATTTCATTAAGCTTTCAACTATCACAAGTTCAACAGCAATTCTAACATTTCAGCACCGGAGCCCCCCAAAGTTACCGTGTGGAAGCGAGCCAGGAACTGTCCAGACAAATCACTTTCTCAATATCGGGCATGTCCTCCGGGAGGCAGTATGAGGTATTCGTCAGAGCTCACACTGCCGCTGGGGAAGGCGCACCCAGTAACAGGATTCATACCGAGTTGTCCCCCAAAGGTAAATCTTTTTATGATTGTATCGACATTTTATATTCACCATAATTAGCTGGTGAAGTTGTTGGTCCAGATGAAGAAGATAGCGGGCTGGTTGGGACTTGATGGATAAATGTAAACTATCCAAAGTTCATGTTGTGCAGTAGATCACAACAAGCTGAAGAAACGCTTGAGCCAATGAGGGCATAGTGACAACGAGGGTTGGTAGGTTTTAAAGACTGTTATCTTAGATAATGATTGGCTAACAGCATATGTTTTCCGGAGTACAGAGAAGCTCGAGATATTTTATTTTATTGATAAGCCATTGGCCCAGGCTACCACATAACCGAGGTGAATGGCATAAATAGTGAGCAGTGGGTTAAGAAAGGCTAAAAATGATGATGAGCCCGTTCCTTTCTTCGTGTAAACACCCGGATCTAGAAATAATGAGAGAAATTTGGTCTCATCTGTTGCGTACGAGACGCACTGATAAATTCGGTTAGATCTACGGTTTGTGCAATGCAATGTTGTTGTTGATGATGGTGATGATCGCTTAACAGTCAGTTATGCTTGCTTATGGCAGTTAACTTCACTAAGGAGGCAGAGTGATAGGACGGGGTTGCATAAAAGATCCTAATGGGTCGACGTGCCGCTGCGAGAGAGATCACCCACCTCTGCAGGCCCTACTAAGGTAAGATAAGGTAACAGTCAGTCAGCACTTCAACCCTTATTATTATTATTTTCACAGTGGTAGCCGGAGTAGCATCATT
Source organism: Scoparia ambigualis (assembly GCA_963921215.1). Classification (NCBI taxonomy): domain Eukaryota; kingdom Metazoa; phylum Arthropoda; class Insecta; order Lepidoptera; family Crambidae; genus Scoparia; species Scoparia ambigualis. The sequence goes on from OY992501.1 coordinate 67,919,249, forward strand.
GGGAGGTCCAATATCAGTAGGAGTGGGAAGCTCCGTCCTCCTCGTCTGCCAATGTGTAGGGGTCCCACCACCGAGGACAGTGTGGTATCACAAATTCAACATCATCACCCACCACCCAAGGTTCACGAGAAACCATGATGATAGTCTGCTGATTAACAGTAAGTTATTCATAATGCTATGCTTAGGTTAACCAGTCACAAAAGAAGTTTAGTCGTTTCGGAAATGGCTCTTGTCTCTTGTAATGTAAAAAGCCTGTTTGCACTTGAATTGCAACCCTCTCGTTATACAGACTATAATCAAGACCTTTTATATTTTTGATACTGAGCCAGCAAACAATCTATCATCCTGATGGAAATCGCTCATTAGTGTTGGCAAGACAAAAATTTTCACAGGCGCGGCGCTGATCTTGAATCTCTATTTCTTAAGTCTCCATGCCTTATAATTTTAATGGACCTATTCACCTTGAAACCTGAACACAGCAATGCAATAAAAGATAATGCTTGACGGCACGGCACATGGAGAGGTCGTCATCCAGTCGGATTCTGGGTAAAAACCAGGCAATTCGGATGACTGCACATCCAACTCAATTTCATAGATTGAATTATTTTTTCTTTTCAAGTCAATTCAAGTCCTTATTTCCGTAAAACTTAATCATCTTGATGTGGTTTCTAGCCTTTCCAGGCCCATGATTAAATAGAGCAGCCTGAACACGTCTTACGATTGTGATGTCTCTTACAGATATAGACCAATCACTGAGTGGTAATTACACATGTCTCGCGAAGAACCTGTACGGCTCTGACTCTGTGTCTTACGAAGTCACAGTGTTACCGACCCCTGAACCACCGACACTGAGAGTGATAGCGCACAAGAATGCCCTCTATTTGCAATGGGATGCGCCCAGGAAAATTGGTGGGAAGTTGCAAAAAATTAGTAAGTATACCTGCACTTACCTACCTACTTCGTATGGCATGAAAGATCCCGATGATTTGCTACTGCAAGAGGGGGGGTTACGGCAGGTCTCACTAAGATAAGATAAGTTTACTTAAGTGCTATATAAGTACTTGTATCAGTTTAAATGTGCATCATAACATAGCTGTTGCGCGCCGTGAATTTAGACACAATAGAATTTTAATCGTTCCGCTCATTTTATGATGCGCGCGGAAATTTATGGGTTAAAATATTTCAATTAACTTTATCAATACACGAAATCAGATGGTTGCGTTTCAATCTTAGCTTAGTGTTAAAACTGATACTTACGTTAATTTCTTTTATGTTTTGTGCAAATTGTATTTTCAAAATAATTTTTTTAGAAAATAAATATGTCTCTTTCTCTTTTGCTTTGAGCTAAACCAAACTTCGTCACCAGGTTACAATCTAACATGGAAAGAAGCCAACGGCTCCTGGCAAGACACTTGGACTAGCAAAGGCACATCGCTCCATGGTGCGCGCGATCACACTCTTCAAGGCTTGAAATGCGGCACGCGGTATTCCGTCAGGATGACTGCGGCTAACAGCGTGGGGGCGTCACAGCCTGCTTATGTGGACGCCACTACTTTGGGAGGAGGTAACAATTGTTTCCTAAATAGTTTAATTGGAAGAGCACCTGAACCGGATTGTCAGAAAGGTGCAGGTTTGAATCCTATTCGTAGAAATTATTTCAACATTTTCCATTGTGTAATTTGTTCGCAACAAAATTTGCAATTTATAAAAATATTTATAACTAACGGCCGCTCGCGGTTTTACCCGCGTGATTCCTGTTTCCGTGGGAATATCGGGATAAAAAGTATTTTATGTATTAATCCAGGTTATAAACTATCTGTATGCCGAATTTCATCCAAATCCATTCAGTAGTTTTTACGTGAAAGAGTAACAAACATCCATCCATACTTACAAACTTTCGCGTTTATAATATTAGTAGGATTTAGAGAGGATTTAGGAGAAGGATTAGCAGGCTGGATAAGTCCACCTGAAGAGCACCTGACCGGATTATCAGAAGGGCGCAGGTTCGAATCCTGCACGGGGATTTATTTGTGTTTATATTTATGCTTAACATTTCCCATTTTGTAATGGGCCCCACAGACGATCAGGTCGCCGGCAGGTATCGGCCTGTCAGTTACTAGTACAATGCACGGGCGGCGGCGGCGGCGGGCGGCTAGTACTAACTGACAGGCGGCCTGCCGGCGGGCGCCACACACGATCAGTTCGCCAGCACACCGGCAGGTATAAACCTGTCAGTTGGCTGATACCAGCCGGCGGGCCCCACACACGATCAGTTCGCCTGCAAGTATCAGCCTGTCAGTTCCGCCGCCGCCGTTGTACTACTAACTGACAGGCGGATACCTGCAGGCGACCTGATCGTCTGTGGGGCCCTTTAGAATTAATCAGATAGTTTTACTTAACCTAAGTGTTCAGCTGTGACTGGGAAAAGGTCTACCCCATTTTCTTGGTTCTCTCGTTCCAATTTCCATTAAAAACTCGCTCCAGCCCGCTTTCAAGGATGGCTTCGACGCCGACGTCAGTGGTTGGGTACCCAAAGCGTGCTTAAGTTTGCCCACCTCTAAAGGGTGCAATCAGCTTACGTGGCCTACCCAGTTCCACTTTAGCCTATCAGATTTGTGCCCAATATCGGCAATACTCGACATGGAACGCAGAAATGTAATTATAATAACGTAGTGTTAAAACCGCTTAGTCAAAACATTTACTACCTAGCACCGACTGTCAAAAAATGTATGAACATGCAATAAGAGATAAGTACAAGCAAACATAGAAACCAAAAGCCGACACGTTTTTCACCAACCCACGGAAGCGTTCTCAGAACCTCTTTTGAAACGACCTTTCGTTTTAGTCAGCCCGCAGCTCTTGACTAGTCAACAGCTGCATCCAGGCTTTATTAGGCGAGTGAGTTAGTCAATAACAGAGGACATAAAATATTTTTTCTGTATACCTCTCTCTACTCAGCCAGTAACATCCACTGCTGGGTAAAGACTTTTTAAATTAAACGTCACTTCCTGCAATCTTGTGCTAGCCGGATCCACTGTTCTCCATCTGCCCTGACAATATTAAAATAAAATAAAATAATACAATACTAAATTATTTTTACAACGATTAAATTCTATTTCAGTTCCCTTATCCCCTTCAAGTACCGAATGGTTCTGGAGCAACGCAAGCCACATATTCATCCAGCTAAGCGGTTGGGACGACAACGGCTGTGAGATCACTCGATTCGAGGTGGACTACAGGGAGTATGGAAGCAAATTGTGGAAGAGAGCCGAAAATAAACTTGTAAGTACTTATTTATGCTTTTGATTTTTATGTTTTTATAGCAACAGTATCTTATCAAACCTCTTAGATTTACATCCTAAGAAAGACGTTCACTGATTGGGGAAAGACCTCCCCCAAACATCTCGATCCATTTCCGGTCTTGTGCTGCTCGTACCTAGCGGCTAGACGCGACATTTACCAAATTGTCGGACCACCATGTTGGATATGTTTGTACGTAAATGAAATAAAATTACTTTTGATAAATTTAACATAAATTGTAATGATACCATTTCATATAATCAGAAGATTATATTGGTATAGTTTGATCTCAAACTTTACATTATTACTCAGTTCCAGTTTGTTGTCCATAATATTTTTGGGCGCCTTATTAGCTAGCAGAGGCAAGCTTAATATTTGTAGGTCCTAGTATATTCCTAGGTCCGGCGTGCTTCAAATATTTCGGCACATAGTCCGGGTTTGTGATCAACCTGCATGATGGTGTTACAAACTTTGGCGATCACTTGATTACAAATTTTAAGATTTTTCAAGAAGTTAGCAATTATCTCACCTGTGCCTGTCCATGTGTGGGAAAGCCTGTGACAAAAAGCCTGTGTCAAACTCATGCCACGTTTATAGGCTTTACTACACTACAACTAGGTATATGTGTTTTTACCCATTACGGCTAAGCATAATTGCTTAGGCTAATGCCTTCATCTCACCCGATGGTAAGTGACGATAAGGCCGAAGGTGGAAGCACGCTTCACACGAAATTCTCAACCACCCAGGAACTGGCTATCTTATCTATAAGCTGTCGGAACACAACAATAATATCGTGATTGTTATCTTCCAGCCCCACATCGACCCAGCGTGGAATCATTACATGCCATCGTCCCTACTCAACCAGCCCAACTCGTTCGTAGTAGGAGACCTGGCACCAGCTCAATGGTACCAGATCAGGGTGATTGCGGAGAACGCGGCTGGCATGTCAACCTCTTTGTATACTTACGCCACTACTACGCAGAATGGAGGTATATGCAGACGATTTTGTAACGTAATCATAATTCATATTGTACGGTTGAGGAACTTTAAATATCTATATCAATATATATTTAAGTATATTTCATCCATCTATCCACCGTAGTCTATATTGGGTCCGTCTTCGGACATAGGCCTCTTCTCCATTCCTCCATGCCTGACGATCCATTGCTGTCTGCATCCAGTCTTGGCCGGCTTGTTGGCAGATGTCGTCCTTCCACCTTAAGTATGTTATTTTAATTAATTCATATTGTAATTACCACCTTGCGTAGACAAAGACCTGTCTACGCCATCTCACGTCCAGGGGGCTGTCTGAAAACCAGCGCTTCTGTGACTTTCTGCGCAATGCCACAAAAGCATCGCTGAGGCAGCTACCCGTTGGCCTTGCACAGCCGGTTTACTTTTTAATTTTTGATATTTATTTGTGTTGGTTAATAGTTTGAAATTTGAGTTTTCTGTTTTACGTAACTGCCTGTTTAATTTTCGTCCATGTGTTATTTTTTTGAGATTTTTTGTATGTTTCATTTCAATAAATGTATCTTATTAAGATAAGATCTTATTTTCCCGGTCGACCACTTTTCGGCGATATTGTCTTGTGCTCGATCTACGCGCACGCTACTGTGCGTACGCGCATTCAGAAAGGTGAAAAGTGCTAGCGATGGGTAGCTCGAGAGCGAGTTGTTTAAAAGAGCCGGCTCACCTATTCTAGCTCAACGTATAATCTAGCTCACTCCTCAATTTAGCTCACTGTTCATTTTAGCTCAATTAGCTCAGTGTTTCATCGGAACATGTCGGCTCGGAATCGAGAGCGGCTCGGCTTCATAGTCAAAAGGGTGTCGTAAAGGGGGTGCAGGGCAAAATTTTCAGTTGATTTTTATATGGATACTTAAAACTTTAAACAAATTTAAGGTAACTTTTATAAAAGCGCGAATATCTCGAAAACGGTGCGTTGTAGCTAAAATCTAACGAAATTTTGGCCCCCCGGTACAACTCCGCAAGAGCATGAGCGGTATCCGATGAACTTAACAAAAAAAAATCACTTTTTTAGGATAAAAAAAATAATTTTCTAATTTTTGTATAGAGCTAGATTTCTGTTGTCTAGTAAAAATAAATACCTCGAAATTCAAGACAATACGTTGCGCTTTGCGCTATTTCCTGAACAGTATACATAAACGACTCAAGAGCCTTCTACGAGTATCTTCATGAACTACACTGAGCTAAATGAGCTACTGACCTAGAAGAGCCATATAGCTCTTGACTGGTTAAAGAGCTATATAGCTCTTATCTCTTCAAAGAGCTAAAAGCTCTTGACTGGTTAAAGAGCTATATAGCTCTTATCTCTTCAAAGAGCTAAATTTCTCATAACTAAAAGTGGTCGATCCGGAACTTCCTCCATGGTGTATAAAAGCAACACACCAAACTGCATTAGACCAGCAGTGGTGGGCTATGGCATATCTTCCCATGTGGGAAAATGTGCCCTGCAGCGCGATTCTCTAAGCGCAAACATCGCTAAAGCCTTGGTAGCAGCGGCTGCAACAGCGTACCATTGTTATCGGCGTTATAGGGAATCATTTCTTTGACATTTCTTGTAGGTATAAAATCGGTATTCTTTAAGTAAAACAGCCTCAACTTTGACCACAGCTGTGACTGCAGCGAACGATGTGACGGCTGTAACATCTATGATCGATGTGTCGCTTAGAGAATCGCATGGGACGTTTATAGGTGATAGAAACCGCGAGACGCGCGAGAGACGAGGGATAGAGGCTGAAGATAATATACATAAAAATACCTTTTTAATTTTAATTCAAAACATGAGATGAACAAGATAAAATTTTAATACATACATGAAAACATTTATTCACGGCTATTATCCCCTAAGGGTTGTCAGAAATTAAGCAATAGTCCACTTTTCACCAAATAGTGACTGCACATGAGCTCAACGTGACAGGTGGGAAGCCCATCGCCGCTCTATGCTGTTGGAAATGTGCAGTCTTTAGTCCGTTAGTCACCTTTTACGACACCAAATTATATCATAGTCCAACTGTATCTGAGGAGTGATGTCTATCGTCTCCATTCCTAGGTTGCCCGGAAGATATCGCTTTTACTGATAATGTCCCCCATTGTACGACTTCTTTTAAATTGTAATGTTGAACATTTTCTGCATTTTTTTTTAGTGTACTTACAATAAAGAATTTTCTATTTTCTATTCTAATGTTCTATATATTTTTATAAATACTTTTTCAGAAGCCATTGGACCACCATCAGAGTTATTTGACCTCAACATGCTTGTCATCATCTGCAGTTCAATATTACTGATGATTTGTTCGTTTACTTGCGTTTATATATTGGTCAAACGACACAAGTAAGTACATTTACTACTACATAAATAATAAATAATCACGACTGTTATCATCGAAGGATTAGTCAAGAACTAGGCAATAAGGACCGCCAGAGCAGAGGAGTCCTCTGCCGTAGTCCACTTTTATCGATTGCACATGTGCTCAGTGTGACAGGTGGTGAGCCTATCGCCGCTCTATGCTGTTAGATAAATGTAAAAATTTACTGGAAAATATTTTAAATTATGAAATATTTATACATGTCCCATAAAGAGCGTGCCAAACTTGAGAAGGTACATTGAAGGACGACCAACTAGATCTTAATTTTAGCGATGGCTTGCCTTCAATGGCTATTTGTTCTACAGAGTAGTTAAACCTTAAAAGCATAATATAATGTTTTTATTGGTTCATCCTCTTTCAGGCATCATCGATTAACGGAATATCGAAACTCGTTAACGGCCGAAATCAAATCTGAACGCAGTAACGTCACAGCGAATACACCGCAAAGTGTACCTGCCGAAGTTAGCAATAGAGTCTACAGTACACCGGTACATCTTGCGGCTGATACAAAGCATGGTAAGCAAGAAAAGGACTTAAGACTCTTGGATTTTTTTTGACAGTTTTTTTTACAGTAACTGTCAACGTCAAATTTGACAGTATCGAGCATAGACTATGCGATATTATGCGATAACAATACATAAGATGAACCACAGAACCGAAATAACCAAACTTGTTCATACTAAAGTAGTCTGTAAGTCAATGAAAACACGGCACAAAGTCGAGTGTGTTTTTGTAGGTGCGGTCTCATGCGACCGCTTGGGGTGTGAGGGGTTGCCCGATTTACACGTATTAAGTAATTTAGTAGTTAACTAAATTTTAACTTAATTTTAAGTGATTAATTGCATGTAAACACACAATGTAGTAGATAAGTCACTTAAAATTTAGTTAAAATTTATTTAACTACTAAATTACTTATTACGTGTAAATCGGGCATAACAGTGAAACTGTTAGCATTACGACAAAAATCAAATTTCCATTAATATTAAAATTGTCATGCTGTGTACACTCGTTCTGGATTTACGTCTGGAAAATAAGATAACCAAATATGTTACTACATTCAGGCATTGACTGGACTCTGTTTGTGTACCTACAAAAATAAAAAAATATTACTTTCTATTACTTCAAACTCTTTCTTTATTGTTGACTCTTGGGGCAGTACATTATACGAGTGTACCACATTTATAAAAACACATCAGACCTAATACTTCTAACGTCGAGAAATTTGCATTAGGTAATATTAAAATTGTCATGCTATGTACACTCCGTTCTGGATTTACGTCTGGAAAATAAGATAACCAAATATGTTACTACATTCAGGCATTGACTGAAATCTGTTTGTGTGCCCACAAAAATAAAAAAAAGTATTACTTTCTATTACTTCAAACTCTTTCTTTATTGTTGACTCTTGAGGCAGTACATTATACGAGTATACCACATTTTTAAAAACACATCAGACCTAATGCTTCTAACGTCGAGAAATTTGCATTAGGTAATATTAAAATTGTCATGCTATGTACACTCCGTTCTGGATTTACGTCTGGAAAATAGGATAACCAAATATGTTACTACATTCAGGCATTGACTGAAATCTGTTTGTGTATCCACAAAAGTAAAAAAAATATTACGTTCTATTACTTCAAACTCTTTCTTTATTGTTGACTCTTGAGGCAGTACATTATACGAGTATACCACATTTTTAAAAACACATCAGACCTAATGCTTCTAACGTCGAGAAATTTACATTAGGTAATATTAAAATTGTCATGCTATGTACACTCCGTTCTGGATTTACGTCTGGAAAATAAGATAACCAAATATGTTACTACATTCAGGCATTCACTGAAATCTATTTGTGTACCCACAAAAATAAAAAAAATATTACTTTCTATTACTTCAAACTCTTTCTTTATTGTTGACTCTTGAGGCAGTACATTATACGAGTATACCACATTTTTAAAAACACATCAGACCTAATGCTTCTAACGTCGAGAAATTTGCATTAGGTAATATTAAAATTGTCATGCTATGTACACTCCGTTCTGAATTTACGTCTGGAAAATAAGATAATCAAATATGTTACTACATTCAGGCATTGATTGAAATCTTTTTGTGTACCTACAAAATAAAATATTACTTTCTATTACTTCAAACCCTTTCTTTGTTGTTGACTCTTGGGGCAGTACATTATACGAGTGTACCACATTTATAAAAACACATCAGACCTAATACTTCTAACGTCGAGAAATTGGCATTAGGTAATATTAAAATTGTCATGCTATGTACACTCCGTTCTGGATTTACGTCTGGAAAATAAGATAACCAAATATGTTACTACATTCAGGCATTGACTGGACTCTGTTTGTGTACCTACAAAAATAAAAAAATATTACTTTCTATTACTTCAAACTCTTTCTTTATTGTTGACTCTTGGGGCAGTACATTATACGAGTGTACCACATTTATAAAAACACATCAGACCTAATACTTCTAACGTCGAGAAATTTGCATTAGGTAATATTAAAATTGTCATGCTATGTACACTCCGTTCTGGATTTACGTCTGGAAAATAAGATAACCAAATATGTTACTACATTCAGGCATTGACTGAAATCTGTTTGTGTGCCCACAAAAATAAAAAAAAGTATTACTTTCTATTACTTCAAACTCTTTCTTTATTGTTGACTCTTGAGGCAGTACATTATACGAGTATACCACATTTTTAAAAACACATCAGACCTAATGCTTCTAACGTCGAGAAATTTACATTAGGTAATATTAAAATTGTCATGCTATGTACACTCCGTTCTGGATTTACGTCTGGAAAATAGGATAACCAAATATGTTACTACATTCAGGCATTGACTGAAATCTGTTTGTGTACCTACAAAAATAAAAAAATATTACTTTCTATTACTTCAAACTCTTTCTTTATTGTTGACTCTTGGGGCAGTACATTATACGAGTGTACCACATTTATAAAAACACATCAGACCTAATACTTCTAACGTCGAGAAATTTGCATTAGGTAATATTAAAATTGTCATGCTATGTACACTCCGTTCTGGATTTACGTCTGGAAAATAAGATAACCAAATATGTTACTACATTCAGGCATTGACTGAAATCTGTTTGTGTGCCCACAAAAATAAAAAAAAGTATTACTTTCTATTACTTCAAACTCTTTCTTTATTGTTGACTCTTGAGGCAGTACATTATACGAGTATACCACATTTTTAAAAACACATCAGACCTAATGCTTCTAACGTCGAGAAATTTGCATTAGGTAATATTAAAATTGTCATGCTATGTACACTCCGTTCTGAATTTACGTCTGGAAAATAAGATAACCAAATATGTTACTACATTCAGGCATTGATTGAAATCTTTTTGTGTACCTACAAAATAAAATATTACTTTCTATTACTTCAAACCCTTTCTTTGTTGTTGACTCTTGAGGCAGTACATTATATAAAGTGACTGCTAGAAACTGCAAGAAACTTCAAGGGCTGGTCAGGTCAAGTGTTTGAAACATGACAAAAATGACAAAAAAGGAATTCGTGTTAGGTACTTATCGCCCAGCTGACGCGGACAGGTCAACAGACGGCCGTTGCCCGCGCGTTGTAAATAATCGTTATTTTTATTTGTTTTCATTTTATTTTTCTTATGTTATTGCTATAAAACAAATTAGATACTCAAATACTATCCAATTAAAATTCACAAAATGAATTATTTAATTAAAAAAATTAAAAAACTCGAACTCCATTTTTGTCAATTATGTCATGTTTAAAACACTTGGCCTGACCAGCTCTTAAAGTTTCTTGCTGTTTCTAGCAGTCACCATATATACCTAGTATATCACAATGATCCTGATATCAATTTAAGTAGAATTACAAAAATGTTGAAACTAGCAAGAAAAGGAATGTCAACCATTTAAGTACGAACAACTTTTTTCAATCTTTAATAATCGTTTTTAATCATTTTACAGAATTGTATGAAATCAGTCCATACGCACAGTTTGCAATTGGATTCCGGACATTTGGTCACGTGGACAACCAAGAAGTGCCAAGTAGAGCTCACCTTCCGGGTAATAGCAAATCAAGATATGATAGCGGTATGCATTTATTACTTGAATTAATATTTTCAAATGGATAGTAGTGTTTTGTTTTAATAACGCGTTTGTTAAACTAAAACTTAGGAGGATTAGCTGATTTATATCCAAGTATCCAATTGGTTTTATACGTGCTGTTTGTGTTTAGTGACCTCCTTGGCTCACAACAATTTATTGATTTAACAATTATTATATTTTTGGACAGGCGAAAAAATTATTTCTTCAATTAATTTTGACAAAGATTTAGAAGATCTACCAATATTAGTATTTAAAACAATATTTGGTAAATGTGCGCTTCAAGGCAGCCAGAAATGTGCTCTTTAAAAAACATATTATTAGTGTAAGTTTTATCTCGTATGTCTATGATTTTGCTTTTACAAATAATTTGATTTAATTTGGTTTATTTTACAGAAACTAGTTTTCAAATGAGATCAGAGTCTGAAGAAAGCGATTGTGTGTCAAGAACGACGACTTTAAAAAGTGTGCCAAGAAGTAAGTGTTAATTATATGAAACCATAAGTAAATAATTTAAAATAAATGCTAGATTATGAATTATTTTATAACTATAACACTAAATACTAATAATAATTGATGAATTATTCTAAAACTAACAACAGGAACTTTACACACAATTTCATTGCATAACATTAGTTTTAATAGAATATTTAGAAGACAAACATAAATGTTTTATAAAAATAAAAAATCTAAAACTATCTAACAAACTAACTAACTAACAAACAATCAAATAATTGATAAACATCTTAAAAAATATTTATTTATTTATTAAAATATAAAATAATATAAATAATAAAAATAAGAATAAGTAAGTACTATTATAATAAAAAATAAAATATAAGAACGTATGCTAATTTAATTCAAAATTAATTGGAAAAGGTCTTCCCTCTTCAAATTGCTGTGCCCCACAGGGCCCATAATGAACCTGTACCTTTAATATAAATTATAACAACTTTGTAACATTGTGGTGTGCAATAAAATATTGAGTAGGTATTGAGTATTGAGTATTTAAAATTTTGGTATTTTAACCGTGTGGGATGGTCAGTCTAGTGAAACCCTTATCTTATGACTGAACACTTTTATATGAAGTAAACATTATGTGCCGTAATCCGAGACCCAGTAACCATATTATATTTTAATTACGAAAAATGGCTATTATGTACGTCATTTTTTAAGATTGCTATGTTAACTTTAATTAAAGGACAATGGGCGAAATTGTATGAAACTTGGTCCAAGATGAGACTGATCCTCCACTGATGAGACTTGTGGGAAATGAAAGTACATACTTGTCTTATGATTTTTGCAAAATATTATCAAAATCCGTCCCGGGAATTTTTTTTTATAGTCACGTTAACCTGACGGGGGTGGAGGAGCGGGGAGGGGTGAGGAGGGGGGGCAATTAGGGGCGAAGAAACGAGATACCGTTTCTTATTTAGACAGGCATAAACATGTCCAAACATGCGCCACACATAACGTAAAATCTTATTATTTATGGGCAGGTAAACTTGACCATAAAAAAAAATTCCCGGGACGGATTTTAATAATCTTTTGCCAGAATCATATGACAAGTATAACCGTTCATTTCCCACAAGTCTCATCAGTGGAGGATCTAGTCTCAGCTCTTGGACCACTTTCGCCCATTGTCCTTTAACGTCTCTTATTTATTTTCTAAAATTGCTTTTTTAATCTATTCCAGAAGGTTGCAGGGTGCAGCACCATAGGTAGCTGAGCAACTCATCCTAATTTTTAATATATTTAATGGTTGTGTTCAATTAAACAATAGAAAATAACATGTTTAATCTCAACTACAATTTAAGGTTATAATTATAATTTTAGTTAAAAGTTTAGAATAACTTTTGTAAACATCTAGATAAATAAATAAACAAGAGTGTGGTATGTATTCACATTTTTATTATTAGGTACCTTAACATACAATAAACCTTAAAAATTATTGAATTGTACAGTTAACAGCAAACTCCGATGATCGAAACCAGAATACCATTAAAAATAAATAAAAGAATAACATAGCTCTATAGCCAGCGATGATTGTACTTTTAATACGTAATATCATTATTTCTTCCAAAAATGCTGATTAAACTATTTCATGCAAAAACTAAAGGCTACGCTACAGTTGTAGTTGCAGTTTAAGCAGAGTTAGTTTATTGAATTATTTGTACACGCCCGCTTCCAGGAGAGGCAGCTAGAGGCCCTAACTTTCCATTTGTTAGTATCTCACTAAATCAGATTTTGTCATACTTTTTTATATAATTTATATTATAACTAATAATTTACCATTAATGAATCGGAACATAATCAATTTATTGAGAAAAAATTATATTATTGTATGTAGTTGTTTAAATATTTTTATACATTTAAACAAAATGTAAATAAAGTTATCAATTAAATGTATATTATAAACGATAAGACAAACAATGTGACAATTTGTAGTTGTAACACTATTAAAATACTGAATTTGATTCAATCTTTAGATAATGTCAGTCGATATAAAGTTTAATAATTATGGGAATCTCTTTTTATTCACGTTTTCTATTTACTAACTGAACAAATATTGTGTACATAGAAAATTGGATTATATAATGATTATTTTAAATAGTTAATGGAAGCATTTCTTTTTGTGATTTTAATTATTAATATTTACAGTAAGTATTTATTTATATTTGGTATTAAAATCTAGTCATCCTTTTATATTTCCTTTTTTGCGAAGTGTTTTGACATTTTTATTTATTTACAAGTGAAATAATTTTATTATGTCATTAAGCCGGTCTCGATTTTAAAATAGTTTAACTCGGTTATTGACGTTAATTTAATCTCGAAGACGTCAAATAATCATAATAATTAATTATTGTGAACAAAATTATTATCTTCTAAAAGACTGATTGCTAATGGTTTATTATTTTGTAAATTAGCGTAATGTAACTTACGATTAGGAATAACATTTTGACGGACGAATATAAATGTTAGTGATCTAGGTATTGTAGTTTTATTTCTATTTAGTTTTTATTCAGCAAACGAAAGTTGTTGTTGGTATTTTTTAATTTTACTTAACTAACATGAGACTCATTTTGGGGGCTAAGGTAACTCGCCTCAGTAGATTTTTTTTTATAATAGAAGGAGGCAAACGAGCACGCTGGTCACCTGATGGAGAGTAATCTCCGCCGCCCATAGACACCCGCAACACCAGAGGAATCGCAGATGCGTTGACGGCCTTTAGGCAAGGAATAGGTTTTAGGAAGGAATAGGAATTATGAGGGGCCTCCGGAACCCTCACTGGCCGGACGAAACACAACAGCACCAAGTGCTATCATTTCACGCCGGATATTAGTGAGAGGTTGGTATTACGCCGGGCGAGCCGGCCCAACATAACTTTGAGACGCTACACGTGACCCCTGGGCGGTGCTGATTCGCTTGGCGTAATACCACCGTCTCACGGTATTCGGCGTAAAGCAAGACACTCGTTGCCCTAATAGCATTTTTTGTTGGCATTAAGTTGGGCCACGTACCTTCGGTTTGTTGGCCAACAAGTATAATTGGCGCGCAGTTTACGCGTTGGGCCCATAACTGATGGCCAAAGTAAGATTACCTACAAAGGCCCAACTATCAGTAGGGCCAACTTATGGTCGATCGAGTATTTGATTCGATAACAGGTGCACCTAATATCAAATTTACCTAGTACGAGAAGTATGGTATGACCCATCTCTAGTAGGTACTCAGTAACCTACGGCTACTTCCCAGGAAGGAAGGAGTGGAGGACAATGGCGACGGATGCAGTCCTCAAAAAAAAGACCGTAAATAAATTAAAGTAGGAATCAATGAAGTCCCGCCACTCCCGAGCCGCCGTTTTAAATTAACGCGACGCCCAGATAGGAGTCCAGCGAGACTTGATATTTCGAATATTACCATGGGTATATATCTAAGGCCACAAAAATCTCGTTACCGCGATTTAGAAATCGTACAAAACAGTACAGCGCCATCTATGAAGAAACATCGGAACTACAAACATTAAGGAACTTAGTACTTGTCTAACTTTTTAAAATTTTGTCGATCACCCACCGCCCCTCTCCCCTCTCCTCCCCTCTCCCTGCATTACACTCCTCGGGGTCTCAGCACCGCATTCGCAAAATCCCAACATTATTTTGCTGAAATGCCTACAATATTTACCCGACGGTAGGAATAACACGGTAGTAATTGATAAAGTTTTTTTTTGTTGGCGCAATGGTGTTACCTTATCTTTTGTCCCTACAAAAATTGCCCAACTGTAATAAAATAACATCGGGCCCGTGGTAGGCTATCTGTTGGTTAAATTGCGTAAGTTATAACTATTGGGCCTGTTTTGAATTTAAGTTGGCAAGTAAACTAACCATCTGCCAACAGTTGGCGAATGGAAGCCAACGGCAAATGCTGTTAGGGTGATGTTGTTTTGTACTTTTTCCTCAAGGCCAGCAACCCATCTGCGACTTCTATGGTTTTGCGGGTGTTTCGTGTCTTGTGATTACTTTCCATCAGGTGACCAGCCTGTTCGTTTGCTTCCTTTTCACATAAAAATATATATCATGCCATGGTGAGTTATGATAAAGTTCAAGGGGGAATCCCGTTTCACCCACATACCTTAACTATCCAAGAACTGGCTTTCTTATCAATAAAATGTGTCTGAACACAACAATGTTTCGATGTTTGCGATCAAAAGCCAAAAGTATCCGAGTCAAAAAATCTTAATAAAGTGTTTATCAGATATTTTTACGCCGACATCCTGGAGAAGTTCGAGATATTCGCAAAAATTCAAGCTCAAACATTATTATTTTTCATTCAGGTGGATCACTATGACCAAATAGAGTACCTATTCAAGTTTCATATCATGTCGTTATACGTGCTGACACATAACAAACATGTTAGTTTTATAAATATCTACTTTGTACGATAACTCGATAACTTGTTTATTACAAACAAAGTAGATTTTTTAAAACCTAATATTTTTGCAAGTAGGTACCATAATTCTTAAAGATTCCGTGAAAAGCGCGCTTCCACCTCGGTTTTATAGTCACTTACCACCAGGTGAGATGAGAGTCGAGCGCTTCGCTGTTGTTGATAATCTAACTAATATTGTAAAGCTGAAGAATTTGTTTGCTTGAACGCGCTAATCTCAGGAACTACTGGTCCGATTTAAAAAAAATCTTGAAGTGTTAGATAGCCCATTTATCGAGGAAGGTTATAGGCAATAATTTGTTTAGGTACGGGTATGGGTACGGGTAGTAACTCGTGCGAAGCCGGGGCGGGTCGCTGGTAATAAATATATTCATATTTTCATTACAATTTTTTTTTATACTAAGCCCGGCAAATGACCCCACTCCACCTGATGTTAAGTGGAAATGAAGTCCAGGCGCGAGGACAACTGATGCAGCGTAAGAGACGTAGCATCAGTCACCCTCACTCTGCCAGCCCACAAAGTGCTTCTTCACGCCTCGTTTGAAGGACCCTATGTCATAGGTAGGAGGGAATACGTGTGCTGGTAGACTATTCCATCTTTTGGAAGTGCGACAAAGAAACGAGTCACCAAATTTCTTTGTGCTTGATGGGATATTAGAGACTGTAAATTGGTGACTCCGGAGAGCAGCACGCGTACTCCTATGGAGGAAAGGGAGAAGGAGGGATGAGGTCAAAGAGTTCTTCAGAGCACTCGCCATGGTATAAACGGTAAAAGACGCTGAGTGACGCAATATCTCTACGCAATTGCAAAGGCTCGAGAGTGTTAGTGACCTCTGCATTGCCGATAATTCGCACAGCGCGGCGCTGCAATCTGTCCAAGGCATCGAGTAAGTACTTTGCGGAGCCGTCACAAAGGTAAGAGCAATACTCCACGCAAGACCGCACCTGTGTCTTGTATAATAGACACAACTGATCAGGCGTGAAGAATCGCCGCACCTTGTTCAGGACACCGAGTTTACGAGAGGCATTTTTAATCACGGTTTCGATGTAGTCCTTTTGGTTCAGATCGCAGCGGATATCCATACCGAGCATGTTAATACTGGTCTGCAGGCCTAGAGATGTACCCTGAAGAGAGGGAAGGGGAAGGAATGGCGACTTTTTCGCTGTGAACGCTTAAAGATTATCGGAGCCCCATTTAGAAATGAGGTCCAACACCCGATCGAGCTCAATAACAAGATTTGCTCGCTTTATTCCGCCCAGCCGTTGGGTGACCGTTATATCCCCCATGCACTGTGCTATCATCTGCATAGCAATAAATGTTTCCAAGAGGAAGCATGTCATTGATATGCAGAAGGAACAGCGTAGGGGATAGAACGAAGCCTTGAGGAACACCAGCGTTCACTGAAATGAACCGCGAAGCGCATCCATCCGAAAGGACACGGATTCTACGCTCATGCAGGAAGCTAGCAATCTAGGTACAGAACTGAGCGGGCAAACCGTATGCCGGGAGCTTGGAGAGAAGAGCTTTGTGCCAGACCCGATCAAAAGCCTTGGCTATGTCAAGGCTAACTGCCAGTGACTCGCCACGCTTGTCAATAGCCTCACCCCAGAGATTTGTGATTTACGCTAGAAGATCACCCGTTGACCCTTTTGGCCGAAAGCCATATTGACGATCGTGAATTAGGGAGTGATCTTCTAGGTATCGAATAAGCTGTTTGTTTAATATTCGTTCTAGGATCTTGCACAACACTGAAGTTACGGCTATAGGGCGGTAATTAGTCGGATCTGACCGATCACCTTTTTTAGGGATCGGTTGCACATTAGCTTCTCTTCAAGATTCCGGCACACAACTCGAAGAGAGCGAGAGTCGGTACAGACGCGTTAACACAGGGGACAACTCCGCTGCACACATTTTCAGGACTATTGCTGGGATGCCATCAGGACCGTTAGCTTTCCGGACATCGATTGACTGCAGCTCCGCACGGACATCACACTACCTGATTTTAATATCAGACATTGTGTGGCCACAGTAAGGAATTGAGGGTGGCTGTGCATTACAGTCATCGATCCGGCAGTTAGCCGCAAAGAGTTTGGCCAGGAGATCGACCTTTTCCTCCGGCTTGTGAGCTAAAGTTCCGTCAGGACATCTCAGTGGTGGCAGCGAGGGTTGGCAGAAGTTAGATTGCACGGCTTTGGCCAGACGCCAGTAGCTACGGCTGCCCGTAGGATGCGTCAGGAGTTCTCGGCCTACTCGTGCAACGCGCTGGGCATCCGCTCTAATAGACAATATGCCAAGTTTGCTTAAATCAAACAAGTCGACAGTTTCTGTCAAATACCTACACAAATTATATGCACTTAACTAGTTTTCAGTAGTTTGTACACCGGTTTTCATGGTGTCGCCATCTCTGAGGTCCCGGGTGCGATCCCCGGTCGAGTCCATTTAGAAATTATACTTTTTATAAATCGTCTAGGGTCTGGGTGTTTTCTATGTATAAAAAGTATGTATTTAAGTATTTTAAGTATGTTTATCCGTTGTCTAGTAACATTTAACGAGTTTTATAACGAAGCTTCTCTTGGGCTAGATAATTGGTGTGAGTGTAGGAAAGATTATTCATTAATTTATTTTCTATTGTTACAATACTGACACACTTCTTTTGCTTTACTTTCATAACATTCTTCAAACATGCGTCGGTTTAGGGTACTCTTGATCTGACCTTTAACGAGAAGTTATCGATGGGTAAATTTTTCTGAGACCACTTATTTTGTATTCCTAGTTCAATTCGATGTCGACTGTCAATTCCATATTGGTCCAACTCAAATAATAACTTAAATACGATCATCTTGTACCGAGAAGGACATGTTTGGATCTTTAAAACTTTTCTCATAAAAGGTTCCTTACGCAACACTCGAACAAATTGAAGGGAGCGTCGGACCATGAAATTGGCTTGAAACTTTGGTCACTAGACGTTTAGGAGTTTAGGAGGACAAAGTTGAAACTCCAGTCTCGCGACACACTGAAATCAAAGGCCATGATGAAACTTAAAATGTCGATATGGATATAAAACGTATAAAACAATACAAAGTGTATTGTATCTTCTACGCAACGCGCCGTACAAGATGGGGTGTATAATACCCCGGGTATTTTATACGCGTGTAACTTGCATGTACACAGACTTCCGACAGAATGGACGGCACCGATCAAGACAGCATCATTGCATTTGCAGCTACTAAGAAAACGAACTCGCAGGACTTTGTAGGTAAGATTTAAATGCGATTTTTCAGCAGCTGGGGTCATACCCCACTTGGTACACGGAAGGATAATAAAAGAAAAGCAAACGAGCAGGCGGGTCATCCGACAGGAAGTAATCACCGCCGCCCACCCGGTGGACATCCGCAAAACTAGTGGAATCGCAGATACGTTGGCGGCTTTGACGAAGGGATAGGACCTTTGTATAGGGATTGCAATCCCGCAGCTCATTCAATCCCGCGGGATTGATACGCGGGATTACTCAATCCCGCGCGGGATCACGCGGGATCCCACATCTTTGAAATTATGTTATAAAGTCAAATTGAAACTACACGAAATCAGATTACTTTTATTAAACATTTCTTACATTAAGCAACAGAAATTATATCTCTTCTATTAAATAAATATAAGTAATAAGTAATCTGTTTTCTTAGATTCATCTGTAAATGTTTAGCATTGGCATAGTTTAATAGTTTTGTTTAAGTTTACCCTTGACCTAACATCAAACATCTAACAAATATGGGCGTGACCTACGTACATATTTTGTTTTTACTCCTAACAACAGTTTAAATATAAAACTTAATTCAGTCTTATTCATATAATGACTAATAATCAAATCACAACTTTCTTTTAGATGCTATTACCATGATATCAACCTATGGTGATAGATAACTTTTGAAAATAAGCTCTTAAGAAGAAAGCTTTATTGTATCATCCCCGAGTCTGAGTGAACTGCAAATATATCCTGATGCTGAAAACGCTCTCTTGGCTTCTACGCTAGTAGGCTGAACCGTCAGGATATATTCATAGGCGAGCGTCAGGTACTCTCTCCTCTGCTGATGCCATCAAGGAAAAAAAGGCCATTTTTAATTTTTATTTGAAGGTGCGGAATCCAGCAGATTAATAAAAGCAGCAGGATCCCGCAGGAATGCGTGATCCCTTGTTGCGGGATTGCAATCTCTTCTTGTAGGAGGAGTATTAATTGTTGAGGTGCGGGAAATAAAATGGGCCTCCGGCACTTTCACTCACCGGACGAAACACAACAGCAACGAGTGCCATTGTTTCACGCCGATATTCCATGAGAGGGTGGTATTACGCCGTATGTCTATCTGTATTTGAATAAATAAATGTACGAGTAAGTACACCACAAAAAGCGAGAGCATTCAAAATTTATTTGATAGCTGCTGCTTACAACAAATAGTGAACATTCCCATTTCCCAACTGTATTTTTTATGAGCCGCCATTTTGTTTCAATACCGATATGGAAGGCAAATATTAACCTGTTTGTGTAAACGTTTGTGTAATAGGTTATAAGGGTGCGTTCACAGTTGCACTCGAACAGCGAAATGCGTTTATTACAGACGACTAGTAGGCGTTACATGGGAAAAGGTACTTAAAAACAATAGCAACACCAAAGCGAACCGAGGAATCGGACTTCTTGGCGGGAAAGTGAAGCGTCATATCTGTAGTTATGTCTTATTTTCTAAAATTTGTGTATTGTCGAAGATTATTTATTAATGGTGGATTATTAACCGTTAAGTGTTCGTGAACGTGCATGAGTGTTGGCAAATAAAATAAAACAGTTCAACATCACTTTTCAAATTCTCTCAAAAAGTCCGTGTAAGATTCAGTAAAGTCCCACATCTTTACTGAAACTCAAGGGGTTTGGGAGGAATATCATTTAAATTATTATTATCACTCATTGTCATCTTATAAGTATTGAACTCTATTATTTCCACTGAAGGAATAGTATCCATGGTGAAGAAACAAATTATCAAAAAAAAAACCGATGAATAGAAGAAAAAAATATAGCAACTACAAGAAATCACGACTATTATCACAGAATAACTAATTGTACTTATCCCAAAAGGGTTAGTCGAAGATTTGGACTAGGACTACAACGAGGGCCGCAAAGGCAGTCCACTGCCACAGTCCACCTTTCACCAATTAACAACTGCACATGACGTGCTGAAACTTAAAATTAAACACACAAACACACACTTAGACGCGAAATTCCTTGCCTGTGCGTAGAATTCGTATTAGGAAGCGTAGCGTAGGATGCCCTCAGACAAAGTGGGAGTGACAATCTTCGCAAGGTGGCTGGCAAGAATTTATAAAATAATGTAAAGTAGTGGAATGTGATGTAGTGCAGTGATAAGTGATGTAGTGTAGTGTAATAATTTGCCACAGCTGAACATTTTGTATATTTTTATATTTTTGTGATACTTTCGTCTTTTTATTATTTCAGTAGTTAGCTTTTTAGTAACTACTTAGTACTTTTAAATTGTTTTTATAACATAAATTCTGAATATAGTTGCGCAACAACAAGTTCGTAAAATATGTGTATAATAATTGATGTAATTTTACGGTCTTATTTGTCCATTTGTATGCACTTAATATTAAGTTATGTTTTTTTTTTGTAATGACTGTTGGTGGCAAAATAAAAAAAGAGCTGGAATAGAGTAACCGAGAATCGTGCTTAGTGGCTTGCTCTTGGAGAGGCCTATGTTCAGCAGCGGACAGGTATAGGCTGATGATGATGATACAGAGAGTTTGGTAATAGGTAGAGAATCTCGCAACTGAGCCATCCTATTATAAAGAAACACTACGTGGAAGTGGCATGCAAAATCCTCATACAAAATCCTCATACAAAACCCAAAAAAAACCGATGAATAGAAGAAAAAAATATAGCAACTACAAGAAATCACGACTATTATCACAGAATAACTAATTGTACTTATCCCAAAAGGGTTAGTCGAAGATTTGGACTAGGACTACAACGAGGGCCGCAAAGGCAGTCCACTGCCACAGTCCACCTTTCACCAATTAACAACTGCACATGACGTGCTGAAACTTAAAATTAAACACACAAACACACACTTAGACGCGAAATTCCTTGCCTGTGCGTAGAATTCGTATTAGGAAGCGTAGCGTAGGATGCCCTCAGACAAAGTGGGAGTGACAATCTTCGCAAGGTGGCTGGCAAGAATTTATAAAATAATGTAAAGTAGTCGAATGGGATGTAGTGCAGTGATAAGTGATGTAGTGTAGTGTAATAATTTGCCACA
This sequence comes from Scoparia ambigualis, assembly GCA_963921215.1. Classification (NCBI taxonomy): domain Eukaryota; kingdom Metazoa; phylum Arthropoda; class Insecta; order Lepidoptera; family Crambidae; genus Scoparia; species Scoparia ambigualis. Next base: position 67,941,320 of record OY992501.1, read on the forward strand.
GCTGAACATTTTGTATATTTTTATATTTTTGTGATACTTTCGTCTTTTTATTATTTCAGTAGTTAGCTTTTTAGTAACTACTTAGTACTTTTAAATTGTTTTTATAACATAAATTCTGAATATAGTTGCGCAACAACAAGTTCGTAAAATATGTGTATAATAATTGATGTAATTTTACGGTCTTATTTGTCCATTTGTATGCACTTAATATTAAGTTATATTTTTTTTTGTAATGACTGTTGGTGGCAAAATAAAAAAAGAGCTGGAATAGAGTAACCGAGAATCGTGCTTAGTGGCTTGCTCTTGGAGAGGCCTATGTCCAGCAGCGGACAGGTATAGGCTGATGATGATGATACAGAGAGTTTGGTAATAGGTAGAGAATCTCGCAACTGAGCCATCCTATTATAAAGAAACACTACGTGGAAGTGGCATGCAAAATCCTCATACAAAATCCTCATACAAAACCCAAAAAAAACCGATGAATAGAAGAAAAAATATAGCAACTACAAGAAATCACGACTATTATCACGGAATAACTAATTGTACTTATCCCAAAAGGGTTAGTCGAAGATTTGGACTAGGACTACAACGAGGGCCGCAAAGGCAGTCCACTGCCACAGTCCACCTTTCACCAATTAACAACTGCACATGACGTGCTGAAACTTAAAATTAAACACACAAACACACACTTAGACGCGAAATTCCCTGCCTGTGCGTAGAATTCGTATTAGGAAGCGTAGCGTAGGATGCCCTCAGACAAAGTGGGAGTGACAATCTTCGCAAGGTGGCTGGCAAGAATTTATAAAATAATGTAAAGTAGTGGAATGGGATGTAGTGCAGTGATAAGTGATGTAGTGTAGTGTAATAAATTGCCACAGCTGAACATTTTGTATATTTTTATATTTTTGTGATACTTTCGTCTTTTTATTATTTCAGTAGTTAGCTTTTTAGTAACTACTTAGTACTTTTAAATTGTTTTTATAACATAAATTCTGAATATAGTTGCGCAACAACAAGTTCGTAAAATATGTGTATAATAATTGATGTAATTTTACGGTCTTATTTGTCCATTTGTATGCACTTAATATTAAGTTATGTTTTTTTTTGTAATGACTGTTGGTGGCAAAATAAAAAAAGAGCTGGAATAGAGTAACCGAGAATCGTGCTTAGTGGCTTGCTCTTGGAGAGGCCTATGTCCAGCAGCGGACAGGTATAGGCTGATGATGATGATACAGAGAGTTTGGTAATAGGTAGAGAATCTCGCAACTGAGCCATCCTATTATAAAGAAACACTACGTGGAAGTGGCATGCAAAATCCTCATACAAAATCCTCATACAAAATCCTCATACAAAATCCTCATACAAAATCCTCATACAAAATCCTCATACAAAACCCAAAAAAAACGACGATTCGTAGTCCCCTGTTCCCGCCTTTAGGACTGGACCACTTTTCATGTTTTTTTCAGCATCGGTTAAAAAAAGAGATTTTCTACGTCTGTACTTTTAATTTTTTGCATTAAGTGCGTTTTTAAGTTCGCGGAATGGGTAAGTAGGTGAATAATGGAGTTGTCGCTGAATTATGTACTAATTGAGCAACTCATCATTAGTGTAAATACCGGGTTTTAACCTAATTCGTTCATTAGTGTTTGAGCTAGCGTTGACCAAACAAATTGTGAAATATGTAGAAATTCGAGTTCCGCGCTGTTATAAAGTTCCTTATCGAGCAAGGAAAATCAGTTCAGACCATACTGGAAGAGATGTCATCCGTTTACCGGGACTCTTGTCCAAGTAAAACTATGGTTTACAAGTGGCATGCCCTATTTAAACAAGGCAGGGAGTCACTTGAAGACGACCCACGGCCAGGAAGGCCGATCGAGGTGACCACTTTGGAAATTAGACAAAAAGTCAAAAAACTAATATTAGAAGATGCCCGTCTAACAGCTTGCAGAAATGGTTGGAGTATCAGATACAACTATTTTCAAAATTCTTCACGAACATCTTGGCATGACTAAAGTCAGCGCAAGATGGGTGCCGAGAATGCTCACGCCGGCGCCGCGCCTCAAAAACAACCTCGTGCTTTTTTGAACCTCTTTAGGGACGACAAACATGGAGTGTTGGCTCAAATTGATACTGGTGATGAAACTTGTGTTTATCATTATGCACCTGAGTCTAAACAGGACTGTATGCAGTGGCACAAAAAAGGCACACCACCACCCAAGAAAATTAAGGTGTCACAATCGGCTGGGAAAATCATGGCGACAGTCTTTTGGGACTCTGAAGGAATCCTGTTATCGATTACAAAGATAAAGGTATCTCCATAACAGGAGATTACTACGCTTCAATCTTAGAGCAATTAAAGGAAGCTATTAAAGAGAGAAGAAGCTGAAAATTGACCAAAGGTGTCCTTCTTCTGCACAACAACGCGCCTGTTTACAAGAGCCGTGTTGCGATGGCTGCCCTGCAGAAGGTGGGGTTTGATATTTCGCCACACCCACCCTACAGTCCTGACCTGGCTCCCAGTGATTATTACCTATTTCCAAACGTAAAAAAAGAACTTCGTGGGAAAAAGTTTTCAAGTGATGAACAAGTGAAGGATGCAGTTTCGGCGTATTTTTTAGACAAAGAAAAGTCATTTATTGTCGGTTTACCTAAGTTAATTGAAAGATCCGAAAAATGTATTAGGGTAGCAGGTAAATATATTGAAAAGAAAAAATAAATTTTGGCTTTTATTTCCACTCTTTACCTCCCATTACGCGAACTTAAAAACGTACCCTCGTATTTATCAAAAAGGAGTCTTCCAAATATAGCTGAATCACTCCGTTTTAAGGTGTCTTCAGAAGCACTAAGAGGCTGGTTAAAAAAAATCAAACATACAGACATAGAAAATCTCTTTCTTAAACCGATGCTGAAAAAGTAATAAAGATTGGTCAAGTTCTGAAGGAGAAAACAGGGGACTACAAAACGTCGCTTTTCTGTGTTTTGTATGAGAATTTTGCATGCCACTTCCACGTAGTGTTTCCTATTAAGTGCAAAGAACAAGTTTTTGTATGGATGCAACGCTCTGAAATTGCAAACAAAACAGCTGTATTGTGATCAAGTTGCATTTGTTGTTTTGTATGGTACAACTGTTTCGCACTTTTGGAGTTGCTCGTCTAGTAGCGTGATTATATACATACATACATACATAAATAACCACGACTATTATCACGAAGGGTTAGTCAGAGACAAGGCAATGGAGACAGCAAAAGCAGTCCTCTACCATAGTCCACTTTTCACCAAATATTCACTGCACATGTGCTCAGCCTGACAGGCGGTGAACCCATCGCCGCTCTATGCTGTTAGATGTAAGTATATGAAGTATTTTGTCCGTTAGTCGCCTTTTACGACACCCAAAGGAAGAGAGAAAAGAAGGATTAACCCCAAGCGATCGCATGAGACCGCACCTACAAAAACACACTTGACTTTGTACCGTGTTGTCATAGAATTACAGACTACTTTTGTATGAACAAGTTTGGTTATTTCGGTTCTGGGGCTCATCTTATGTTAGTATAGGATCCGAGTATACAACGACCTTCACCGAGCGGTTAATGGATGAAAAGTATTTTATATCAAATTTAATGTGTTATAAAATATATTGCGAGTGGGTTGGCTGAAAAATTTCAGTCCAGTATATCATTAGTTAAATATTTAAAAATATATTTTTTTAAATATTGCAGTTGTTTCGATAATAGATAAACTACATAGGTACCAATCGAAAGTATGAAGCCTCTATAATATGCAAACGTTAGGTTTACTATTTTTTTCCTGTCATAACATTGGGTAGGCAGGTGTAAACAGGCAAGTCAATATTAGTAATTTGCAACCGTCTGGTTAAATAAATAAAATTTATGTTTATATAAAGATAAGCTTATTACAAACACACACACATCAAACTAGTGCAATGTAAAAAAAAAATATTTTTTTAATATTAAATTAATCATTAACGGTACTGGACTGAAATTTTTCAGCCAACCCACTCGCGATATATTATTTATCATATTAAATTTGATATAAAATACTTTTCATCCATTAACCTTCTCGGTGAAGGTCGTTCTATACTCGGATCTTAGACTATGTATTGTTATCGCAAAATATCGCATGGTCTATGCTCGATTCTGTAAAATTTGACGTTGACAGTTAATGTCAAAAAGCTGTCAAGAAAAATCCAAGAGCCCTCACTCTTGGATTAAATATTTTGGTCCGAGGGTATACCTCTATACTCGTCGGTTATAATATGCTACTGTTATATGTCGAATGTACCAAATAAACACATTAATCAATCATTTATTTATCCACATCGTTTGCACGCATCATATTTTCATGCGAAGTGTGGGCGCGCCCTTTCAAACAATAAAATAAATGTATTTGCCAATTAATAATGCTCTTTGGAAATCCTTGTAGAGAACTTTTATTGGCGTCTCGAATTTACTTTTTTGTTTAAGTACGTCTCGTTATAAGGGAAAGTTGTTTGTTTATTAATTGACTGGAGTGTTTTTAAATGTTCTTTGTTATGTTTAAGTACGTCAAACGGTCTAGGAACAGACCCGACAAAGATTTTTTATTGTGGAGTTATTCAGGTGTCCTTCTTATTAGCTACTAGTTCTTGCCTGCTTCTTGTGTTCATGTCCCGTATCTCTATACCAAAACCAATAAATATCGGTTAAGAGGGTTTACGCATTCCGATTTCCCATACAAACTTCCAAGTCGAAATTTTTAAAAACTATTATGCCAGTTACAATGAAACTTTGCATGCTACAGTAACATACAGAGATCTAAATAGTTTTTGGAGAACATTTTTAAAAAACGATTATTTAGTTGAGTTATTGCGATTTAAAGTCCACTATAGAAAGTTTGAAATCGCATTAACTCAGTTATTTAAACGTTTTTTAAAAAGTTTTCAACAAACTAATTACATCTCTGTATTTTACTGTAGCATGCAAAGTTTCATTGTATTTTGCTTAATAGTTTTTAAAAATTTTGACTTGGAAGTTTGTATGTGAAACCGACATGCGTAAACCCTCTTAAGCTGTTTAAGCATGAAAGCGTAACAAACCTTTCTAAACAAACAAGCTCACTTTCATATAATATTAGTAAATAATTGATTTACTAGAGACTGTACCTAAGGTACAGTCTCTCAATACTCAATAGCTCTCATAGACATTGACAAGCTGGCAGTCCTTTTCATTGAGGAGGTAAGGCAACATCTTTTTATACGGCAAGCTCGCACGCGTGGTCTTACTGGTTGGTACTTGATAACAGATTTTATTTAAAAAAATATATCATCATAGCTCTTCTCCTCTTTTCTCCGCTTCAGTGGAGTGGACAGAAAGCCTCAATGTTAGCCTAATTCATGATTTGTTACGGATTCGTCGTATTCCTGGTTGGTCGTATTCCAGATTCGACGTATTCCAGATTCGTCGTAATACAGTCCACCTTAGTAGGTAAGAAGAATGGGCGTTTTCGTATGAAACCCGTCCCACCCCTTGTAAGTTCCCACATAGTTAGTTTCGAAATAAATAGTTTATTTTGTTGTAAGGACAGCAAATATGAACGAGCGAATGAATCAACGGAAAAAAAAATAAAAAGGGAAAATGAAAAAAAATATGAAAAATAGGCCTCATTTTTATTTTTTTTTATTTTATGCGACTCATATAAATCAAAGCAATCAGCGAGGGAGGAGTTTAAATTTAAGAATAAATCTTGACTTCAATTTTATATTATCATTTATTATTTTAATTTTCTTCTTCTCAATAACTTTTTATTCGGATACTTGACAGATTTGCTGTCATACAATAAAATGCTTCACTTTTCAAGTACTTTTATTTGATGCATAGATGTAAGTGTTACAAGGAGGGGGGACGTTTTGCCCATTCTTCTTTGTTATGAAATAAAAAACCAAATACAAATTGTTACTTATTTAAATAAACAAATATAAGTATTGGGACAAAAAACTCTCCTCCTCGATAGAACAAAAAAAAGTTTGTAACTAACTCAATAAATTCATAAAATGAAACAATTAAACTCATATTTCACTAAGTCTAGAAAGGCACTTGATATAATCTGTAAGAGTTATTTCTTAAGATTGTACAGTCAAGGTATAATATATATATATATATGTTTTAAACGTTTTAAAGAACTTTGAAAGAGATTCGTTGGATATATATTTGCGTGGCTACTCGACTGTACAAATTACGACGAATCTGGAATACGTCGAATCTGGAATACGACCAATTTGGAATACGACGAATCAGGAATACGACGAATCCGGAACAAATCTGATTCAGGGTCTTACAGCGCCATCTATGATTATCTGCTTACACTAAATTTTATAATCAAAAATCTTTAAACCTTGGACAGTTCTACTAAAGCCAATACGAAAACAATTGAGTTGATTTTTATCAAACAGCTGTAGTAGATGTTGTAACAGTCGCAGAATAAATAAACCATGAAAAAAGCACTCGGGAGTCGCAAGGGACATACGCAACGGACCGGAAAATTGGTTCCTCTCTGTTTAAATCGATGACCTAATTCAGGCAGTCTGTACCGTACCCTATATGGGAAGCAATGGTCTGTGATGGCAAGTCTAAAACAAGTTGTGTGGCGTGAAGAAACAAAATTGTGTATTATTGGAGCCGTGCTTCGGAAGGCACGTTAAGCCGTTAGATAAGATGACAGTCGTTAAACCCACCAACCCGCATTAGATCAGCGTGGTGGGTTATGGCCTAATATCCCCACGTGCTATTGTCTACGTGGGAGGCCTGTGCCCAGCAGTGGGACGTTTCTAGGCTGACGATGTGGTGTAGCGGCTCACTAGAAGAATACTACCAAGCCCTCTCTTTTCTTGGGTGTTGTAAAAGGCGACTAACGGGTTGAAGACTGCACATACATCCAACAGCTTAAAGCGGCGATAGACTCACTTACCTATCACGCTGAAGCATGTCCAGTTGTAATTTGTTGAAACGTGAACTATGGCTGTGGACTGCTTCTGCGGTTTACATTGCCTAGTCTCTGACTAACAGTCGTGAATCTAATCGTCCTACTGCTGGGCAAAGGCCTTCCCACATGGACAACATCACATGGGGAGGTTGCGACATAACCCACTGCGCTGGTCCAATGCGGTTGGTGGGTTCTAAAGACTGGTATCTTTCGACGACAACCGGGACCAACGGCTTTACGTGCCTTCCGCAGCACGGAGGAGCTCGAGATGTTTTTTAATTTGGTCACAGATCCAGCGACCCGGTATTGCGAAAGTTGCTCAGCGGGCAAGTTCGCAAGGCGAACTAGTCGAGCTCCTAAAATGGTGTAAAATAAAATAATTGATCTTAACTTTTTTGACGACCTCCTGTAGTCGAGTGGTTAGCACGCGGTCTGGGCCGGTTTAGAGATTTGGTTTCAATTTAGAGAAAAACTCTTTTTTTAAATTGATTTCGGGTCTGGTTTTTTTTGTATATTTGTCTATACTTATTTGTATACATGTTTATGTATATTTATCCATTATGCGAGTATTATCATATTAACAAGTTTAATTAAACATATTCTTATGTCGACTAACGAGATTGTAGCTAGCCCGGCCAACCACTTACCATATTATTAATACACCATGTTGTTACCTCAACTGAGAATCAAACCCCAGACATAGCATATGAACTGTTCGTCTAACAGCCTTTATTAGTACTCAATCTATCTGTTATTTTGCCTATCAGAGTTAGAATTTTGTCATTATTATAGAACTTCATTCTAATTTAACCGTGTCGCGTAGGGGTGAAAGAATACTACCACCCCCTAATTTACCCCAGGAGGGTACCGGCAAGGCCGGAGAACCCCTCCCTGGGCTTTCGGCTCAGGCTGCCCCTTGTATCTGGGGGGAGGGGGGGGGGGGGGGGGGGGAAATTTGCCAATTTTTGAGGCTGCCTTAGGCAGCAACCTTTCCGTCCCGCAAGGGACCCATGCGCGCAATACTCCTTCGGGAATAGGCGCGTTTAAGGCGGGGCCTACCGCGAGACACAGTGGGGATGAACACCTTCGGGGACCAACCCCATCAGCTGGACGTGGTAGGAACCGCGGGGGCTATAGGGCTTCGGGTGCACCGGCACCGAATCCGCTGCAGTCGGGATCCGCGCGGGGGTCCGGGGGGAGTGGGAACCTTAGAGGCCCCAACCCGCCGGGAACCATGCGCGGGGACCAAGCGGTCGGAGGTCTGCTGCTTGGTAAGGGGAGAGCGTCTGCACCTGCCCAGAAAACTCATGTGGAGGACCGTGGAATGGCGGGGCAACGGGAATTGGGTCCTGATGGGATCCGTCCTGTTGCCACCGCCGGACTATCGCGGCAGAAGGAACTGGGTCCTCATGGGATCCGACCTGACGGCCCCAGGTCTGATACAGGGAGCTCGGGCAAGAAGCCGTGGCATAGGTCGGGAAACCGCAAGCGTCAGGCCATGCTGCTTAGGCAGCGGGCCGAGGGGGAGATGACGGCTGACGCGGTGGAGCACTCGAAAAGGCTGAGGGAGGTCAGCAATGAAAGTCAGGAGGCGCTTGATGCCAAACGTGTTAAGACTCACGGTTCTTACGCGGGGGCAGTAAGTGCCTATAAGATGGCCAACATTGCTGACGACTACCCTGCGACTACGCTGGGAGAGGGCCACTACGTGGCGATCCAAGAAACCATTTGGGACCTGCTGGAGGCCGCGCCTGACCCTCTGCCTGTGGTAAACATCGGAGGCATTTCGTCGGGGGCTATTCTTTTCACGTGTGAGGGGAGTAGCTCGGCGAACTGGCTCCGAGCGCAGGACGGCCTTGCCGTGGAGGGCGTCGTGGTCAGGGTGGTTGATGCGAAGGACCTTCCAAAGCCAGTTCAAATGGCTTGGAAATCCAGAAACATCAGCCGCCTTGAGGTAGGTAGAGTTTTGAGGATGTTGCAGAGGTACCATCCTGGCTTGCGGACCTCGAGCTTGAAGATCGTCGACACTAACGTCGAGGGTCTAACAGTTCGTAGGATCGTGTTAATGGATGGTGCCTCTGCAGCATTCATCAAAGCGGAGGGCTACTGCCTTAATACGGGCATCGACAAGGGCGTCTTTAAGCTTCTGGAGGAGAGGCCTACGGATGAGCTTGTCGATGCCTAAGGCGATAGCGGTGGTGTGAGCGTGGCGGGAGTGACTGGGTGAGTGCTCCCAAAGCGCTCCAGTGGCGGAGGGGCAGTCGGAACATGGCGCACCTATCGCGGTAGCCGAGGATGTTGGAGAGGAGACTACACCAATGGAGTGTGGTGGGATCTCCTCGCCAAGATCCGAAGATGTCATGGGGGAGCTGCTTCTGGGAGGGTCGTCTCTGCACTGCACTGCATCGGACGGCGAACTCACGGAAGACGGGCGATAACCTTAACAGAGGTAAGGTGCGTTCAGATTAACCTTCATCATTGTAAGGCTGCAACTGCCCTTCTGGCACACCAGCTAAAAAGGAATAAATTCGACATTGCCTTAATCCAGGAACCTTACCTTTACAGGGGCCAGATTAAAGGTTTAGTTGGAACCCCTGGTATAATATACTACAATTGTTCTACTAATGACATGAGGACTTGCGTGTATGTCAGAAACGACCGGTAGGTCAGGTTGCGTATAGCAATGCCTCTAATGAAGTTCTGTTGCAGGGATCTGACCACTGTTAAGGTCCTTACGGGGGAAGGGGGTGCTAGGCGGACGGTAATTTTATCATCAGCTTACCTCCCTTTTGAGAAGGCGGATCCTGTATCAAAGGAGATACGGGAACTAGTAACCTGCGCTGGCCAAGAAAACAAAGATGTCATCATCGGCTGCGACGCCAGCGCCCATCATGTGATCTGGGGCAGCTCAGACACCAATGAGAGAGGGGAGAGACTGCTGGAGTATCTGGTAAGTTCACCCATGCAAATACTTAACAAAGGAAATAAGGCTACCTTTTTCAATGCCCGGAGAGCGCAGGTGATTGATATAACTATTGCTAGTAACAGAGCGGTAAGTAACATCACAAACTGGCATGTATCGGACGAAGTATCCCTCTCCGATCACAACTACATATGCTTTAGGTACAGACTAGGTAAAACCATAGGAACTGTGCGAAGGAAGAACCCAAGAAACACCAACTGGGAGGGCTTCAGAAAGGATCTCAGGCGGGAACTAGATGGTCCATTACAATTTTAGGCCCATAAGTCTCCAATCTTTTCTTCTTAAGACCTTGGAAAAGATGGTAGACAAATTTATCAGAGCGGGACCGTTAAAAAAATTCCCACTTCAATGCGCTTACCAGCCAGGGAAGTCAACAGAAACCACTCTCCACCATGTGGTAAGCCGAGCGGAATCAGCCTTGGAGAACAAAGAGATCTCCGTCTGCACATTCGTAGACATTTTAGGTGCATTTGATCGCACAACCTTTGACTCCATCAATGTGGCAGCCAGAAATCATGGCGTGCCACAACCAATCTGCAAATGGATTGAATGCATGTTAAAGGGTAGAATAATCTACTCAGAACTGCTTGGGGACAGTTTACTCGCTCAAACAACTAGAGGGTGCCCGCAAGGGGGGTCCTCTTTCCTCTGCTATGGAGCCTTGTAGTTAATTCAATCATAGCAAAACTGAACCAAGGACCTCTATATACGGTTGGTTATGCCGATGACCTGGTCATCACAGTCAGTGGAAAGTTTCCCTCCACGGTATCGGAGCTAATGCAACGTGCCCTATGTTTGCTGGAGGATTGGTGTAATACCAATCATCTATCCGTAAACCCAGGGAAAACAACCGCTATCTCCTTCACGAGGATGAAAAACCTCACAAAACTGGGAAGCCTAAAACTTTATGGCACCCAGCTTCCCTGGTCCAGAGAAGTGAAATATCTAGGCATAACACTGGATAAGGAACTTACCTGGAAACAGCACATGGACACGACTGTTACCAAGGCCTACATGATCTTTGGTATGTGTCGGTCCACCTATGGCAAAACGTGGGGACTTAACCCCAAAATCATAAGGTGGATCTACATGATGATGGTGCGGCCGATCCTTACATATGGCAGCATCGTCTAGTGGCCCAGAACCAGGCTGAAAATCTGTAAGAATGATTTAAGCAAACTTCAGAGGACAGCATGCATGGCGATTACTGGGGCATTCAGAACCACACCGACGGCAGCTCTGGAGGCCCTTACGGACCTTCCACCCCTGCACAGTGTCATAGAAACAGAGGCAAAGAAAGCGTTACATAGACTTAAGGTGGCCGGGCTGTGGGACGCATCTAAGCCTCTGACCAGACATACAAAATGGGAACCTAATGGTTCCCTTGACAGGATCATGGAAATGGGGTGTGACAAAATCTCCCCCAGTACATGTTCGAAAAGAAATTCAGTATACATGTCCCAACTAGGGATGAATGGAAACAAGGACCACCGTCTCCAGAGAAGGACAGCCTAATCTGGTACACCGATGAATCCAAAATGGAGTCGGGTACTGGAGCAGGTATCTTTAGCAATGACTTTGAACATAGTCAAAGCATGGGAAAATTTGCAACTGTATACCAGGCCGAAATTTTTGCAATTCTCCTATGCGCAAAAAAGAATTTAGAACTCGCCACCAAAAAGCGAAACATATTCATCCTGAGTGACAGCCAAGCAGCACTCAAGTCACTTATATCGCCCCGGATCGACTCCAACCTTGTACTTATACCACAAAAGCTTTAAACAAGCTAGGTGGACACAACAGGGTGAGATTGATCTGGGTACCAGGCCACATGGAAATCCATGGCAATGAGATGGCTGATGCACTTGCCAGGGAGGGCTCAGAGACCCCATTTATTGGTCCTGAGCCGTTTGTTGCAATGGCACCGAGCACCATCAACAAGGCCTTTAAGGACCAAATCCAAAACAGGCATTAAACCGAATGGGAAAAGCTACCCGGCATGAAACACTCAAAATCCTTCATAGGTGAAGACGCCCTAGGACGGAGTAAAATCATATGCGGAGGTAGCAAAAGGCAGGCACGAACAATTATCGGAGCCCTGACCGGGCACTATGCCACAAAACAAATGCTCCACAGAATGCAACTAGCAACAGACAGCTTGTGCAGGGCATGTGGGGAGAAAATGGAGTCCATGCAACACTTACTGTGTGACTGTGACTCCCTTGCTAGGAAAAGAATGAGTCTCCTGGGATTCGCCTACCCGAAACCAGAAGATTTTTCGTTTTCACTGAGGAAACAGAGTGATAGGACGGGGTTGCACAAAAGATCCCAATGGGTCGACGTGCCGCTGCAAGATGGAAACCTCTGCAGGCCCCACTAAGGTAAGATAAATTCTAATTCAACCGTGTCGCGTAGGGGTGAAAGAATACTACCACCCCCTCTCTTTCGTTAAGTGTCATAAAAGGCGACTAACGGAACAAAGAATGCACATACATCCAACAGCTTGGAGCGGCTCACCGCCTGTCACGCTGAGCACATATGTGCAGTCGCTATTTGGTGAAAAGTGGACTATGGCAGAGCGACTCCTATTGCAACTCCTCCTTGCCTATAGCCTCTGACTAACCCTTTGGGGACAATAGTTGTGATATATGTATGTTTATGTATGTTAAGTAAAATTTCTAACTCCAAGAGGCTTAACAACTGATAGATTTATTACTAATTTCAGCCGTATAGCTTAATTCTCCTAAGGCTCGATCGTAAGCTCGCATCTCACTTCGACCCTCATGTTCCGATCAATAGTGACTTTTGGAACGTTAGCGTAGAGTCGAATTTAGAAACCATGGATTATGTAAGCCACTGCGGATTTAGGATGGAGTTTTTTAGCGTGCCTTTACAAAATCACATGTGAGATTATGCGCAATTTACTATAGTCGGTTAGCGAACACAACATGTCAGGTAACATGCAATGCAACATTTTATTGCGTAAGCTCGCATATATTCTGTAACTGGCTTTAAGCTACAGAATTACGAGTGTTATCGAGCGGCCATGTTTTTAAAGCGAACACCTATTATTTTTATCTCTACAGCCAACGTAACGAGAATAGTTAATGTTGCCTATTGCCCAATACAGCTTCCGTCGTAGACCGCGACAACTTCAACTACAATGGCATAAAGTTAAGCTTGCAAACTGGGCTGTACATCTCTTACTATTAGAACTCGAATGGTATAAATTGACATAGCATACCGATTGGAAGCCAAGTGACTGGTGGTTCAGGGTTTAATTCCCAGGTCTGGCAGAGTGCGTTTCAAATTTTTCGATGCATAATCTGCCATTGGCAAGCATAGTGATCGCATCGTATACTGCCGGTGCCGTGGCCTGAGTTATAGAGGCACATCATTTGCGCACGCTAGTTAAAAACAGTCCTCAGCCTCTCAAATGTTGACAAATAAATATTAAGGCATTGCGCAAGCGAAAATCACCTTCTGTTGTAGACACGGACCACCATAATATGAAAACGCGGTTGCGTATCCGGTAGCGGCAACTATGATCGCACTGCAAACTGTGGTGTCCCGTGTCGAAAACCTAATGCCGCGTCCAATGCTTGGCAAACCTCAACAAGCCGTCACAAATTCAAACATGTGGATAGAGCGTTTGGCTTTGTTTTACGTAGGTTTGCAAGCGCTTGTAGCCGATCCGTCGATTGTCGGTTTCAATTTAAACGTTTGTAGAGTTTGCGGCAAGTGCCAAGCGTGCGGACGCTTCATAACCATTTTGGCGCAAGTTGTCAAGTAATTGTCTATAGCCTGGAAAATTCGTACGTGTCAGTATGGGTCTGGGGCGATGGAGGGATGGAGACATCTGCATCTTTCACCATGCGGCCCCGCGCCCGCGTCTTCTTTCCCGCCCCCGTAACGCAGACCATGCTATTGTCACGTATGAAATTGAGAGTCCGTAGTGAATTAATTTGTTTTAACATTGAAAATGTTTTGTCGTTCGCTCTAGTAGGGCCTCCATTTTCGCTGAAAGTGCGACTCGCCCGTGATACCCTGAGAAGGTCACGAGGACGTATGAATGCTCAAAAGACGCGGAATTCAAAGGGGTTTTATCAAATTATGTAAAAATATCTTAGAAAAGTCAAAAACTATTTTTGGAAATTGAAAAAGAAACCGACTTTTTTTGACCGATAAATCGTGTGTTTTCCCAGATAATTCCGGAGAACGAGGCCGGATTTAAAAAAATTAAAAAAGCACCTCGGTATTGAACTAAGGAACCTTTTACCTTTTAACACTTTTTTGATATTAGTGACGGTTGAGGCTGTAGAGGTGCCCTTAGCCGCGAGTTTGCGCGGCGCGAGGTGCGATATCACGCGGCGGGCGGCCCGCCGCGTGATATTTAAGATGATCTAAAAATATTTTGAAAAAGAGTTGGTTTTGAAAAAAAAAAATTTTTTGGCTCTGAAAATCGTTCTTACTGAAATTTGCATTCGATAATCTATAATAAGTAGGTACATTTTCAATGCCCTTTCAAGTCGTGTAGAGCACGAGAGCTGTGGTTTTTTTTTTACTATTATGGTTCCAGCTTCTATTTACATTATGTTAAAATCGAATAACTAAGCTACAGAAGGATAACATGACAGAAAAAGTAAGTAAAGTATGACAAACAAAAAAGTATGCGCCACCGCAAACGTGCACTGCACAATCGCACCAATCCCATTTAACATTAATAAAACCCATTGGAGCTCGGGAACAAATGGTACCCAGCAGCAATCCGTACAGTTTGCTAGGCAAACAAATAACTAATCTGCCAAGGGTATAGTTTAATTGCTTGTTTGAGTTTGTCTTCCAGTTTGTGGAATTCCAGCTTGATGAATCTAAAACTCTTTCGCTCTGTTTGTTTTGGAAGTGTTGATGTTACATTGTGTTGCTCCAATCTCTGCACATATTCGTTTTGCTTAATTGGGCTTACAAATTGTTAGCTTTGATTAACCATGTCTTCCTCTTTTAAATAGATAATTAGTTGTTGTTTCTTTATTCAACAATTTCTAAATTTAGTTCAAAATAATAATAACATTAAACCTAGATCGGTAGGCAAAGATACTTTATCTCATTTACATATTACAAAATGGGTAAATGTTGCAAAAAAAATCCAGGAGCAGGATTCGAACCTGCACTCTTCTGACAATCCGAGTCAGTTGCTCTTCCAATTAAGCTACCGTGGACTTATCCTCATCAATCTCATTTACACACATTTCACATTATTATGTTCGTTGTTTGTAGGGTAGAGTTTATCCTGAGCTGGCCTTTCACGAGCACGGATCCTATCTGGTCGGATTACCTTCGCTGAGATCTGTTCTCGTGACCTTTGACAGTCCTATTCATTATCGACTCATATTACATCCTATGTATATGGACTTATTACTTGAGACGCAAGATCTTCCTAATTCGGGTTAGGTCAAAATCAAGATTTGGCGACCGAGTAGTCGAGTGGTCAGCGACCCTGACTACGTAACCCACCGTCCCGGGTTTGAATCCCGGTAAGGGCAAATGTTTATGTGGTAAGCACGAGCATGTGTGACCGAGTTATGGATGTTTATTAGTATTTATGTATGTTTATCCGTTATTTAGTCACTATAGTTCGGGCTATACTTAGTTTGGGGCTGAATGATTGGTGTGACGGTTTGTGAAATTAATTAATTAATTATTTATGTATTTAGATATTCGGATATTATTGCCAAAGATCTGAAAAGCTGCAATATGTCTGACACTGATTCGCCGAGTAGCAGAGTGGAAGTAACTTACCTGCCGGCCTAGAACGCGCAATACGAGAACTCTTCCCGACCCGTTTTCTCGTGTTTTATTCATTTATCTCTAATATCTATCCACACTAAAGACACATGGATGCGCTTAGAACTCTACATAATATGTCAAAAATAGACTTAACAGGTAGTTTTGCATAAACTTTGGTATTTTTGTCTACAAACCTCAACATGACAACTTAAAATGATTTGTCGTCTATCGTCCGCGACATTATCTCGTGCTGGGACCATCAGATGGGATTAATAAGTGCTGAACAGAGAGAGGGGCTATTAGCCCGGTATACTGCGTACCTACTTTACTTATTGCTGTGCTGTAATATTGTGAAATTTTAAAACGTAACTACATTGGTCATGTAAAAATGTCTAAATATAGAGAGAATATAAACGTTATTATTATTGCTTATGAAGTTTGTTCGTTACTTATTTCTAACTTAAATGTAAGTAGTTCAAACTGTACAAATGATTTCACAGTCTTAGCATAATCATTGCTGTTTATAGTACGAGTATATCTGTACCTACTAACTTCGTTTGACTAATGAGGCGAACCAACTCGTAATACAAACATATTCGCTTTCCGAGTGGGTTGACAGGAATATTATTAAAGTATTAATAGCGCAAAGGAACACTATGCCTTATAACATATGGAAAGCGTATTCTAAGATAGAAAGGTCATTTTATAACTTTTATTTGACGCTGTGAAAGAAAGCGTGAGAAGAAATGCCCTTTCTGAGTTTGTTACCGAATCTTTTTAGTACAAGACTTCGATAAGTAGAAAAATTCATAATTTTTCAATGATTGAAGCCTGAATTGAATAACTGATACCTATTACATCTTGAATCGTACTAAACTAACACTTTTGCTTACATAGAGAAAAACACGGCAAGAAACTTAAAAATAAGCTTGCAATCTCAAGATTGGTATATCATTAGAAATCTGTATGGTCATGATAAATACTAGTCATATTTATTTTTGTAGGTTACGTTTTATTGAAGTAGATGGAAAATCCGATATGGGTAAGTTATTATTGATAATGTTGAGTTTAAAACTACTGTAATAACATAAGATATTATTGTTTTTTTATGAACATAGAGGAAACACATAGCTTAAAAATATCTGATCCAAGTCTGATTATCTAAGTGATCACCGACCCGCATTTGACAAGTGTGATAATTATGCCAATAAATACCCATATGATGCAGTGATGATTTGATTCCAATTTTCTGCAATTGTTTAATATTTTTATTTTTTGACATTACGGGACTGCAACTATTTTAGAAGTGCCGTTAACTTTACTACTGGAATTTAGTTTACAGAAGTTCCGAGTGTTTCATAGATGATAACATCTTTAAATCTAATTGCTCAACGTAGCTTTACTGCAGTGACCAATTAGCGTTAGAGTTATCTTATCACAACAACAAATACTAAGTGGAGGCCCTATTTAGGACACACTCTCTTTGTAAGATACAAAGAAAATGTGTTACTTCAAAAACTGTTAGTTAATGTGCGAGTGATTTCTAAACAAATAAATTACATTTTCATTTTATTTTTGAAATTTTAGGCGTCGCTTGCTCCTGTAACGCCCCTTGTAACAGCTCATGGACATGTATAAAGACCAGACTTCGGCGGTCAGCCACCCTCCGGAGAAACTGTAGGAACGGCAGATGTATTTGCAACAGACCTAGCTTGTTGAGAATACGGAGGAGGAGGCATCACCCGAAGAAAGTTAGTTTTTTGACCTTATCAGCTTTAAACATCTCTATCCTGGGTTTGTATAAAAAAACTGAAAACAATTAACATCAATATCATAATCAGCCGCTTAAGTGTGTTATAGAGTATTACACAGGGCTTTGACTATTGACTATTCCACATTTTATTATTTACTAGCGGCCGCTCGCGGTTTCACCCGCGTGGTTCCCGTTCCCGAGGGAATATTCCCGTTCCCGAGGGGATAAAAAAGATTCTATGTTGTTATCCAGGTTATAAACTATATGTGTGCCGAATTTCATCCAAATTCATTCAGTAGTTTTTACGTGAAAGAGTAACAAACATCCATCCATACTAACAAACTTTCGCGTTTATAATATTAGTAGGATTTCACAGACAACCAAACTTTTAGTGACGTTTTACAGTGACCAACTGCGCTGGCGAAAGACTGACTGTAAAACCAGCCTTATCTGTACAGAAACATATCACTACGATAAAGTATCATGTCAATACCATTTGTTAGTGTGAACAAGAAAGGGCTATAACCCACCACGCTGTGCGAGTAAGAAGGTTTAAATGACTACCATCTTACGTTGATAAACTGAACCATCAGCTTTATGTGCTTTCCGTTGCACGCATCATCTCAAGATATTTTAATTTGGTCACAGTTTTGTTTGATCCGATCTCCCTCTGCGTTTTTTTAAACATATAACAAGGTGTTTTTTTTTTTTTTTTAAAAACATCTTAACCGAATGTTCAAGTATTTGTAAAAATATTTCTTTCGGATCACAGAGGTGAAAACTTCTAAGATTTGATGAAGCAATGTTGACTAAAAACATAAGCATCAAGCACTGACAAATTTCGACGGTTGAAAGCCAGACCTCGGTAGCCAAGTGGTTAAGGCAGCCGCCCGGAATGCGGAAGGTGCGTGGTTCGATTCCCGCCTGAGGTTGTCGTCTTTTTTCAGTGTTTAAAATTTTACTTAAGTATATTTAAGCGTTAATAAAACGCTAAAATATAAAACATTAATCTATAAACGCAGCTTCATCTTAACCGAATGTTCAAGTATTTGTAAAAATATTTCTTTCGGATCACAGAGGTGAAAACTTCTAAGATTTGATGAAGCAATGTTGACTAAAAACATAAGCATCAAGCACTGACAAATTTCGACGGTTGAAAGCCAGACCTCGGTAGCCAAGTGGTTAAGGCAGCCGCCCGGAATGCGGAAGGTGCGTGGTTCGATTCCCGCCTGAGGTTGTCGTCTTTTTTCAGTGTTTAAAATTTTACTTAAGTATATTTAAGCGTTAATAAAACGCTAAAATATAAAACATTAATATAACAAGGTCTAACAGTGACAGATTTCATGCTACTAATGATAATAAATACTTACCTAACTGTACAAAAAACATTATCTCCAGATATGCTCCAATCCGAAAACCACAAAAACCATATGCTGCGTACCCACAGTCCCGTCGGATTGCAACTGCAGATACAGAAACAAAGCCACCATCACCAGAAACGATTGCCTCATCTGTGCTCAGAACAATATGCGCGAGACTTCATGTATCTACATGTGCGGACAAAAATCCCCCATGGCAGAATGCAAGTGTTGCCCACAAGATGTCGTTGTGAAGTCCTCTAAATGCTGTTTTACTGATAAATCGTCGAAGAGCTGTATGAGTAGTCCAATGGACAGTCCCGAATTGTCGACCGGCCTGAGAAATGTGTGCCGGTTTACTGTGGATGCTTACTTTACGTGATTTTTTTTATTCCACTACGGAGAAATCTTGGCCGTCATCTCACCTGGTGTTAAAAGATGATATCCTTATCATCTTGGTGAAACCGCATTCACCCGAATTCCTCAACTAATTCAGTACTTACAACTAATTGAATGAGCTTATTTTATAATTATTACCTAAGTAGATATTTTATAAAACTTTTTTAACCCCTTGAAGATCGTCAAACCAGACACAATTAAAAATCTATTGTTTCGCGACCGCCGGCGGTCTTATGATCCTTGACCTATTACATAACTATTAAAAATATTATTTTCTGACAATTTTGAGTAATGTACTTACTCAAAATTGTCAGAAAATAATATTTGTTTGTTTCGTTTGTAAAATGTTTAGTATTTTTACGTGTTTCAATGTTGAAAATGAGATTTTTCCACTTTTCTGTATTTTATTTAAATTATGGTTTCCATTCCCATTCCCATCCCATTTTATACAACAATAAACTTTACATTCGTGTTTTAAAATGAATTGTAATTTTTGTTGTTGCTATGTTTAGTATTCTTTTAGATAGATAGATAGATAATACTTTTATTGTAACATAATCACACAAACACATAATGCAATTACATAAAAAAGAAAAAAAAACGAAAAACAATGTTACAATTTGGCGGTCTTATCGCTTAAAGCGATTTCTGCCAGACAACCAGAAAGTAACTAAGTAACTTTATTTAATTGGAAATTATTTTTTAAGTGCCACTGAACATTTGGGAAGAAAAATCCAAGTTGTCCGTCACGAGACAACTATGAATATAGGTAGGTATAGTGAGACTACAGGGAATACACGAGAGTAACGGAGCGTTTAGAATTGGACATTTATTACTCTTATTTGCACGGTCTTAAGATTCTGCCAGGTATCCGGCTGGATTGTGATCGCTATACAGTCAGTCCTAATGGTGCAGGCTCGAATCCTACCTGCTCGTGGAAATTTTTTAACATTTTCCAAATAAAAAAATGCGTTAAAATTATATAAACAATATTTATAACATTACAACATAGCTTACCTAATGCTTAATTTA
The DNA here is from genome assembly GCA_963921215.1 of Scoparia ambigualis. Lineage (NCBI taxonomy): Eukaryota > Metazoa > Arthropoda > Insecta > Lepidoptera > Crambidae > Scoparia > Scoparia ambigualis. The sequence continues at coordinate 67,961,607 of OY992501.1, forward strand.
GGTATCTTTATTATTTGTAAAAATATTAAGATCGGATGATGGTGACGTTGATTGACTTTGGCTTTCAAAATAAAAAGTATAAAACTGTTAATGAATTTCGGCGGGCTGGATAATCATTCTGGTGGGGCTCCATCCGTCCCCCTTTTCACACTGAAAACCTATAAGCAATCAGGGATAAAATTGAGGGTAGTTTACCCACGAAGCACAGGAGAATATTAATTCGGGTAAAGTATGGCCGCGGGACCTGTTCACTAGGGAATGAAACCACGAGATCACAGTTTGTAGATATCCTAGGCATACCTTTTCTTTCCCCTGAATTTTTTACTGAGTTGTACTGACGGTGGCTTAGTCAAAGACTTAAGAGGCCTATTTATTACATCTCAACTGTAATTTTTGCTGAAAATGGCCAATTTTGGCGTTCTTGATCTCAGAAACAAATCTACATTAACAGTTTTGACTTATTGAATAGTGTAGAATAGTTATTGGCATAGTGCGTAGCGGCCTCGCTTTTTGTAAATTTTGCTTAACTTTTAAATTAAACTCAAAATTGCAGAGAACCATTTTCATAAAATGCGCGCAGGCACTTTTTTGAGCTTTTAGATTGAACTACTGTTCTAAACAAATGAAATAAAAAAATAGAATGTTATCTCTTATATAGTCGTATAGTGTGTAGCGATCTCGGAATTTTTAGATATTAATGATTTTATATAAAAAAAAAATCTTATTTTAAACCAAAAAACTTTGAAAATCGCTTTGAGATAACTGTAAATTTCTCTTAACTACGATAATATTATTGAGCAAAATTTATACCAGAATAATTGTTACTTCATGAGGAATAAAGTTTTTGTAAAGAATTTATTATCCTGTTTCGATAAAAACGATAAATACAACTGCAAAATTACTACAAAATGCAATGCGCCGGCCGTCCGTACTCAGCTTATTCTCACAGCGTAGAGATTTGTAATATTAAGCATGAATTTATTATCCTATTTCAATAAAAACGATAAATAAAACTGCAAAATTACTACAAAATGCAAAAAATGGCATTTTACGCAAAAATCACACTTGAGATGTAATAGTCCTCTTATGACAAAATTCGAGATATTGTGACTTAGGGGTATATTAAATGATACAACCCTTACGGTCATACAAATTTATTTAAACTTGGTCTCAGGGCGTGGAGTACATAAAGGCCTAGCTGGGTAGTTTGATCTCGTCCCTGACTTAGCTTGGGGAACGCCGAGTTGTTGGGAGGCGCGTCGCTGTACAGGAGCTGCGAGCTGCGTGGTGTGTTCACAAAATGGCGGCCGCGTCGAAATGCGAAGACGGTCGCGTAGAACTCCAAACGTAGAACGTGGAACGTGGAATGTAGGACTCCAATCCAAGCGTTGAACCTTGGAACACAACGCAGCGTGAGCCGGTTTGTCCAGCAGCCGCCGATTGCGATAGCCATCTCACCCCAAGTCAATCCGAAAAAGTCAGATGAGAAGAGACTGTAGTGTGAGGTGGGAAGCCATCACAATCAAAGCGGAGTGCACAAAACTATTAAATCTAAAACCTAGCTAAAAAGCATTGCGAGAAGCGCTAACAACTAAATCATGTTCCAAAGATAACAAATGAAATTAAATTATTTAAGTGCGGGTTCGAATCCCGGTCGAGGGTACTTTTAAAACATTTGGTTCCCATCCATAATTTAAAGTTGAACTAAATAAGAGATCGACCGTATTAATACCGGTCTCAACAGAAATTAGATAATTAACAACCTCTAGAAGTCTTCCTGACAGACAAGAAAACAAATAGAAATTAGCAAACGAGTTGCACAACTAAAAATTTACATTATACAATGACGGTCACCCATTAACGGTTACATATTATAACACTTTTAAAAATCACCGTTACATGTTTAAATCTTTGATTTGAAATTATAAACAAACCTTCGCACGCTTAGCAATGCTATCTACACGCACTGCATAAGCGAGCTAAGGCTAAAATAAAGGATTAACACACAACTAAATATTTACTAGCTAATAACTACTCTAATTTTAAAACTGTTCAACACTTACCCTAACGGGGATTAAGTAGCACAATTATCGTAGAATGACGATAAGGCTAGATACTTTATAAAAATAATAGCTTTGGTCAAATACGTGACCTATTAAATATTTATAAAAAAACGTATGAAATTGCACAAATTTACAAAAGCAACGTCTGTTTAGTATGGCTGTCTCTCGAGCGTATGAGACGACGCCAACTGCCACCGCGCAAGTAAATTAACCTACCTACTTTCATCAAATAAAAAATATACGAAAGGCATGTTAGGGTACCGTGCGCGCAATGATAAAACCAAATGAAACAAAATACGTTTGTTTTGCAGTTAAAAAACTATTAAGGCTTTATTTCTTTGTAGTTATTAGTTAAGTAATTTGGTTTAAAGTAATATTTAGAATTAAGTTAATTAGGATAAGATAATCTATGTTTTTTTTATTTATAAATTAAAATTTTATATAAGTATTTAATAGCTATACGTTTATAACGTTACAATATAGACAAAATCAAGGTGAGGAGACTTTAGTTGATGTTGCATAATTTTCTTTTCATACTAAGTTCTTTGCGTTACTTGACATAAATTTGAAAAATCTAAATATTAACTATAAACGTTCACTTCTAGTCTATGTAAAGATGGGACCTTAGATATGGTGCGAGACGCCAGAACCATGAAGGCTATTCAACCACGAAGGTCGTCGAAATGAAACAGAACACTGTTTAAAAATGTAAACAATAGATTATGATCCCATTGCTTTTCGTTATTCTTTGAGATTTAGCAAGAACAAATTTTGCCAAAATGACCTTCACTAATAGGGTCATAAAACGAAACACAGTGTGTACATTCGGCTCCACATTTCGCTAATCTACACCCAAATATCAAAGACATAAAGGGAATGCTTGCAGCATTATTGTACCAGCGAGCTCGCATTTTTATGATAATAGCAGCTGCTATAATCATTTGCTTCTCTTACTACGTCTACTTCGAACACAATAAGTATTTCTTTATTAAAATAAAGAATTTGTAAACCTCTGTAAATAGTCTGTGAAAAAACAGAATCAGATATCGGTTACTAACAATTGATAACGAGAGGTTAAATGAAGAAAATTACCAATTTATTGTCTAGTGTTTTAAAAACAGTATAAACGACATCTACTCGAACCAAAAACCGACAATCTAGTCGAAATAAAGTGTAAGCAGAGAATGATATCGACGTCAAGCCGAAACCGGGTGATAGGCCAAGTTATAATAGTTATCAGAAAAATTAAAAAAATCTAAGTCACGTATTTTTGTTCTTTTTTTTTTGTAATCGATATTTATAGCATACCACCCGATGTTGTATTGTGTTATATTAAACTATTACCTACTTTGTGATGAGAAAATAAAAAAAAAACATTTATTATTATTATTATTGTTGTTATGTATCATAACCATTTTGGAATCCTTATTAAATGCGCCAACCTTTTAAGTTACTTGCCAAACTCCCATAGTACATTTTTTATCAGTACAGTATGTTAAAGCTGGGCGAAATATTAATTTTGAATATTTGGTTGGGTAAAAATTGACATTTCCTTCCAAGCTTGAGCTAAAGTTTAAAGTTTAGGCCAGCGTATACAGAAACATAATTCAGGATTACCAAACAAAAGAAAACCTTTAAAAAAGTAAAGATTTGTAGCAACAGGAGGTAAAAAACCGTCACGGGATGTAGATTTTTGGATTTTTTTTTAAATGTCTACAATATTGATAATACGTGACTTAGATTTTTTATATATTTTTCTGATAACTATTATAACTTGGCTTATCACCCGGTTTCAGCTTGACGTCGATATCTGGGACACCCGATATAAAGTGTACTTACATGACATTGAAATCAATGAAATTCATCCGAACCGGTAATCAAAGTTGACAGCACACTTACCAAGGCTTTCTGCAAAATAACAGTTTATAACATTGGTGTGCACCACGTGTGCACGCCCTATGGGCGACGGCCAATCGGGCGTCCTAAATATCGCTGGAAGGACGTAGTTGTCAAAGACCTGTCCAAATTGTGAATGCGTACTAACACCAACGAGGCTGCAAAGAACAGAGAGCAATGGCGTCGTCTCGTCTCGCCAAGATCCACTTCGCTGAGCCAACAAAGTAAGTAAGTAAATATACCATATTAATAATCACGACTATTATCCCCTAAGGGTTAGTTATAGTCTAGGCAATGAGGACCGTAAAAGCAGTCCTCTACCATAGTCCACTTTTCACCAAATAGTGACTGCACATGTGCCCAGAGTGACAATTGGTGAGCCCATATCGCCGCTTTATGCTGTTACATGTATGTGCCGTCTGCATTCCGTTAGTCGCTTTTTACGACACCCAAGGGAAGAGAGGGGGTGGCAGTATTATTTCACCGCTACGCGACGCGGTTGTAAGTAAGTCATAACATTACACACTCATTCACATAATTTTCTGGTTTGTGTAGATTTCAAACTAAATGGCGTTAGTCGTCTCCTGTATGGCGCCATCATTTCGGTTCAGGAAAATAACGTATATTAAGATCATTAAAGCTAGTATTTGTTCGTGTCGAGTTGTTTCATTTGAAGACCCGTTTTACATTCACAAACGAAGGCAATTTGATTCCGTTATCCCTAAAGCTAGCAACAGTATCGATCTCCAAAGCAATTAAGATTAGACTACCCTGCGTTAATTACATTAAATAACGTTAAAGATTTAATTAATTTTAATGGCACCCAAACGGGTTGTAACGTAAACCCGTAAACAATTTGTAAGTTAGGAAACAAAATAATATTAGGGTAGGATATGAGTGTACTCTTTTAATAAAGGGTACTAATACGCTTAACAAATTTGTTTAATTAGGTCTTTAATTGGCGAATGTTGTGTAACGTGCTGTGGGTGTTAATTATTATTACGAGTATTAACGTTTCATATTTGATGAGAGTAAAAAAATGTTTTTAATGAAAAAATAACTTTAGGTATAACACTAAGTTATAAGTAACTTGGTTCCCGTTCCCGTGGGAATATCGGGATATAAAGTTTTATATGTGTTAATCCAGGTTACAAACTATCTGTTTGGCGAATTTCATCCAAATCCATTCAGTAGTTTATACGTGAAAGAGTAACAAACATACACACTCACAAACTTTTGCCTTTATAATATTAGTGTGATGTATAATAAATAGTAGGAAGTAGGATCAGATAATAAAAAAAATTACCGTCCGCATCAAATGTATTTTATTTTGGATATATTCAGCACATAAGGTTTTGGTCAGCACTCTAAAATGTGTTTTGCCTAAAAAGTAAGCTTAAAGTGTGTTTGCCCCACGGTGCAAACACACTTTCAGCGATAATAAAACCACTATATACCTACCTACCACGGTATATAGTGGTTTAGAGCCATGAGGACGTATGATGTATCAAAAGACGCAGAATTTGAAAGGCTTTTAGATGGTGAAAAAATTTTTTGTAGAAAACTTTTTTCGAAAATTGAAAAAAAAAAACAAATATTGAGACGTTGAACATTTTATGTCTTATACTTTTTTTTGTAGGAGTGATAGGGGTGGGGGGGGGGGGGGGGTACGCTCCCCCTTAGCGGCGCGTGGAGCGTCGCCGTGCGGTATTACTCGGGCGTCATAGCCCTGTGGAACTTCGCAGCTTTGAGATACGAAGATCTATTAGAACTTAATAGACGCGGAAAATTAGGGGTTTTGGATAGTTTAAAACAAATTTTGGAAAAGTTGATTATTTCTTGTAAAAAAAATCAAAAAATTAATGTTTATATGAAGATCTATTAGTAGACGCGGAAAATTAAGTGCTTTAGGATAGTAGGTATAAACAAATTTTAGAAAAGTCGATAATTTATTTTTTTAAATAAAAAAAAAATTCACCCATAATCAATAGCTAGGTTCATTTTCAATGCCATTTCAAGTCGTGTGGAGCACGAGATCTGTAATTTTTTTTCAACGTTTCGTTATTTTTGAGTTTATTTAAGCGTTTTTAACGCAATTAATAAAATATTACGAATAATATAACACTAATAATAATACTATTTAAAATAATGATAGTAGCGGCGAAAGAATACTACCACCACCTATCTTTCCCTTGGGTGTCGTAGAAGGCGACTAACGCAGTAAAGACTGCACACACATCCAACAGCATAGAGCGGCAATTGGCTCACCACCACCTGTCACGCTGAACACATGTGCAGTCGCTATTTGATGAAAAGTGGACTATGGCAGAAGAATTCTTTTGCTGTTCTCATTGCCTAGTCTCTGACTAACCCTTCGGGGATAATAGTCGTGATTATATGTATGTATGGTGCATCGATCCTGACCCAGCTCCAGATACCAACAACGTAACTTTCATATTTCGGACACACGGTACGCAGAGGCGCCGAAAGTCTGGAAAAACTGATTGTGGTTGGGAGCACCGAGGGCAAATAAGCGCGTGGTCGCTCACCAACAAAGATGGACCGAACAAGTAAAGGACTCGTCCTCCTCCAAATTTTGCACGGTCGTAAGAGACACGCTGGACATGAACCGTTGGAGGCAGATCATCCGCTCCAGATGCAACCCTGATGCTGACCACGATCAGACATGAAGGACCAACACAGAGGGAGAGAGATGTAGTGGTAGGCAAAATTAACTAAATTGATTAGCAAGTATCCGAACTCATCAAAACCCACATTGGTCACAACCACAGCATGATTGGAGATACCCAACCTTCCCAGTCCCAGGTATTTTAAGCGGGGGCGTGAAACGGCATTTTTGCAGTGGGTGGGTGGGTGCGCTTATAACCGTGCTTGTTCTACGGTGAGGAGCGCTTTCATTATTTTGGACTGCATTGGCTGTTTACCATCAGGCAGGATGTGGTCATTATGACAAGTCACTTAAAAAAAAATGTGTTGTTGTCCACGTAGGAAGGTCTGCGCCATATACCTACAGGATAATATTTTTATCAGTGCGAATATTTTTTTAAATCATTTAGTAACGCTAACGTTAAATGTATTTATTATTCATTATACATTGTTTTCATCCACATATGACAATGTTGACCTCTCTAGCTTCTACGATACTGATAACAATATAACTGAAACGTCTAACTCTTTATGTTCTATTTCGTTCTCTGAAGAACAAGTTTTGAAGCGTTTAGAACGGATTGATAGTAACAAAGGAGCTGGAGTGGATGGTATACTATCTGTCTTTGTTAGTAATTGCGCTAAACAGCTGTCGCTACCGCTCACTCTTATCTATAATGAGTCACTATCGTCAGGAATATTTCCTTCCTCATGGAAGATGGGTTTGATTGTACCAGTCCATAAAACTGGTGATAAATCATGTGCCAAAAATTACAGACCCATCTCTATTTTGCCAGTATTTGCTAAAACTTTGGAATCCATGTTGTGCCAAATAATAACCTGGCATACCAAAAGCCTATTTACAGATTGCCAGCACGGCTTTGTTGGGGCCCGCTCCACTAACACCAATCTAGTGGATTTTATTGACGGAATGATGGATTCCATTGATGCTCGCATACCTGTTGATGTGATTTACACAGATCTCTCGAAAGCTTTTGATCGGGTGCCTCACACCAAGCTATTAACCAAATTGCGTCAGTATGGCTTTGCGGGTAGCTTCCTGAAGTGGTGTTCCTCATACCTTAGAAGGAGATCTTCTAAAGTGGTATTGGGTGGTTTTGAGTCTGACCCTTTTCTAAACTTGACAGGTGTTCCACAGGGCTCCCATCTGGGACCAATATTTTTTAACCTCTTTATCAATGACATCACAAATTGTTTAAAAAATTGTAAGGCATACTTGTACGCCGATGACCTTAAACTAATGCGACCTATTGAAAGCATTCACGACGTAAGCTTGGTACAAGACGACTTAAATCGGCTAGAACAATGGTGTACGGATAATAGAATGGTATTGAATGTCGATAAATGTTTTTTTATTAGATTCACTAGAAATCACAGTTCTTTATCTAGTACATACACCATTTCTAACAAACCGATTAAGGAAGTCGATACAATACGAGATCTCGGGGTAATACTTGATAAAAAATTAAGTTTCAAGAACCACTACGATCAAATGGCTTCTAAAGCTATGAAATGCCTAGGATTCATCATGAGGAACAGTAAAAATTTTAAAAGTGCAGCAACTGTAATTTGCCTGTATCATAGTTTATTGAGGTCTACCCTCGAATACTGTAGTGTAGTGTGGAACCCGTATTACGAAGTTCACTCCAATAAAATTGAGCGCGTACAAAAGAAATTTTTATACCACTTGTCATATAAATGCAATTTGACTAAAAAATTACATTCATACACAGATCGCTTAAGTCATTTTAAATTGTCCTCCTTTAAGAACCGGCGTAAACTTTTGGATCTGCTATTCCTCCATAAGTTAGCTAATAGAACGCTGAATTGCCCCCAATCACTAGGAAAACTTAACTTTAAAATTCCACTCAAACTCCGTCTTTCCAGATATTTTCTGTTTTCACCCAAGTCATCTAAAAGTAATCTGGGCCTTAACTCTCCATTAAACAGGCTACAAGCACATTACAACGCTGTTAGTAAAAATGTAGATACCGACATCTTTCGATTAAACCTTTCAAAATTTAAAAGAAAAATAGCTGATCTCCAAAGCCAAGTCGGTAGTACGCCGAACGTTGGGCGTCGCCGACTCTGACTTACAAACATATATACATATATTCATATACATAGGTATAGTTACGAATATTGTCCCCGTGGGGTTGGTCAGAGAATGGGATGCGAGGACCGCAAAGCGGTCCTCAGCCATGATCTATTTTTCACCAAATAGCAACTGCACGTGTGTTCGGCGAGACAGGTGGTGAGCCCATGGCCGCTCTGGGGGGTTGGATTTACGTGCAGTCTTTAGTCCGTTAGTCGCCTTTCACGATACCCAAGGGAAGAGAGAGGTAGTAGTAATCTTTATCCGCTACGCGACACGGTCACGACTATTACTCTGTGTCACCGGGTTCGATTCCTAGTTGGGCTCGTTGTTATAAAATTGTTGATAATTCTGATCCTCATAGTGGCTTTGGCTCCTAGCTTTGACGTCATACAAATTTAAATTCATCTCTGTTGTTTTCTAGTATACTTAACCTATAAATATAATTGTCTTGCCATTGACCACCTGATGGGCTGTGGTTGTATTTTTTTAAGTTTTAATTAGTTACTTAAGTCTTAATATATTAAGTCTTAGTATGTAATTAATTAAGGATAGCATAATTGTTATCCTTAAGATTTATGACAAATGGTTATGTTTACTTGCCAGTGGACGCCTTCCGCTCCCTACCATTTTATAAAATATGCTTTCCGTGGCAGCCTTTAAGTAAGGCAGCACCTTTGTTACATAATATAAAATGAAATGTTAGCATGTAATATGTCTTGTTGGTTGTCCAAATAAATAAATAAATAAATAAATTATTTATTTAATTTGTCCGGCAAAATATAAAAAAAACTCGTGGATACCGGGCGAACGAAAGGTCACGTGTCGGTGCAAGTGCATTGACCCGCCCGGCCGCCTGGTATCGTAAAGCGAATCACACACTACGCAGATACGGTAATATTTTATCTGCGTATAAAAACTTATTTATCTGAAAGCATCACACACTAAACAGATACGATAATATACGAGACGATACATTTACTCGGAATCATTCACACTGATGCCGATACGGCAAATGTTATCTGCATATATATTTGTATACGCAGATAATAATCTCACCATCTGTCGGTATATGTCGGTGCTCACAGATACTGTACGATAAAATATAAATTATCTGCGCTGTGTGTGTTGGTTTATATGATTTATATAGAGAGCGATATTGAAAGATATCTGCTCAGATACAGATATCTTACCGTATCTGCGTAGTGTGTGATTAGCTTAATGTGTTAGGCTGATTTCACAGTCACGCGTTTGATCTGCGCCGGCCACACGCGCGCGGTTACAATTACACTAGATAGTAGTTGCGTTTCATAGTCATCACGCAGTTCAAACGCGCAACTACTATGCAGTGTAGCGCGCGCGCGTGGCCGGCGCTGATGAAACGCGTGACTGTGAAATCAGCCTTTGAGTTCAATTTCGCGGTCCCGGTCGATTTACAATGATCAACGGTATTTTTGTGGATATGTTTGATAAATTTTAGTTTCTTTATTTTTCACTAAAAAAAATTAAAATTAAATCAGTCAAATCAAAAAAAATCCAAAACAAAAAATAGCAAAAACACTTAAAAATTTTTCGACCAAAATACTCAAAATTTAAAATCTTTTAGAAACTTAATATTATTAAACTTCAGACTCAAAAATACCTAAAAACAAACTTTTCGACAAAAATTTTCAATAAAAATCTCCGGTAAATTAACTTTAAAAAATTAAATATAAAACCTAACCTAACTCTAACCTAATCCTACCTAACCTAATATGGCGCAAGTCACTAGCCCGCAGCCGGGTTTAGCGAGTGAACCGGAGATGGATGGTGATGGGGAGAGGTCGTACATGACAGTGAACGACATGGCGACCTTTAAGACCCTGGTCAGGCGTTACTGCGGTGAAATACAAGCGGTGGTTGTAGCGGGTAAGTCAGTCACCAGAGCCAACAAGCAGGGGATCCTCGATGCCGCTCACAACATCAACATGCTTGAAGCGGCTCAAAGATAAGTGGGAACCGCAACCTAAACCCGAACAGGAGTTCTCCTCCACCCAGGAGAACATTAGCGAGGACAGCGTTCGGGAGTTGGGCCACAAACTCGACAATAGTGTGAGCGCCGTAGTCGCGATGCAGAGCGAGGCAGCGGCGGAGATCCGGCAAGAGGTGGCTCAAAAGGTCGACGAGATGTTGGTGCAGCAGGCGCGTCTCGAAGATCTTGTGCGGCTGACAGCCAATATGGTTACAGCCGCACTGAAGGAGGCCCCTCTCTCTCGCCCAGGGTCCGCCGACCGGCGCTCGCACTGTCCGAAACGCCCAAGAGGCCCAAAAGGCAGTGCTCTCGAACGCTCCCTCCTACGCCAGCGTCACTGCCAGGCCCATACCCCTTACGCCAAAAACCTACCCAGCAGTACTCGTATCCTCATACCACTGCTCACTTAAGCCTCCGGAGGTGATGTCTCGGTGGAAGAAGGAGATAAGCTTCCGGAAGCTTAAGTACGCCCCCGTAAAAGTGCTGCCTATACCAAATGCAAAATTGCGAGTTGAATTCGAAGACAAGAAACAGTGCGAAGAGACGATAGCCCGTCACGCATCGAGCTCTAATTTCGCCGCCGAGCAGGCGAAGCAGAGGCCACCGCTAATGATCCTGAAGGGCATATCGAAAGATGTTGCCCGCGAGGAGTTAGCGGAGGTCCTTGTTGCCCAAAATGACGTGGCTGTCACCCGCATCTGTTTCTTGACTTCGAATCGCAACCCGGAACTGTACAATGCGGTGATCGAGGTCACTCCCGGGACGCGGAATACCATCCTCGCTCTCGGGAGGCTCAACGTGGACTATAGCAGGGTCCAAATATATAGTTACCTTAAACAACTTTTTAAACAAATGAAACTTAAATTTAATCTTAAAAATAACTTAAACAAGTAAAACAAATTATTAAACAAATTGAAATAAACATAAATAAATATAAACATAAAATTACACCCCCAAAAAAAACCACTGCAGTTTTTATCATAAAAACTATCTAGTGTCTTCAATTATTTTTCCCTTCTTTCTTCCTTTCTCTTCCCCTTCATTTCTTTCTATTTTTCTTCCCCCCTAAATAGCGACCCGCAATTAATTTGAGTAGGCAAAGACCTTAAGTCTAAGCAAGTAAATATTAAAGTAGTTTCATTTTAATCGTCATCCCTAAACTCCCAAAAATAACTTAACATCCCAAATTATTCCCTATCCAACCGTTCCCTTTAAATTTATCCCTGCAACCAAATTCCCACCTTTTCTCCCTGGTAGCTCTCGTTACGCGAGAGAAATACCCATGCCCTATAAAACACATAAGGATACAATTGCCCAAAACAACAATAAGTAAAGCCAAATACAAAAAAAAACTAGATTGTTTGTAACACGCGTTAGAGCCAGCTCGCTCCAACTGTAGTAGTCTGTGGCAGGCGCTAGACGCAACAATACGTATGTATTTTGTGTTCTATTTTATTAAAATATGCCTTTATATGTGCTAAGGTACTGTTTAAACAACTCAGGAAATATAAATAAAACCAGAGGAATCACTTTTTACCTGGAAATACGTACTAAATTATCGATGTAACATGAATTGAATAATTATTTTATCAAATCGCCGAGACATGAAGCGGCGGCCATGTTTTGGTAAAATGCAAAGAATAACAATATTTTCTGTTTTGGTACACTAGGTAGCCCCGCACCACGGTACAAGTATCATTGTAGCCTAGCACATTTATTGTATGGGACGTCTTCTCCAGTTTATTTACCTCAATTGTACTACCATACAAAACTAATTGCGACAACCACTAAAACATCCAAACTCACACAGTATGAATAAGCAATTGCTATACTAAAACTGCACACATCAAATGAGCTCCTATTCCCATTGGGTGTGCTACATTATCCATTGACACCGAAACACCGAATTATACAGGAACAACTGGCACTTTTGCCACGACCATCCAAACGCAATGAGCGCTATGACCAAACTAGTTCGCATCAATAGTTTTCTCATTTGCACCGCCATAGATGAACGAACCGAGCTATCAAAACTCACGTAGTGGCTAACGGAGACGGGGAATATAAGCTTGGTTTAGACATTCAGAGATATTTGCACAAAGAAATGACAGTATTAATGAAAATTATTATATTTATTGAGAAAAAAGGCTATCTTGCATTAACTAGTATTTTTCTATCAGAATCAACAATATTTGTTAATTGCGAACAATTATTTCGACACTGTCTTTTTCCATTTGTAATTTGTTAGCAACAAAATTTGGGTTACTCGCATAATGACCCATTTTGGTAGCCCAACGCACAATGAGAGTCTACGCAAATTGACACATAATCTCTTACGCGAAATGACACACGGGAACAACTACGCAAAATGACATACGCGAATTGACACATATTCTCATACGCGAAATGACACACGGGAACGACTACGCAAAATGACATACGCGAATTGACACATATTCGCATACGCGAAATGACACATGGGAACGACTACGCGAAATGACATAGGTAGATTACTTTTTAAAAAACAAGCTTTTATTTAAATGCGCTAAAAAGAAAAATTAAACTTTTACTATCAACTTATAACGTCGTTTCACAATTTATATGATTTAAAAGATTATGTAAGTACTCGTATTTAACTATACTTTGATTGAAAATTTTAATCTATCACTTTTTTATTTACACAAGTAAATCTCACGACAACCTTTTATATCATATAAATTGTGTAACGACGTTATAAGTTATAGTAAAAGTTATTTTTTTCTTTTTGCGCATTTAAATAAAAGCTTGTTTTTTAAAAAGGATTTTTATTTTGAATTTTTATTGATTTTAAATCACCAATGGAAGGATAAGTAATAATGCTTAAGGTATGTTTATAGGGCTTATAGCCCTCCGATCGACTTTGAACATTTCTAGGGGTCTAAACGCGTGTATGCCAATATGCGTGTACGTAATTAGTCATTATGCGAGTATGTGCGTGTAAATCAAAACGCGTATATGTCAATATGCATGTACGTAATTAGTCATTATGCGAGTATGTGCGTGTAAGTCAAAACGCGTGTATGTCAATATGCGTGTACGTAATTAGTCATTATGCGAGTATGTGCGTGTAAATCAAAACGCGTATATGTCAATATGCATGTACGTAATTAGTCATTATGCGAGTATGTGCGTGTAAGTCAAAACGCGTGTATGTCAATATGCGTGTATTTAATTAGGCATTATGCGAGTATGTGCGTGTAAGTCAAAACGCGTGTATGTCAATATGCGTGTACGTAATTAGTCATTATGCGAGTATGTGCGTGTAAATCAAAACGCGTATATGTCAATATGCATGTACGTAATTAGTCATTATGCGAGTATGTGCGTGTAAGTCAAAACGCGTGTATGTCAATATGCGTGTATTTAATTAGTCATTATGCGAGTATGTGCGTGTAAGTCAAAACGCGTGTATGTCAATATGCGTGTACGTAATTAGTCATTATGCGAGTATGTGCGTGTAAATCAAAACGCGTATATGGCAATATGCATGTACGTAATTAGTCATTATGCGAGTATGTGCGTGTAAGTCAAAACGCGTGTATGTCAATATGCATGTACGTAATTAGTCATTATGCGAGTATGTGCGTGTAAGTCAAAACGCGTGTATGTCAATATGCATGTACGTAATTAGTCATTATGTGAGTATGTGCGTGTAAGTCAAACGCGTGTATGACAATATGCATGTACGTAATTAGTCATTATGCGAGTATGTGCGTGTAAGTCAAAACGTGTGTATGTCAAAATGCGTGTACGTAATTAGTCATTATGCGAGTATGTGCGTGTAAGTCAAAACGCATGTATGTCAATATGCATGTACGTAATTAGTCATTATGCGAGTATGTGTGTGTAAGTCAAAACGCGTGTATGTCAATATGCGTGTACGTAATTAGTCATTATGCGAGTATGTGCGTGTAAGTCAAAACGCGTGAATGTCAATATGCATGTACGTAATTAGTCATAATGCGAGTATGTGCGTGTAAGTCAAAACGCGTGCATGTCAATATACATGTACGTAATTGGTCATTATGCGAGTAACCCCAAAATTTTCGTTAAAATTTTATAAAAACAATAACATTATAACATTTGTTAAGCAAAATCTAGAGTACCTACTTTGAAAATAAATCTACTGCACGTCCAAATTTCCGCAATAAATACCAATATGCATTTTTTTATATAAGAAGGAAGCAAACGAGCAGGCGGGTCACCTGATGGAGAGCAATCACCGCCGCCCATGGACACCCGCAAAATCAGAGGAGTAGCAGGTGCGTTGCCGACCTTTAAGAAAGGAATAGGGTTAAGGAAGGAATAGGAATTGTGATGGGGGGGGGGAGTGGAAGAACCTCCGGAACTGTCACTGGCAGGACGAAACACAACATCACCAAGTGCCATTATTTCACGCCGGATATTCGTGAGAGAGTGGCATTACCCCGGGCGAGCCGGCCTAATGCGTGCTGCAACGCAGCGTGACCCTACCACAGTCAGTGTCATTCATTTAAACCACGTCTATTATCCCCGAAGGGTAAGCCAGAGGCTAGGCAACGAGGACCGCAAAAGCAGTCCTCTACCATAGTCCACTTTTCACCAAATAGCGACTGCACATGCGCTCAGCATGACAGGTGATGAACCCATCGCCGCTCTATGCTGTTGGATGTATGTGCGGTCTTTAGTCCGTTAGTCGCCTTTTACGACACCCAAGGGAAGAGAGGGGGTGGTAGTATTCTTTCACCGCTACGGTTGATACATATCATGCTATTCGAAAGTTGCTAAAAAATAAATACAGATCTTTCGAAGCCTCAACCATGTACTCAAAGCCTTAGCTCAAGTCGCAGCAAGCGATCCAACTTAGATTAGTCGGTCTGTTTGCCCAGTCGCGGTAATTACTCGAGGAAACATTCCCTAACTGACTGCGCGTTAATATTATATAGCCGTTGTGTTTATTTACTTGTTTGTGTTATGTATTGGCCAATAATATTGTTGTTGCGTTGTCACTGCTACTGTTTGTGGTTTGCGCTTGATTGAACCACCTTTCGGCAAATACAATGTATTTTGTACGCGATGTTTCTCAGAGCTGTGTGTGTGTCTCAATTAAGGAATAACACCAACGCCTCACTCAGCGTGACAGGTGGTGAGCCTATTGCCGCTCTATGCTGTTGGATGTATGTGCAGTCTTTAGTCCGTTAGTCGCCTTTTACGACACCCAAGGGAAGAGGGGGTAGTAATTCTTTCACCGCTACGAAAACCGGTTATCCTCTATTCGGTGAGGTAGCCGAATTCAAACAGAAATTACCCCAAACTAATTATTTAAAAAGAAAACCTTACACAGCTCATGAATTATAAGTAAGTATAATTAATTTGCCAAAAATACAATCTCCAAGAAATGAGGCCAGTCTGCTACCAATCCATCATATCGCGATAATAATAAACATAAAACCAACAATGCTCAAACAGCAAATGTAAGAAATCATTTTTGCGAGTACCAGGTACCTAATAAATATCTTCTGATAATTATGTAGCGAGAATTTCCCGGCATCCCGATTTATTTCGCATTATTTCTCTAACGAATGGTTCCTTAGGGACCTTGATAAATCAAAACTGGAGAAGTTGTGGGTGTTGCGTGTGTTATTTCTAATATTTTTCCTTATTAACTAACAGATAGTGAAAGTATTATCAGCTCGTACCTGTTCTTTGTTGTTTTACAAGTAAGGGACGATTTCTATATACCACATACCTTTGATTTTATACATGTCTAGATAGAGCCTGGCCGTAAAAAAACGTAGAAAAATTTATAGTCCAAAATTGGCCTATCGCGCAATCCTGGCGGTCAGTGTCATTGTGCCGTCAAGCAGTGTTTACCTCTCGAGTTTCGGTGAAATTGTTCGCAAAATGACCGTTTGCTCAGTGAAATTCTGGCGAAACTACAAAAGAAAATTTTTTTCGACAAGGAAAGTCACGTTTCATCCGTAAGTATCTATAAATTTTAATGAAAATTTAAAGTTTAACAATAATAACGGCCATGTTGTTTTTGCTCCGTTCGGCCATGTATGCGTTGTGTTGCTGGTATCAAAATGTAGAATTCCCATTATTGGTGGCAGAATATAAAAGGAGGTTCATATATAATAAGTATGATAAAAAATACTCAGTATTGTAAGTTAGTATTTATACATGGTCTTGTTGTAAATAAAGTAAATACATTAAATATAATTATTATAGGAACGCTTTCAAAGTTTTTTTTTTAAACTGTAGTCTGATTTATAAGAGAGTGAATAAATGTCACGGTTCCTATTCGATGCCGAATGTTTGTAAACATATTACTGTCATTTGTGCAAATGTCTAGTCACTAGGATTTTTACTGTTTTTTTAAAGAAAGACACAATAGTTAACTGTTTTCTTGTGAATGTCTCTCAAGAAAAAGTAAAATCCTACTGCAACTAGGTATAACAGTAATCTGTTTACAAACATTCGTCATCGAATTTGGCTGGATTATAGGTTCCATTCTAAAACAAGTAAAAATATAATACCTACTGTAATATTTTATAATACTATTTTTATAAATTGTTATTGTGGTATGGTATCGTATCGATTTTCGAAACGAATAAAAAAAATATTATGTTTGAAATGGAATGTACGTAAGAATTTATGTAAGTAGTGTGTGTGTAGGGGATGGTAGTATGTATGCTTCAAGCTCGATGGCGCATCGGCTAGCACGTTCAAATTTAAAACATCTCGAGCTTCTCCGTGCTTCAAAAGGCACGAAAAGCCGTTGGTCCTGTTTGTTGTCGTAAGATGACAGTTGTTAAAACCACGCATTGGGCCAGCGTGGTGGGTTATGGCCTAATATTCCCACGTTCTATCTCCACGTGGGAAGCCTGCGCCCAGCAGTGGGACGTTTATAGGCTGCTGATGATGATGATGACGATGTTTGAGAAAGTGCGCGTATATGTTTGTGCCCCTAAAAGGTCAATATTTCTCGTCTCATATAGGTAAACTATTGGACACGGATATTGATGAGCAGTCATTACATTATGTAACCTTTACAACTGTTCGACCACATAGCAAACATTTTAATTTTCAGATTTCCAACTGATCCGGTAGAAAGAAGTCGTTGTCTAAATATTTAACTACAAGGTTTCAACATAATAAGAAATTAGAGACCATGAAAAATGATGTAACATCCAAACGTATTAGAAAAAAGTAAAATATAAAGTAAGAAAATGTAATGGTTATTATGAAAATAGGTAATAAATGTAAGGAAAATAATGTAAAGCATAAAGGAAACAATTTATTAGATAATAAGAAACATGTAATTGTAAAATTGTATAACAAAAAAAAGAAAAAAAAAAGAAAGAAATGTACAAAAGTAAAAAGAAAATGAAATGAAAAGAAAAGAATTTAAAGTAAAATTGATAAAAAACAAAGTTAGAAAAGAAGTAAATAAAGTAAGTAGAGCTCATAAAGCTCCAGTTATTTTAATTAATCACTTTGAAAGAAAATGAAATAGACACAAAAGAACAAAAAACCCTGCCAAAATAGCGGGAAGTAGTAGATTAAAAAAAAAAACATCCAAACAAAAGTTATTTAACAAGTTCACTGTCCCGCGGACCACATATGATCCATAACAATTGATTAACCTATTGTTTTATTTTTGGACAGTGAACCTGTTAAGAAACAAATACAAAGAGAACGCCATTAATTGTTTTGATTTTAATTTAAAATATTTAAATTTCTAATTAAAAAATCAATTTTGATTAAGTATTAAATGTAAATCATCCTGCCTGTTGCTTCTATTTCGTCCCTATTACAAACATATCACACGCACGCAGGTTTCCATTAGCGCATTATTTTATTGTACTCGCCTTCAATCATCCATTTTATCTAAACACACCAGCTTCTTTTATGCGTTATACCTACATATACGATAGACATACCTAATTTAAAAAGTTATAGTATGTTATGAATTATTTTAAAATTATATTGTGCATAAATATTTTTTCCCTACTTTATCGGAAATTAGGCAATCGCTGGCAACCATTCGCGCTAGTCTCAGATACGCGGCTGTCACGCACACTTCAAATTCAATACAAAAACCGGGCGGATTTTGAGAAGCGTTTGTACCGCGATGCTCCGTCTAGACATGTATATAGTCAAAGACCACATACATTCATAATCATGACCAGTATCCCTGAAGGGTTAGTCAGAGACTAGGCAATGAGGACAGAAAAAGCAGTCCTCTACCATAGTCTACTTTTCACAAAATAGCAACTGCGAATGCTGCAAATTTCTATATTATCTGATAAAACCTTTCGCATATAAAAACTAGTTAATTTCTTACTATATTGTAGCGCCATAATGGCAGCTAATATACATTTGACATATTATACGGATTTTTTTTATCATATGTCAAAATATTTTTTCACTTCTCTTGCTCAAAAAGACCGTCATTGTAGCTTTCTAGAGCGGGGCTAAAATAGCTTTTCTGGCCCTATGCGAAAAAGTTTTTTTTTTAAATTATTGTCTGTCCCATGACAATGAGCCTACAAAAACGAAAAAGTATTTAGTCTTAAGTAGAATAATCATGAATAAAGACTCGACTTATTACTGTTTACTTAGATCAACAACTTTTTTGATATAGTTATTATTAAAGTTTAGGGTAAATTTGAATCTATGGACAACCCAGACCATGCCCACACAGTCCACGCTTCAGCAAGAAACAACTGCACAGTCTGCACATGTGCTTAGGTAGTGAGCCTTTAGCCCGTTAGTCGCTTTTAAGACACCCAAGGGAAGAGAGAATTTAATAGTATTATTTTGATGAGCCCATCGCCGCTCTATGCTGTTGTGTGTATGTGCAGTCTTTAGTCCATTAGTCGCCTTTTACGAGACCCAAGGGATGGGAGGGGTTGGTGGTATTATTTTGATGAGCCCATCGCCACTCTATGCGGTTGGATGTATGTGCAGTCTTTAGTACATTAGTCGACATTTACGACACCGAAGAGAAGAAAGAGGTTGGTAGTATTATTTTGATGAGCCCATCGTCGCTCTATGCTGTTGGATGTATGTGCAGTCTTTAGTCCGTTAGTCCCCTTTTACGACATCGAAGAAAAGTGAGGGGTTGGTAATATTATTTTGATGAGCCCATAGTTGCTCTTTGCTGTTGGATGTATGCGCAGTCTTTAGTCCGTTAGTCACATTTTGCGACACCGAAGGAAAGAGAGGGGTTGGTAGTATTATTTTGATGAGCCCATTGTCGCTCTATGAGGTTGGATGTATGTGCAGTCTTTAATACTTTAGTCGCCTTTTACGACACTGAAGAGAAGAAAGGGGTTGGTAGTATTATTCTGATGAGCCCATCGCCGCTCTATGCTGTTATATGTATGTGCAGTCTTTAGTTCATTAGTCGCCTTTTACAAGACCCAATGGAAGGGAGGGGTTGGTAGGATTATTTTGATGAGCCCATCGCCGCTCTATGCTGTTGGATGTATGTGCAGTCTTTAGTCCATTAGTCGCCTTTTACGACACCTAAGAGAAGAGAAAGGTTGCTAGTATTACTTTGATGAGCCCATCGTCGCTCTATGCTGTTGAATGTATGTGCAGTCTTTAGTCCGTTAGTCCCCTTTAACGACATCAAAGAAAAGTGAGGGGTTGGTAGTATTATTTTGATGAGCCCATATTTGCTCTATGCTGTTGGATATATGTGCAATTGTGCAGTCTTTAGTCTGTTAGTCGCCTTTTACGTCATCGAAAGGAAGAGAGGGGTTGGTAGTATTATTTTGACGAGCCCATCGCCGCTCTATGCGTTTGGATGTATGTGCAATCTTTAGTACATTAGTCGCCTTTTACGACACCGAAGAGAAGAAAGGGGTTGGTAGTATTATTTTGATGAGCCCATCGCCGCTCTATGCTGTTATATGTATGTGCAGTCTTTAGTTCATTAGTCGCCTTGTACGACACCGAAGGGAAGAGAGAGGGGTTGGTAGTATTATTTTGATGAGCCCATCGCTGCTCTATGCTGTTGGATGTATGAGCAGTCTTTAGTCCGTTAGTCGCCTTTTACGACACCCAAGGGAAGAAAGGGGTTAGTAGTATTATTTTGATGAGCAAAATCTCTGCTCTATGCTGTAGGATGTATGTGCAGTCATTAGTCCGTTAGTCGCCTTTTACGACACCCAAGGGAAGAGATGAAAAGACTGCATATACCTACCTACTATCCAACAGCATAGAGCGGCGATGGGCTCATTAAAATAATATTACCAACTCTTCTCTTCCCTTGGGTGTCGTAAAAGCAACTAACGGGTTAATTTTTAATCAAATAAACCAATTGATATTGTATAGGATTGTTTTATTTTCTCGCATTAGTAGTGAAAAGCAGAGTGTAACACACGCCGCTAAAAACCCATTAAAACTCGGTTTCTATCGTATATAATGGGTCATTTTAGCCCCTTGTATAACAATCTACTATTTTATAACATTTAGTAACTTTATTAGACATCTTTTTAATTTTTTTATATTTTTTTATTAGGTACTTAATCATTTTATTTAATTTGTCCGGCACAATAAAAACACAATTACCCGTGGATACCGGGCAAACGAAAGGTCACGTGAAACGTAAAGGTAACCTAACCTAGGTATACTGTAGTATCGTAATGTGTCATAGTTCAATTGCGCTGGTCGATTGACCATGATTATCGATATTTTTGTGGATATGTTTGATCAATTTTAGTTTCTCTATTTGCCACTGAAAAAAATAAAATAAAATCTGTAGCTTTAGATTAAGTTAATGTGCACAGATAAAAAATAATTCCTGTATATATGTTGGCAGAATGAAAATTTAAGGAGCACTTCGTCGTGTTGACAAAGCTCGCACATTACTAAACGAAATGCGTGCCTTAACATATCGCTAGGTACATTCTCTTTTTGTGATAAAAGGTTTTTTTTTTCTCTTAAATAATGGCTTCGTGCGATCAGCACATTTAGCCAGTGTCAAGTAAGATATATAATAGTAATTATAGTAATTATTATTTTCTTTACAATATGTGAATGATAATGAACGTTTTATGGTAAATGATTTTCCCCCAAACCCCTCGAGACTTAATAAAACTTTATTGAGGTCTCACACGGACTTTTTGAGAGAATTTGGAAAGCGATGTTGAACTGTTTAGTTTTATTTGCCAACACTCATGCACATTCACGAACACTTAACATTAAATAATCTACCATTATTTCACACAACACAAATTATAGAAAATAAAACAAAACTGCAAACATGACGCTTCACTTTCCCGCCAAGAACTCTGATAAAAGGTTAAAAAATATTTATTTGTTTAATTAAGTGTTACGCGAACAACCTTTAATTTGTCTGTCACCTGTAAAAACAGAAAGACTGGAAGTGTCAAAACACTTTTAAATTTTATTGAATATTGAAAAATCGGCCCTAAGAAGTTTTCCCTTCAGTTCAAGTTATACTTTAACATCCTGAAAAATATACATGTATTTAATTATACAGTACTTTATTACTAATTCTGACACTTTCAGTTCAATGAAGGTAGACAAACAATACTAATATTGAACTAGATAAAAATTATACATGAATTATACTCGTCTTTCACCACGTTAAATTGTAAAGGATTGAAATGACTGTTTAAATTGAGTTCAAACAGTCATTTCAAGATAATCGCTTCTCATTAACGCTTTTTAGAAATCAAACAATTCACCTTCTGGTAATCTGTCTGACTGTAATTTGCTCTGCAAACAAGCCTTGGCGAAATTAACGGCCTTTGTGGTTGCAAGGACATCGGCTTCAAAACCGAAGGTCTCTAACTGCCGTACTCAGAGATGTCAATTAAGTTTTAATGACAATTAAGTTTCTGCTGTCACCTTCTTATGCATAGTGTTACTTAAAGAAGGAAAGACATTAAAATGTCAATATAACTTAATTATTATTGACGTCACTAACACACACAGACAGTACGGCAGTAACACACACTATTGATAGATACTTTAATTGGCTGTCAGTTTCAAAACTGCCCCCTTACTCTTGAAACCGATCGCTATTGGATCGGCTTGGTATTGTGAATTTTTGTACTTCTAAGTTATGACACCAGAGCAAATATGGATTCATATTACGTGGATATTAAGTGAAAAAAATACAAAACTCAATGCCATTTAGTTCACCCAATATGAATCCAAATTAGCGCTGGCGTCGTAACTTAAAAGTACGAAATTTCACTATACCAATCCGATCCAATAGCGTTCGGTTTCGAGAGTAAGGGGGCTGATATTCTCGATTACGGTTAACTTATAAGATGTAGATTTCGTTTTATAAAAAAAACCTGTATCACACGTCTCAGCCAAGAGCGTCTTGCGACGCGTTAAGCGGATTTCTAGTTGATTGCGCGTTGTACTACGGCAGTCTTAATCAACGGCAATAGAAATAACGTGAAGAACAGAGAAAACGCGGATTTGTCGCGGCGGCTGACGTGTCAACCCAAATTTTGTACTGTACGACATTAAATGGCATAGCATGACACACCTTAAAACTAACCTAATGAGAACTTATGTATAAAAATACTGTATTCGAGATACGTGTTTTGGCTAAAAAAAAAAAAATATGATTTTATTTTGTATACATACGAGTATAACTAGCGGCCCGCCCACGGCTTTGTCCGCGTAAACATCCTGTATTCCGTTACTTTTCTTACACAAACCTTGTCCTGATAATTACGAAAAAAACAAAAAAAGAATTAGTCAAATCGGTCGAGCCGTTCTTAAGTGATGTGCTTACAAACATTACGGCAATGAATTTTTAATTTTTATGGATTAAACTAAATTTAGAAGGGAGCATTTTTTTTCCTTTGACAGTCAATGTTGATCCACAGGTCCTACTGTCACCTCTTAAGCAAAATTCATATGGAATTTGCATAGTAAGCTTAAAGTAATACTGCTTTAAAAATTAATAGTAAAGCCCCTGTTTTTAAAAAATCTAGAAAAATTGTATTATTTGAAGCTATGCAAAAACATTAGCACAAAAAAGTCTAACAATACGAACAGTCAAAGCGCTACAAATGAAATGGTGACTCTCCAACCAAACAAATACGGAAAGCCTAACAATCGCCACCGATAATCTGAGCGACCGTAATTTTCTGTGCAAACAATCCTTTTGGTGAATAAACAGAGGTTTGAGAGAGCTCTTATACATAGACGACAGTAATTTGGCCTGCAGCTAACGAAGCAGGAATATTGTGCGCAATCCTCTTCATCGCCCCAGTTGTCTAGTTGACATATCATTGGTCTTGGACCCAGAGTTCTGCGGTTCCATTCCTAGTGGTAAAGTTTGTTCCAAGTACATCTGATTAGCACTACCATCTTATTTATGCCTGCTGCTATAACAACAAAGTGGATAACAAAGTTGTTATTGCGCCAGACTTTTGATAAGACAGTGGTAGCAAGCCAGGCGGACTTAACAGGCCCTACCATCAACCTAACCAAGTAGGTACATTTTGATGTGCCCTCCGCTAGGAATCGAACCGGAGAACTCTGGGTCTAAGACCGGTAGCTTGGTTACTAGACCGTAGAGGCGATTATATACCTGGTATATCCGTCTAGATATTGTTACAAGAAAAATATTGTTTTTTACTACATTTATTACTGTAGTGTGCATTAGTTTATAAATGAATATATTAGCATTAAAAAATATGAAGTTCATTAAAAATGATCTCCATTGGCCCTAATGCAATCCTTTAAACGTTGAAGCCAGTTATCAATTGAAACACGCACTTTCTCCATGGGAAAATTCTTCACATGTGCTCAGCGTGACAGTGGTGAGCACAGTGCCGCTCTATGCTGTTGTTAAAAATAAACCCACAGGTTTGTGGGGCCAAAATTTTCAGTTCAAACAGTCCTTTTGGTGAACAAACACAAGTTCCAGGGAGCCCCTAGACGTCAGTAATTTGTTCTGGAGTTAACGAAGCAGGAATCGCAATGAGCCGAGACTTGTCCGCAATCTAGCTGGCTGGGAAAAAAAAGGATGAACATTAAGAGATAGAAAAATATTCACATAGAACTATGTTAGCTTGTGATTAGTCTTTAGTGGTTGTTCGTTATGGACTATTGGTGTTCTGAATATATTTCTATGTTTGTATTAAAACAATATTAAAAAGTTAATGTTTCTAACATTGTTTTGCAATTATAAACGATTTGAATTCCATAGGAGCTCGATGGTGCAGTGGCTAGCGCGTTCGGCTTGCGATTGCCAGCTAAGCAACTTTTGCAATGGCGGGTCGCTGGATGGATGATAATTTAAAAACATCTCGAGCTCCTCCGTAAAGCCGTTGGTTCCGGTTGTTATCATAAGATGGCATTCGTTAAAACCCACCAACCCGCATTGGGCCAGCGTGGTTGGTTATGAGCCAATATCCCCATCCCCATGTCCCCATTGTCTATGTGGGAGGAACTTTAACCTCCTGGGGAGGCCTGTCCCCAGGAGGTTAAAGTTACTCGCGTCCGAAAGTTTACCCTTGAGACCCTACACGTGACCCCTGGGTGGTGCTAAATGAGTAACACGACTGAGTTGTAGAGCCACCCTGCGTTGCAGCACGCATTGGGCCGGCTTCCCCGGCGTAATACCACCCTCACACGAATGTTCGGCGTGAAATAATGGCACTTGGTGCTGTTGTGTTTCGTCCGACCAGTGAGGGTTCCGGAGCCTCCCCCTCCCCCCTCTTTTCAATTCCTATTCCTTCCTTAAACCAATTCCTTCCTTAAAGGCCGGCAACGTGTCTACGATTCCTCTATTTTTGCGGGTGTGTCCATGGGCGGCGGTGATTACTCTCCATCAGGTGACCCGCCTGCTGGTTTGCCTACTCTTTTATAAAACAAAAACAGTGGGACGTTTAAAGGTTCATCATGATGATGTAGAAAATTTGATGTTTCTATTTATCGTCCTTATTGTCTGTAGTAAATACCTACGACATCAACATTATCATCATCAGCATTTATAAACGTCGCGCTGCTAAGTTCCACCAATGGGTGGAATGCCACCACCCACGCTCCACAGTAGTTCAGGAATCCGGGTGAAGTACGCTTCCACCATCGACCTTTTCATCAACTGAAACTATGGACTGAGATCTCACCCTCACACTGTCAACATACTACCTATACGCACAAAGCGCTTCGCGTCATCATTTTTGATGCGGACAGCTAAGTAGTAGAATTACCTTCCTGCGGATCTGACACGTACAACCTGGACATTTTCAAGGCAAGGGTGAACAGGCATTATCTAGGCAAGTATGCTACATCTTAGGCCGCATCGTCACTTACGATCAGGTGAGATCGCGGTCAAATACTTGCCTATCAAGATTAAAAAAAACTACCATCAAGTGAGGTGAAGGCCAAATGCTAAAATGCAGCAGAATAAAAGAAACCCTCAAAGTAACAGAATAAATTTCAACATTAGTGTAATTCTGTGGGCTGGAAATGTAAAAGTTTATGAGCCCCCTATTATCTTCGTAAAAATACTGGATGGTTCACCGTAAGTTTTAACCTAAGTACCTACATTTTGTCGCTCGATGAAAGTGCGTTATATTATGAATGACAGCTTCACAAAACCCCAGATTCAGTAGCTCCATCTATTATGCTATCTATATCCATTTAGAAACAAATGGTTTTGTAAATTTTGTCTGGCTGCAACGGGTAAAACTTGTCTTAGTGCAGAGGCCGCTAAAATGAGGGCAATTATTATTTTATATCTTGAGACAAATAAATAATTATTATTAAGAGCTTTTTTAACTAACCAGTATAATGTGCTGCGACCTTTACGCAAATTAATTTCTTCCGTAGTAGGGTCTGGCACTGATTTGTCTTTACAAATATTAGTAAGTTACAATAATAATAACCTACCTTGTAGGACAAGAAATTTTATATTTGTGGTCAGACAAATCAGTGCCAGGTGCTACCACTGAAGAAATTGATCCGCGTTAAGTTCGGAGCGTGTACTTGTCGCGCTGTAGAGGTTCTAGAGATTTTTGGTGTAAAGCCCGGATTTCTGAGATCACTATCCTGCTATTGGCAAGCGAGGTGATAAAACCTATCAATTGTAGGTTAATTATGTATTTATTTATTTATTTTATATTTACCATTTAAAGAGTGGACTGTATACTTAGGTGTTGGAATCAAGCTATTAAATCACACAATGCTTTCGGTATTGTAATCTGCCTTGGCAACTACCCATAATATCGCAAAAAACACTTACCTCGACCAGCTTTCTGAGGAGACGCGATCTGAGGCTCGTTTTGCAGTTCTTGGTTCGGTTTTGTAGAAAAAGATTTTTATACGTATTTTCACGGTAAACGTCACACGCATTATTTTCAGCAGCAGAAGATTAGACAGTTTTTTTTATATTTGTCCGTGAAGGAACAAGCTAAGATCAGAGACCATACTGCCTAGTCATTAGTATTTTTATTTCTTTTTTTCCCTTGATGATGATGAGTGGTGATTAAGATGATGAATGATAAATGATGTTCCCTAAACCCCTTGAGCCCTCAGTAAAGATGTGGGACTTTACTGAAGTCTCACACGGGCTTCTTGAGAGAATTTGAAAAGTGATGTTGCACTGTTTTGTTACATTTGCCAACACTCATGCACGTTCGCAAACACTTAACGGTTAATAATCCACTATTATTTCACATTAATGTTCGAAAAAACACAAATTTTAGAAAATAAAACAGTACTGCAGACATGCGTCACGCGACACGCTTCACTTTCCCGCCAAGAAGTCGAAGATTAGACAGTTATTGATCAGAACAAAAGAAAAACGCCAACTGACACGGCGTCAGAACAAAAAAGATGCGCTCCAAATCCAGCCAGCTTTGGCAAGGAGGTTTTATGACATAGTATAAATAATCGCTAAGACAGATATTGAACACCCCAATGTGCCTAAAGCCTATCTTTGCTCAGCAGTGGGACTAAATATTTACTATTTTCTTTCTTACTAAAAAAAACATATTCAAAACCCGCACAGGTTTTAAGCCACTAAAATGAGTTGCATCCAACAATTTTAATCTAAACTGAAATAAAGTTAAGCCAAGCAAATTCATACCAATTATATGTTATACCGAATTAATGGAATATACACCTTAAGCTTCGGTAATAGAGTAGTTGCTAGCCGCTGAAAAGTCAGAGATTCTTGTCAAAATTTATCTTGATGCAAATAGGCCACAATCTGGAGAACATTCAAGAAGCGGATTATAAATTTGAAACGTTTATGCAAATATACTAATTTAACTCGAAGTTTCGAGACTTAATTAAGGCAGCGGACGAGTTTTAGCAAAAATTTTGGGCGTCTTCTTGGTGATTCCGTTTGTCATCAATGAGTTATTTTGATAATAAGGCCTTACGCTTAGAATATTAACGCTATAGAATGATAGTCTTCATACAAGCGCTCTGTCAAAAATGAAGCACTAAACCGATTCACACACGCGTGACGTGCGCGCATGGCCGTGATCTGCTGTCTCTTTCCAATTCTATGAATATGAAAGAGACAGCACTGCGCAGGACGCTGCTACCGAGGCTTTAACTTAGAGAATCACACTGCAGTACGTTTATATTTTGACCTAATTAACTACAAGATACTATGAAATACTGAAAGCTTACCTGTGAAAAGTGATGTTATTACACTTCTTTTGTTTTTCAGATGTTTTGTGACACAATTTAACTGCACAAACCGCCTTTTTTTTTTCGTTTTCTCGTGACACGTTCGGCGCGCTGTGACATTGAACACTACGGAGCGGTCCGGCGTTTGGTGCCATTTCTGGCTCCAATTAATGTGCTTCAAAATAGGCGCGCGAACTTGGTTTCTATAGACTTATTATTCTAAGGCCTTACGTTTAACTTTTTGTTTTGTTACAACGACTGATTTGAGGATTTGTATCATTTATTTTTATTTATCGACGGCTCTTGGAATTTGTATTACCTTACGGTTAGTGATTTTAAGACAGTGGAAATGATGTGAAATACCTCCAAACATTTCATATTTCATCATCATCATCAAATATAAAAAGAACAATAATAAATATACAAATGCGTGAGTTACATACGCTGTAAAAGGCTAGTAATGCGGCCAACGGCAGTTCTATCCCGAAAACTTTAGCCAGCACTGCTTTAAAGCAACAAAAACACACTAGGTACCTTTTTACTGCGTCGCTCTCTAAGGGCAACGGAAGAGATGAGCATAATTTGGCGCGGCAAAGGTAACAACGCCTATAAAACACAACAAGTTACGAAATAACTTTTGACCCAAAAATATGAGCAGTAGGTACGGGTATCACTCAGAGCTATAAAGGGGGCTATTACGCACACCTGCCCGACGCCTGCTGCGAATAGCCTAGTGTGCAGTAGATCTACTGGAAACGTTAAGGCGCTACTATATTCAAGAATTCAACTATCGATAAACGACTTTGTGTATGAGATTATTGGGTTCGTTTTGATTTGATTTTACAACAGGGAAACATTGTAAATTGTTAACATATTACTAGCAGGCCGCCAGCGACTTTTTGCAGGTAGTCGCGTATCCCGTGAATGACAATTACAAACACAACAAAAACAAAAGTGCAATCGTTCTGTAGTAATGGGCGAACATACCGTGATTCTATGATTGGTTTGATTATTTTTCGAAAGCGCCGTAATAAGAGTAGCTAGCACTGGATTTAAAGGTCAGGCCGCATATGGAATACTGCTCCCGTCTTTGGTCTGGAGCACCCCAATACAAACTCCTTCCTTTTGACCGCATTCAACACAGAGCTGCTCAAATTGTCGACGACGTGTTTATTTCAGGTCGGCTCGATTCACTGGCTCTTCGGAAAGATGTTGCGTCTCTCTGTATATTGTACCGCATATATCATAGAGAGTGTTCTGAGGAATTGTTCAGTTTGATCCCTGCCGCTGATTTCCTACACCGCACTACACGCAA
The DNA here is from genome assembly GCA_963921215.1 of Scoparia ambigualis. Classification (NCBI taxonomy): domain Eukaryota; kingdom Metazoa; phylum Arthropoda; class Insecta; order Lepidoptera; family Crambidae; genus Scoparia; species Scoparia ambigualis. The sequence goes on from OY992501.1 coordinate 67,991,357, forward strand.
TCGACTGTCATACAATCCACATCACCTTGATGGATGGCGGTCTACTACTGTGCATTTTTCACTAAATTTCTTTCCTTGAACTACAGTGTTGTGAAACCAGCTAATGGCGGCGGTATTTCCGGACCGTTACCACTTAGGGATCTTCAAGAAACGAGCCTATTCCTTCCTTAAAGGCCGGCAACGCGCCTGCGATTCCTCTGGGTTTGCGGGTGTCCATGGGCGGCGGTGATTACTTTCCATCAAGTGACCCGCTTGCTCGTTTGCCTCCTTCTGCTTTAAAAAATAACAAAGCCTACTGCCATTAAGACTATATCGGGAATTAAACTCGAGACTGATGCGTCTAAGACCGGTACTTACAGACTTCTTATTTATTTATATATTTAGTTAAGTACTTACTACACACCTACACATTTTTTTTTATTTAAATGAAACTTAGGATAAAATGTTTACCAGAAAAAAAGTACCAGTCTCAGGACCGGCAATCCAAAGGTCACGGGTTCGAATCCCGTTCGAGCTTTCCTGAGACTGGTTGTTTTTTTTCTGGTAAACTGGTTGTTTTGTTTCTGGTAAGACCATTACAGATAATAACCCAACGCGACAGTACAAGTACTTATAAAATTTTCTAACCTAACCTATTTACATTTGTAGCTAATGACAAGCAGTGCAGCCCTTGTGCACTCACTCTGAGTACACCTAATCGATTTTTTTTATTTATCTATTTATAATCTTACAATTATAAAACATTCTGGACAAATTAATAAGTTAAATAAGTAGCTACACTGTGTAGTTACTTACTTTCTAACTATCATATCACATCGTATACATAAAACCTAAGATTCACAACAGTTTCAATTCATACTACACGACAAATATTATACTTACTCAGTAGAATGGTATTTCAAAGACAAAATGTATCTTCCAGTTGCTTCTATCTTTGTTAGCTCTTACTAATGTGCTATCGGCAAGGATATTATTCTGGCAACTTGTACCATAGTAATCCTAATACGCAGACCACCTTAACGCGTGATTACTTACAACTTTTTTGAGCTTGCAGATTATGTTAGTCCAAGTCAAGTTATTTGAGTAAAACCTGATGGGTAGCCAAATCATATTATTATAAGTATTGAATATTCAATGTGGTTGAAAAATTTTACAATACCCGCTTTACAGGAAGCATTAGCATTTTGTGTGTATATGTTAAAGGAAAGTACAATACATTAAAGAATAATACATTAAGAAATAGTCATTCACAAAGATCATAAAAATACTATAATAGTCTAAACAAAATTCAAGGAAGTCTTTAAAATGTGTTGCATGTTAAGAGGCTTATTACATCTCGACTGCGATCTTTGAGTAAAATGGCCAAATTTGGCGTTATGGATCTCAGAAACGAAAATACATTAACAATTTTGACTCATGAATAGTATAGAATACCTATTAAAATAGTGCGTAGCGGCCTCGCTTTTTGTAAATTTTGCTTAACTTTTTAATTAAACCCAAAATGGCAGAAAAAGATTTTCATAAAGTGCGCGAAGGCACTTTTTTGAGCTCATCGATTTAACTACTTTTCTACACTAGTGAAATAAAAAAATTATAATATTATCTCTCATATAGTCGAATAGTGCGTAGCGGCCTTGGAATTTTTAGATATCATTGATTTTATAAGAAAAAAATCTTATTCTAAACCAAAAAACTTCGAAAATCGCTATAAGTTAACTGTGAATATCTCCTATCTACGATAATATTATTGAGCAAATTTTATTTATACCAGAGTAATTGTTACTTCATGAAATCATGAGGAATAAACATTTTATAATGAATTTATTATTCTATTTCTATAAAAACGATAAATACAACTGCTAAATTACTACAAAACGCGAAAATGGGCATTTTACGCAAAAATCACATTCAAGATGTAATAGGCCTCCTAACATAATATCATTATTATTATGGTATGATTGTGAGTCGCTTAAATACATATAATATTAATAGGGGTAACCCCAAACATTATCTCTTGAATCAAAATTGCAATCCTCAATCAGACTCGGTAATCTACCACTCTAGGCTGTAATTTTGGATTCCCTTTGCTTCCCAATAAATCCTCACAAAGGCTCCCACAAGGATTAATACTGGGGCCAGAATCACTTGTACTGCATAAAACAATCAAGTTCAAAATATATAAGGGTTTGACTAATAATATTATGTCCAGGAAATATTAATTAATAAGCTAATGAGGCAGTTAATAACTGACGGAGTCCGATATCAATTCAGCGCGAAGAGCCAAATAATTTCCTGATTTTGATGTGGGTTGTAATGTTTACATGGTGTTTGTTAATTGGTATTTACAATAACGAGACTGGCCAAAGAACAATTACATACATACATATAATCGCGACTATTATCCCAGAAGGGTTAGTCAGAGACTAGGCAATGAGGACAGCAAGATCCGTCCTCTGCCATAGTCCACTTTTCACCATAACAATATAGCGACTGAAAATATGCTCAGCGTAACAGGTGGCGAGCCCATCGCCTCTCCATGCCGTTGGATGTATGTTGAGTCTTTAATCTGTTAGTCGCCTTTTACGACAGCCCAGGGGAGGGAGAGGGTGGTAGTATTCTTTCACCGCTACGCGACACAGTTATAAGAACAATTTTATTAGTAGATTTTTGTAGTAAAAATGATGTTCTGAAATACTTGATACATAGAACCGTAAAGCCGTGCATCGTAATAAAGATGCAAAAAATATTTGCTATACATACCTACATACAAAACTGCAAATACTAATCGACATAAATGTATAGATCATCTCGTCTCTTATCTTACTAATAGACGTAACTAGCATCATGGTAACTTTTCAAGACAAGCATTTTGCGGTTTAGTGCTATGTTTGTTAAATTGTAAATATCTTGTTACAAGACTGATCAGAATAAAATTGGATTCATTATTTTAATCTGGGGTAAATGTTTCCAAAAATGTATTTATATTTTAATTAATAGTGTTTTATACAAAATTACAAGTCACTTTTGATAGAACTTTGTAAATTTTTATTACATATAATATTTAGATACGTCTGTATAAAAAGGAGAGTAAAATAATACTCAAACCTCAAAATCAACTTTTGTTTATTTGAATGACTCGCTATTGTACTTATTTCTAAAACAATCAGTTTCAAATAACAAATTAGAACCGTAAGTAGGTAAAAACAGTCTCTATACATAGTTATGAAATTTAACAAATTAAGCTTTATGAAATACACATAAGACAGATTTTAATTAAAACTAATCAGGTAATCAGTCACATAAATTAAAGAAACACGTCATTATAGGATAATCAAATCACAGAAGACGTTAATTATATACTATTACTTAATACCAGGAACATAGTATTTTAATATTTCTTATTGTAAAAAAATCAACATTGAATAAAAATTACCTGGGTGAATAAAATTATTCTTATCTATCATTGAAATTGTACCGTAATAATCAGTCATTGGTAATAGAAAAACAATCAATTTAATGAGGAAGCGATTTGTAAAAATCAATGTAATCGGATTTCTGATAACAGCTATATCACCTTTTGTTATAGACATTAAATCCTCGTACTTGTCAGACGCTATTTTAGGAGGATCCTCATTGAGGGGTCTGGTTTCAGCATAAAGACGAAACATCTTATATCTTTCTAAATAAAAACTGCGGTAAACTTTCTAATCGTGTGAAGTTTTGAAGAAAAACTTTGTTGAAACAGACTTTTATACTTAAGCGTAAGTGAAAAAAATGGGTTTGATTCGATATTTAGGTTCACACAAAAAGACTATGACTAATTCAGTTATGACGCTTCTTGCTTACAATTTTGTACTCTATAAAATCAGGCTAAAAGACGTATATAGTTAAGTCGATTAGCAAGAATCATATTTGTCTACAAAGCTACTTACGTCAACCTGACAAAATGTATTTTCTCGGTAACGCTTGAAGATAGAGATACGTCGATTAGACCGATCAACTCGTTTTCAATAATTGTTTATCTAGTATAACTTAATTTTTTCAGAAATACAGATACGTCTATTAGTAAGATCTGTTGTATTTAGAGGAAAACTAAAATAACATCACCTGAAAAATATTTCTTCTGGCAAGAAAAAGAGGGGCGCTGGACGTAGGAAAAATACGTAACGGCGGAATTTACAAGTGTGGACGGGACAAAATCTTCAACCTTCATGAGGGAAGAGGCACAATACGGAAATAATCAGACGAACTTAAAACAAGACATACCAACCAAACTGAAGATATACATACAAGTTGAAAGTATGTGCAGTCAGTCTTTAGTCAGTCAACACCGGGCTATGCATGGACAAATCCGGAACACGGCCTCCCCGACCTTGGCATTGAACCTTGGACATCCGTTATCGGGCCGAGCGACTGGCTGCTCAGCCACCAGAGTTTTAATATCATAGCAAAACAAAATAAAATACCTACATATTAAAAATAATTTTTATTATCTGTGTCGCGTAGCGGTGAAAGAATACTACCACCCCCTCTCTTCCCTTGGGTGTTTTAAAAGGCGACTAACGGACTAAAGACTCAACATACATCCAACGGCATGGAGAGGCGATGGGTTCGCCACCTGTTACGCTGAGCATATGTGCAGTCGCTATTTAGTGAAAAGTGGACTACGACAGATGACAGTTTTTGCGGTCCTCATTCCTTAGTCTCTGACTTACCCTTCGGGGATAACAGTAGTGATTATAATTATAAATATGTAAATATTCTTTATACTTTCACACCAATTATCAAGCCATTCTTTTGAAACTTGTTTTATTAATTAGATAACTAATAAACATACTTATCAGTTATGTATAGAAAACATCCAGACCCGAATCAATTCAGAAAATCATTTATTTTTTTAAATTAAACCGACCGGGAATTTAACCCGGGACATCAGAGATGGCGTGACGCCAGATCCGGCGTGCTAGCCACTTGACCACGGAGTTTTCCGAAAATACACTAATGCTTTATTTACTTTTAGTACTGAAACGTGTAATGCTCAATCGGATTCCGTAATCCCAGAACGCCTCATTTGAAAATCCCCTTGCTCAACGATTTCTTACAAAGGATCCTGGATTAACTCAACGGCTTTGTGTTCGGTAGAAGCGGTTGTATAATGAATTAAAAAAAGCGTTCCGTTAAAGGAATAGTTAATAGTTCCGTTTGCTTTGTGATTAATACAGAACTAGTACAAAAAAGTGCAAGTCTCTAAAAAATATCCACGACCAGGTTTCGGACCAACATCCTCGAATTTTTTTTAACTTTGGAGAATAATGGGCGCAAAAACGTCTTAGTTAAAAAACATATTTAGCCTGACTTATAAACACTATTTGATCGCCGATTGTCTGTGAAAAGTAGAAAAGTAAGTAAGTAAGTAGAAAATCTACTTACATTGTGTCTGGCTCAACGGCAGTTGACAGCTAAAGCATTATTTAGTTAAACATAATTCTCAAATTCAAAATGACGTTTGTGTGACGAAGAATAAATGAATAAAATTACAAACTGAATAATACAGATTAGTTTTTAATTTTCTTTTTAAATTTTTAATATTTTTCATTTTAATATTAGGTCTTGTAAATTAATAAAAATATTATTTAATTCTATCACATTAATACAGATACTTGAAGGTATGTAACAAAATATACATATTTTTAAAACGAAATAAATTTACAACTAACTAAAATCATCATCTTGTTTTTTTAATGTAATGTTATTACTGCTAATGTTCAGTATTTTGTGAATCTGTGTATGAGCATCAATAAAGATTTCTTATCATAACTTACTTACCTTTATCTTCATAAAAAAAAGTTTGGAGGTCTGTTGACAAAATTTCGTGAGGTCCCATGAACTACCTTTTAATTGACGAAGGCCAAGTCCAGTCCACTGTTTGATATCGTCTAACCTTAAACTAAAAATAGAAACTATAAATAAAAAAGTGGCCCAATCCGGCAGATTCATAGCATTCTTGTGACATTGCCTGGCTGGTTATTTATTTATCAAAAACAAAGTTATTCTAATGCATGCTGTAAAAAAGTAGTTTTAATTTAAAAGACGAACTATATTCTAATGATTCCAAAACAAAAAGGCTACTACCTACTGCACGTAATAAGGATTCCGAATTTTCACACCAGCATAATGCGAAGTTAATTTCTCGTCACACCACACATATGCTAACGGATCTCCTTAATTATATAGAAGCTCAAAGTTAGAACTCAAACCGGGATCACAGGTAGAATAAATTAATGTTGAGATGCCGTGAAAATACATTTCGTCACCTGAACTGAGAGTAACCGTATTCGTTGGATATGGTAGTTTGAATAGAATGTGTTGTTCTGTATTTATTTATTTTGTGTTTTTTCATTTGACAGCATAAAATGATAAAAACAAGATGATCAAAGCAGACATCAAAGCCAGCGATGATCGCCCGGTCATGTGGGACTTCCCTTTCTCTCCTCACTAAACCATGATAAGCATGACGAGGGAGGGAAGGACTATCCATTATAATCATAGTATCATTGCTTTTCCGCCATGGGTAGAAAGCTAGCTTGAGCATCGAGTTCCATACCGTTTTGCTTCAAAGGTGTGGTTTATACCATAATAATTTATCTAATTACATGCGTGCATGTGCAACCAGATGCGTCGCAGATGCGTTACCGACCTTTAAGAAAGGAATAGGTTTAAGGAAGGAATAAGAATTGTGGGGAAGGGGGGCGGGGAGGGACCTCCGGAACTCTCACTGGCTGGACGAAAAGCACCAAGTGCCATAATTTCACGCCGGATATTCGTGAGAGGATGCGATCTGAGACGTTCTAGAGAAAGGTCAGGTCAAAAGGACCCTAGACCGACGAACATGTATGAAGAATGTCATGAGAGTAAATTAGGCTAAATAAATGGAAATCTGTAGTCTCTGCCTATCCTATAAAATTATGACACAATTACATAAATATTTGGCTACTTTGACAGTTTTCTTAAAAGTATTTTATAAAATACAAACGCTTATATTAATACCACAATATTTATTTTTCGAAAAAGCTTTATTTAATAGAAAAAAATATTATTTTTCTTCATTAATTTCAAATTTCCTGCGAAAACGGTTGGTCAAGTGACTTTTGTACTGTGACGTCACACTTCATTAATGAAATAAATTTATCTTGAAACCTGACAGACAGTTTTTGATAATTTTGTGAAATGTGACGTCACACGAAGCACATCATGGCCGCCCGTGTTTCGGGTCTTGCAATCCGCAGATAAAAAATCGCAAATTTATTTTGTAAAAATTAAAAATTTTAAAAATTATCTTAGTAAAAAAACTATTGGATAATTATTGTTAAATCATAAACTGCCATTTCCAACATATTTCAAATTTTATTGTTACAACTGTCAAATAGCCGATTGTATAAGTATAATTTTATATTAGCGAGTAATATTCTCCTTTTAGCATTCCCCTAGTCACTTTCAAAATAAAAAGGTGAGTTAACGTTACGGTAAAGAACGGAAGATCAGTATAGCTCATTAACAATGGCCTTTGGTGGCCGAGTGTGTCCGTTGTACACTTGCAAATGGCTACCTGCCTGTCTTTTCACTAGCTTAAACGACCCAGGAAAGTGTGAACGAGGAAACACGTGTTCAGGGTGGGACACATACGGATAGCTCGACAGAATAATGATTGGGACGTGACGGATTGGTAAGCATGGTAGGCTACTAGCTCGTCAGACAGGCACCCGTGAATCTGAATAGAAATGAAAAGGGGGATAAGTTTGATTTACATGAATGGGTGACCCTAGCTCGGCCACAACTCGTTCGTTCTCCGCAAGTAAAGCCACTTTCGCAATACCACCTGGTATTCCAGATGACATATCAATTTGTAAATAAGCCGCTATGCTAGGTTTAAGCTAAGCCTAAGTCTTCCGTTGTCTTATGATAGGAGTTGTTACACCACATTTGGGTTAAACCGTATCGCGTAGCGGTGAAATAGTACTACCACCCCCCCCCCCCCCCTCTCCTTTTGGTTGTAGTAAAAGGCGAATAACGGACTAAAAACTGCACATACATCCAACAGCATATAGCGGCGATGGGCTCACCACTTGTCACGCTCAGCCCATGTGTGCAGTAACTATTTGCTGAGAAGTGGACTGTGGAAGACTGCTTTTGCTATCCTCATTGCCTAGTCTCTGACTAACCCAGTGAAATAGTCGTAATTATATTTATTATTATGCAACAGCTTCGCAGTGTGAAGATAAAATCCTATTGACAATGACACTACAGCTGCAAAAGGCACTTCTACAAGTCTTCTTTAAAGTTGGCGTACAAAGCAATAATTTTTCTCCTTTTGTGTAATAACATTTTTAGCTTCTTTGTAGAGCAGAAAACAAGAACGTCCAATGAAGTGCGATCGCTTTTGAACGACGCAGTATAAAGTACGTAGTTTTAACTGACGTTTTAAATAAAAGTCTTGAAAGTACGGACGACAAAGGGATCTCGATTGAGACCGGCAGTCGATAAGAAACTATTGTACTCAATGGAATATGAAAGCTACGATTCTGTAATGAAATTAGATTGAATGTCACGATTGTCTTGTACATGTTTATTGAGTTTAACTTATGTCAATTGTCTTGCACTTCATGACGCGTAATAGAAGACATAATCGTATAAATATACCTATTAAGTAAATTTAAGTTTCGTAACCCTCTCCATCATAGGTCATCTCTTCAGCCTATAAAAATCCCACAAAATCGGATCCTATGGAATGTCAATAACTTAAGTCTTTGTTAACAATGATTACAATGATAAATTAACAATGATAGTTTCATGTTTGTATGAGAAAGCAGATTTGATTTGTGTTTTCACTTTATTTATTATTTAGTTTTCGTTATATTAAATTTTGTATTTTTTAATTTTTGATTTTAAAATAAAGCTTATGTTATTTTAATTATTTTTTAATTTAAATTATGTAATTTTTAATTTAATTTTATATTTGTGTTGTATGGATCTTATTATCCAAAAAAAAGCATTTTTTTATTGTTTCTTCAATAAGACTTCCTTTAGTTTATAAAGGAAGTATATATGGCTATACATATCCATATGGCTATGTAAGAGCAGTGTAAATTAAATTCCCAGGACAAAGTGTTTTTCATATTTTTGGATTCGTCCGTTCTTGTTATCGCCAACGCGCTTATAAGTGATTAAACCTATTCCCAATTACCGTATGTCAACGATGAGAAGGTAGTGGGACAGTTTAGTGTCTAAACCTACTTAACATTTTCAGAATTGCCGGCAGTCTCATTATTAAAACACCATTCGGCGCTCACAATTATAATCTCATATGGAACTTGAAATTACCCTATCCAAGTGTGGTGGCTGCGTCCATACTGCCGGCTTAATCTGCATGTCGTTAGTGGCGCGTCTCTCGACTCATCCATAATTCAGATAATGAGCACAATTCCGGGCTGTGGAGACTCCGTTTGGGGGAGAGTTGTTAAAACTTAGTAGCTGTTTATTTTTATATTCACAGTGACGTTTGACTTTCAGTTGTTTCTTTATGTCACAACGGTGAATATACATACTCGTATTGATAGTGAGTTACAAGTTATATCATAAGGATAAGGTCGAACACAAAAAATCTTAACTGCTGAGAATCTCGCTTCCTTCTATCTTATCACTAACTGTCCATACAGCTGTGTCCAGACAGACACAACAGCTACTTTTTTATATATAAGAAGGAGGCAAACGAGCAGGCAGGTCATCTGATGGAGAGCAATCACCGCCGCCCATGGACATCCGCAAGTTAAATGGACTCGCAGATGCGTTGCTGACCTTTAAGGAAGGAATAGGGTTAAGGAATGAATAGGAATTGCGAGGGGGGGTAAAGGTGCCTCCGGAACTCTCACTGGTCGGTCGAAGCATAACAGCACCAAGTGCCATTATTTCACGCCGGATATTCGTGAAAGGGTGCTATTACCCCGGGCAAGCCGGCCCAATGCGAGCTACAACGCAGCGTGGCTCTAACACTCAGTCAGTGACACTCATTTAGCACCACCCAGGGGTCACGTGTAGGGTCTCAAGGGTAAACCTTCGGACGCGAGTAACTTTAACCCCCAACTGTAGGTACTACTATATTGTTAGACTGCTGACGTGAACCCGTCCTCTACCTAACACAACTATTTAACTTTCTGGATGGATTCACGCTATGACTCTATAAATAAAAATCTTTCATACCGTATTATGTATGTTAGTCTGTAAGGTATTTATCTATGAGTCTGCGTTGCTAAGACATAAATAAATAAATAAAATAAAATATATTTCATAGTTTCAATTCGACTCAATGTATTTCCTTGTTCCTCTCACCGCAGGAGACAAATCAGAGATGTTTGTATTGCGGTGCGCCTTCGGTATTATTTAGAGAGAGCTGATGAGCTGTGACAATAATTATGTTATAGAGTCAATTAAAAATTGTTGTTTGGATTTTCCTAATAAATATGCGACAATTGTTTTAGAACACATACATACACTACTATTATCCCCGGAGGATAAGTTATCGAATAGGCATAGACTGCAAAAGTAGTACACTGCTACAGCTCACATTTTACAAAATAAAAAAAATTGAAAATTCAAAGTTTTTTATTAAATTTAAGCAACATAGAGGAGCTCGATGGCGCAGCGGCTAGCGCGTTCGGCTTGCGATCTTGCCCGCCAAGCAACTTTCGCAATGCCGGCTAGCTGGAGGTGCTAACCAAATTAAAAACATCTTGAGCCTCCGTTCTTCGGAAGGCACGTTTACGTTAAGTGTTGTCGTAAGGTGACAGTCGTTAAAACCCACCAACCCGCATTGGGCCAGCGTGGTGGGTTATGGCACAATATCCCCACGTGCTATTGTCCACGTAGGAGGCCTGTGCCCAGCAGTCAATGCTGGGCACAAGCCTCCTACGTCCTACTGTGGGACGTTTATAGGCTGACGATGATGATGATGAGGCTACAAGAACTAAGCATTTATGCAAGTCGCTAAGCCAGCAAACTCAAACTCAAAATTTCTTTTTTCAATAAAATTAAAATAAGCATTTTAAATCGTCTAGATTTATTTGGATGGATGGGAACCCGCCCACTCACCCCACCCATTCAGGAAGTCTTTTGGCTTGAAGTCTTTGGAAGAAGAACGAGCGCAAGGAATCCCACAGATTTATAATAATATAGAAGTAACGACATTTAAAAAACATTATGTCTTTACCAAACTACACAATACGCAAATTACTAATATGTTATGATCGTACATGCACTATGTCTATACATATATGTCATTTACATAATCTTCCACTTTATAATAACCTTTACTCATGAGAGTTTTTAACATGGGCTGTAAATGTATATACCGTAGAACGGGGCTATTTGGTAAAGAAGTAGGGATAAAATTTGAATATTTATTTTTCCTTTAATTTTTAATAGATAAAGAAGTATGTTTTGATTAATACAGATATAACTCTATAAAAATACAAAAATAAAAACTTAGAATGAACAAACAGTAAGGTTTATTTTAAAAAAGAAGGTGCCTTTCCAAATAGCCCCCCAGGGTGGGGTTATTTGGCAAATTCATACAAAATGACATAGAAAATATCTATATAAACGGTTATTATTTCAATATAAACACGGACGGCGATATTTGGTTACATACATTTAAAAAATTACAAATAATGCAAAAGTTAACACTAAATAATTTAACATTTTTACTTAAAAACTAATTTGGAACAAAACTGACAGACTCACGCTAAATGTAGTTCTTAACATCACACGCGCGGTGTCCTTTTCTCTGATTGGTCGAGATTGACAGATAACGGAGTTGCCAAATGTTAGAGAATAAAAAGGTTGCGTTCATTTTAATATGTTTGCGTTTATTCAATAATATTATTTTTTTCCAAAAAGCCCCACGGTGACCAAATAGCCCCGTTCTACCGGTAAAGGCATTTCAGTAATATTTAGTGGAAGTTTGTTATGAAGCGTTACACATTTACCCAAGAAAGAGTCACCTGTTTTATGAAGTCTAAAACTAGGGACGGCAAGCTTATTTTTTCTACAAGTGTTTAAGTTATGAAGATCACAATTTTTAACAAATGTCTTTTCTTACTTCTTGACATACGGTTTTCAAAAATAAATTGTGATGCAATAGTTAATATATCGATTTTTTTAAACACTTCTTTGAGTGAGTCTCTTGACTTGAGGTTGTATATAGGGCGGACTGCCCTTTTCTCTAGAATATAAATACATCCTCAATGTTAGCAGTGGAGCCCCACAACAGTAACCCATAAGACATCACACTATGGAAATAACTAAAATAAAATAGTCTTGCCGTCTCAACATCAGTTAGAAGCCTTATTTTCTTAACTGCGTACGCAGCTGAACTCAGTCTTCCTAACAAGGTATCATATGAGGGTCCCATTGTAAGCGTGAATCCAGTTTAATGCCTAGAAACACTGTAGAATCTACTAATTCAACTACGTCATCGTTCATCTTAATATGTGTGCTGACCTGCCTTACATTAGGTAAAGAAAGTATAACACACTTTGTTTTTGCTGAATTCAGTAATAAATTATTAATAGTGAACCAATTAATACCTTTGAAAGTGCACTATTTACAACATTTTCAAGCCCTCTTTTAACATTAACAATAAGAGACGTATCATCTGCCAATAGCACAGAAGTCTTAACTATGTGAAAAACAACTACGCTTGTTTTCTTGCATGTTTTGAGTCTATCGCCGCTCAATACTGTTGGATGTATATGTATATTGTATTCAATCCGTAAGTCGCCTTTTACGGCCCCCAAGCTAAGATATAAGTTTTTTTTTTCAATTTATTTAATGAACCACAAACAAGTTTACAATGAACACTTACAAAATTATCCTTATTTATAATTATTGATTATTGTAAACTCAACAACAATGGTTACAGTTAACATAAATAAAAATATATATTGACAGTGAAACCCAGTCTAACTGTTGTAAATAAGTGCCAATTTGAGTAGGTATTGTGTAAGAATTGTGTAGTGTTAGAAATACAAAATCAATGTATATGTGTGTGTGTGTGAGAGTGTATGTATGAAATCAATGTTTATGTGTGTGTGAGATGTGTAGTAATATATAAGGTAATGTGTTAATCATTCTATGAGATATGTGCGGGGAATAGCAAGCGCAGACATTTGATTTAAAGGTAAACTAAGTATAGTTGCATGCATCCACCTTAAATAGGTTCGTTTGTTGATAACTTATCGATAAAGTTGGTCGTATAATTTCAATAATAAGCCGCCGCCATACAGCTCTTAAAAAACAGCTTCTTTGATTAACAAAAGTTATCATACTATCAAAGAAAAAATCACCTAAAATCACCCACTTACAAAGAATATGCAGTGCTATAAAATTGAACGGACATACACGTAATCACGACTGTTGTCTCCGAAGGGTTAGTCAAAGACTAGGCAATCAGGACAGTAAAAGCCGTCCTCTACCATAGTCCACTTTTCGCCAAATAGCGACTGCATATGTGCTCAGCGTGACAGGTGGTGAGCCCATCGCCGCTCTATGCTGTTGGAAGTATGTGCAATCTTTAGTCCGTTAGTCGCCTTTTATGATACCCAAGATAAGAGAGGGGGTGCTAGTATTCTTTCACCGCTATGCGACACGGCTAAATTAAACAACGATAAGAACAAACAACGAGATTTACGAAGATCGTAGTAGTTTTCGTTCGTCGTAAATATTATCGTAAAAAAATCATAATTCGAAACCAATGTGTCGATATAATTAGTTGAGCGATCAGCACCTGAATTAATGCAGCACCGGAATTTTAAAAAAATTAGAACTAATATCTCATTTCAGTACTACTCTACATAATACTACTCGTAGATCATAATGTACTTTGTACAGTGTTGATGATGATCCATCCGGCTTATTTCGGCCATGGCGACGGCTTAGACTCCTTAGTTGGTGCGGCGCTCGTGCGCCCAAAAATGACTGACTTAGCCGATCTTGGGTTGGAGGTTTCGAGTGCCTCTGTGGTCTAGTGGCTAAGCCACCGGTTTCAGACCCAGAGGTCCTGGGTTCGATTTCCAGCGGGGGGTACATCTTTTTGTGCTCGGTTTGGTTGATGGTAGGGCTGTTTAGTCCGCCTGGCTAGCTACCACCATCTTATCTAATTCTGTCGCCATAACAACGATGTTTGTAGCATTGTTGTGTTCCGACAGTTTGAGATAAGGTAGCTAGTTCCTCAGTGGTTGAGGATTCCGGGTGATTCGCGCTTCCACCTTCGACCTTATCATCACTTACCATCAGGTTAGATGAAGGCCAAGGGCTTACCCGTCGTAGAATAAAAAAAAGGTGAACCCCGCGCACATTGAGACCACGTGAGCACACCGGCTACGTAATGGTTATGAATGATAGCAGGCGGGTTTTAGGTTGTCGCGCTTGGTGTCGAGGTTAACTTTACGTTGCTCCTCGAAATCACGTACTTTGACCTGCACCAGCCTGCGCCACTCAGGGCGCTGTGCAGCCAAACCTTCCCACCGAGAGGGCTCGATGTTGCATCTTTTCATGTGTCGTTTCTAAATGTCTTTATATCTGAGAAGTTGTCCGCCATGTTTCCGCTTACCAACTTCTAGCTCAGAATAAAAGATGCGCTTCGCCACTCTCTCTTTCGCCATACACGATACATGTAAGACTTCCAAAACTACAACTGCAGAGTATAAGGCGAACAGTGTAGGGGCTAGGACACACCCTTGTTTCACCCCACAGGTAACGGGCAAGAAATCCGACTGTTCGCCGTCTACGGCGACGCAGCACTGCATGTATTCGTGCAGGAATTTTAGAAGCCTAACAAACTTCTCCGTGCATCCCTCTCGAGTTTTCTCAGCTTCTCGAGTACCAACAACAGGGCTTCACGAGGCACACTGTCGAACGCCTTCTCTAGGTCAACCAAGCAGTGGTACAAATTATAGCCTTGAACCCTGCTTTTTTCCTGCAACTGACGGACGCTAAAGATAGCTCCGTATGTGTCTCGATCTGGTCGGAAGCCAAATTGGGTTTCAGGCAGGTTCTTTCAGATATTTGGGTTAAACGATTTAGCAGTACTCTGGCAAAGGCCTTACCAGATGCTGTTAGAAGCGAAATACCACGGTAAGAGTTGTAATCTGAATGGTCACTTTTATTCTTGTAGAGAGCCTGAATGCGAGACATCTTAAAATCATACGGGACATGCCCCTGTATCGGCTAAAAAATATGAATATGGACATGGGCTTTATTTGACATTTGAAGTCCATAATATGCCTATGCAAAGACAAAATATGGGCTTCAAATGTCAAATGAATCCCATGTCCATATCCATATTTTTTAGCAGATAGACCCGCTGCTCCTCATCGAACATGCGAACAAAAATATTCCAAACAGATGTATGCAGCTCATCATTGCCGTATTTTTAACAGTTCGCCCGGTATAAGGTCTATGCTTACTGCACGCTGATTTTTCTGCTGCCTGATGGCTGTGACAACCTCATCACGCGACAGGGGCTCATCCAGCTCGATGGCTACGAGGAGTCGGGGCAGCAAACTAATGCTTAGCAGATCAGCTGATCGATCTACGTTGAGCAAGGAGTTGAAGTGTTTTGCTCAACGCTGTAGTACGTCCTCCTTGCTTGTCAGGAAACGGTTGCCATCTACAGCTCGCAGAGGCACTTTTGCTTTGTAGGACGTACACATCAATTTTCTCACCTTGCAATACAATACATCGCTCCCACCTCGTTTGCCATGATGTCGCAGAAGATCTCGATGTTTGTCAAGAGCTGCCCAAAGAACCCCGTCATTCTCATCAAACTAGTACTCGTTACTCCGGTTTTTAGTAGCTAATGTAATAGAAGCGGATACCATCAGATGAGTGGACAGCTTTTCTCAAGCTTTTCACTGACTGACAATAGTCTTCCGGATAGGGCTTCACAATACTCCCGACGTACCTCGTGGTCTTTCAGCCTGTCCACGTTTAGAGACGCAGGCTTTTTCACTATAGATCTACGTGGGCGTCGTCACTTTACTAGCCGAGTCCTAATTGCAAATCCTACGCCTGATCGCTGGGGTTTGAAGGCAGCGGTACCCTTCCAAAAGAAAGTGTAACCGCAACCATCTTCCACCAACTCTCCTTCGTCGGCAATATGTGTTTCGCTGAGAGCACCTACATCTACTTTATAACGACGAAGCTCTCGAGCTACTATGGCGGTTTTGCGTTCTGGACAGGCATTGCTATCTCGATCTATAAGCGTTCTGACGTTGCACGCGCTGAATGTCATCAAAGTTGTTTTTATGTATTTATTTTTGTTACGTCGACCACGAATTTACGAAATAAGCATTCGCGCTGACGCAGACGCACACACTCGTCCTTCCTCTTCCCAATTCAGTGGAACGGAGAACCGCTACGACTGGGGGAGAGGTCAGAAGATATGTCTGGGAGACAGTAACTGCATGCCCTCTACCGCCCTAGGCCATCCAACTTGCCTTGCCGATTCGCCGATTCTGCCAAACCCTATTGCATATATACGGTGGATTGCCTTCCTCGCCGAACCGGATTTTATCGTGCACTACCTATGCGGGAGGTAACCGCGTGGTAGAACATCGACCGCAGAGAGCGAAAGTCTTATCACAGGGATGCTGCTGCCCATCCCTGAGTAAGTATTTACTTCCGCTATAAGTATTCTGACAGACTGACTGCACTGGTTACCCAGCAGCTTCCCGACGCTGGAAGTACAGTACAGTACAGTACAGTTTGTAGAGTAACCTAAATATAAAACAAAATGATGTCCTTCATTTGTGTGCATATATGGGTATAGGTATGGACCGACTACGGTAAATTTATTGATTGGTTTCCAATAAAATAAAAATAAAAAATATAATAAAGCAAAAAAAAGTGTCATGATCGTAGTAGATCGAAAGCTATGGTCTATCTACTCCTTCGTTGAACGGGCGTGATGTATCTGTAAACATTTATAATTCAAACAAACAGATCTAGATTATTTTCAAATCAATTAAAGACAACAACTCTAATTTAGTTAAAAACACAAATGTTCGCGCGATCATCCCTCTAAGTAATTCAGGCCACGGCGGCTGAATCGTAGCGCTGATTGGTTCCAAGGAAATTAGATCTTCAACTTTTGTGTTTCTTGTTCTATAGTTAGAATCCGGATTTGCTGCTTGTAATCTGTTGGAATTATCGATGGTTCCGTTTGAACTTTCGATTTGCTATTAAGTAGCAGAAATACTAACATTGTATCGTGTAGATAGATTCGTATTGAGTGTAGAACGATTTTATAACAAAATATGGCTCTTATGTAAACAACCCGAATGATGGTAAGTGCGGGTCACCGTATTAACAAAACTCACTTACAAGCTTTGATCATAAAAACTAAAAATAAACGATTTCTGCTTGAAAAGTGGCAACACGAATCAAGGCACGAATCAAAAACATGCCTTGTTTTTCTATCAAAGTTTCAAATTTAGGACTTTGTTCGAACTAGCTTGAATCTAGCGAGCCTAGTTCAAAACTCCAATAAAATTTTTAAGAATTTGTACTTTAGTGCCTAAAGTTTAAGGTTTATACTTTACAATATACTCGTATCAAACTCGCCCAAGTCCAGTACTATTTAGTACTAGTTAGTACTGGACTATCTACTATTGACATATTATCTTGTTTCATTTCTGACGTTGATCTATGGATAGGCATGTATTTACGCAAGGACATTATTTGAGTTTAATTTTGTATGAGACCGTCCATCTATAGTTTTTATAATCGAAGTTTACAAGCAACAAAACCATTGTAATAATTTCGTTAAAATATTTACAAAAACGTATTTTTATGAGTACGAAACGAAAGGCGAATTTGAACAACCCGTATAATAATACCGTGACAGAGTAAACCTCGTCCTGACAATTACGAACACAACATCATAAATAACAGTACGGACTCGTGGTCACACCAACATGTAACACCAGTGTGAAAATCAGGAATATTTTTCCTGTTAATCACACTGCTAGTGTTGCAACACCTTTTATCATTTAATTATGAGTGAGGTGAAATATTAATAAAGAAGTATTGTTATATTCAATTCATGTCACATTAATATTGTGCAAAGAGAGTATTATGATTCGTAATGTAGCCTAACCTTTTGATCTTATCTTCTATCACTGGCGACCACAAAGTTATTATAACTTCGTGCTGGCGAGCCTTAGAGTTGGTTAAATGCTCTAAGTGGCGGGCTACCTATGACCTTTGATTTTAAGACATGTAAATAGTCAAAGCCTATAACACATTATATGACTTGAAATGCTGAGATAATAATATCCCTGTTTTAAAAGATTTTCAGTGTTATTTTTTCCGTTTACCTAAATAATAAAGTATAATTAGTAAACATAATCGTTTTTTAATTATACATTGTTAATCACCGCACTAGTTGATAATGACAAGTGATACTTATAAGGTGTTGCAATACCGGCAGTGTGACCAACAGGAAAAAAAATCCTGATTTTCTCACTGGTGTGACATATTGGTGTGACCACGAGTCCGGACTGAAAAATCAGTAAATTGGTCAAATAGGTGCAGCCGTTACATATATATTTTGTGGCAATTGATTTTTATTTAAGGGGGTGCCGTGCGATCGCAAAAACGACATAAGTCTTAATAATGAACTTCGAAGCAAAATCAATCATATTGATATTAATAATAAGATCTATTCTGCTTTGATGTTTCAGACCTAGTAATTTAATTAGACTAATGCTTTTATTCCGCGAAATGTGCAAAACCATTACACGCTTGTGTTAAAAAAGAAGGGATCCCTGCTGAATAACAATACAAATATTTCATGTGAGAATTACTGTTTCATGCGTAAAATAAAGAAAAATTTCGAAAAAATATGTTTTTAGATATCATTAGATTTATGTATTGTTTGTTAATTTTTAAAGAATTTGTTTCAAATTTCAACAAGGCCATGACCTTGTGTTATGATCGGCCTAACTTACATAGGTTCTCTTAATGTATTACAAGTGACTTAAAAATACGTAAATTTTCACAATTTCGTGCAGATTTACTTTCTTAGTAAAAGTCTGTAGTACCTTGGCATAATGTAAAAATACACAATGAAAGGTTGTATCAAAAGCACACTCCAATATCGTGGCCCATGTAATGTAGGTTGGTCACAAAGCTGGTTGGAGTCTAGAAAAAGAGAAAACATTGAAAAAACACGAAACTGAGCTCGTAAAAACGTCCTCGCAACGCTAGAGCTGTTGATACACACGGCTATTAGGTGCGAAGAACTAGTAATTACTAATAAAACGTTGTTACTTTTAAATCAAGTGAATCATTTATCAAAGCCCCAAATGTTTGTATGTATTTGATCACAGCTCTTTTCATCTTACTCTCTAAGCGCATTTCGAATGCGTTTTAGATGCGCAAGGCTATTAGGTGCGAAGAACTAGTTACTAAAGAACGGTGTTACTTTTGAATCAAGCGTATCATTGATTAAAGCCCCAAATGTATGTATGTATTTGATCACAGCTCTTTTGATCTAACTCTCTAAACGCATTCGAAGTTTTAGATGCGCTTAGAGATTAAGACTGTGGTCTGACTTTTTTTGGACATAAGGTAACTAAATTAATTAGAAAAATGTTTTTTTTTTAAATTTTAGCTATATTTTCCTATGAGTAGCGCCTTTTGGTGACAAACGCGACATTAGTCAGCCAGTGAGTGAGCCTGCAGAGTAATGAGTTGTAGCTTAGCCATGAACATTCACGGTTTAGTAAACGTTTTTGATTATTATTTCTCATCATTAATCTGATGTGAAATGATGTTAAGGCTGATGGTTGAAGCGCACCTTCTCCCGGATTCCACAAGTACTGAGGAACTGGCTATCATTTCTCTAACTGTCGAACACAGCAATGCTAGTAACATTGATGGTATGGCAACATATTTAGATATGTTGATAGGATAGATAGATGGTGGTAGCTAGCCAGGAGAACTTGATACAAGCCCTCCCATCAACCAAACCGAGTACAAACATGTATACTTGTTGGAAATCAAACTCGGGACATCGTAAATCGAATGGTAAATTAAACACGCACTTAACACCTGAAATGTTAGATGCTACTATTGCAATATAAGTAAATATTCAAATTGTGAATGTAGCGTTCTCTCAAAACTATGTACGATTAGCTAAGAAGGAAAAAAATAATGAAAAGAAAGTTCGTCAACCTACTGAACAGTATTTAACATGAAAGCTAAACTCCTTTCAATATTCCCTCTGAAACCATAACATGATTCCTCTTCACTCTGACCTACTGCCTGCCTGATTGTTTCTATATACATTTTTCAATACGTCCTTTTTTATTACTTTCCCTGTAAAATTAGACCGGTGGAACCTTTGGCAGTAGCAAGTTACAAAATGCTAGCATTTTCTAAGCAAGCATATAAATCAAGCATTTAGATTGTATTATTGTTTTCTATAACTGTGTCGCGTAGCGGTGAAAGACCACTACCACCCCCTCTCTTCCCTTGTGTGTCGTAAAAGGCGACTAACGGACTAAAGACTACACATAATTCCAACAGCATAGAGCGGCATATCCAATTTATGATTAATAGTTTTTCTGCGCGCCCTTACTGGTCCTCTGCCATAAAACGTTGAGGTCGTTTTTTGAAGTCATATTTTAGAAATAAAAGTTAAAAGTGAAAATTCATATATTATTTTTCAAAAGCCTTTGTCAAAATTATCCAATTTCAAGCCCCAATTTCTATAGCGCAGAATGGCACTCCAAGCTAGAACCTTTAATAGGTTGTTTAAATTCCGCCGAGAGCCGATAACAAAGGCAATAAAATTGGCTTTGAAACGTCAAACGGTATGGTAATGCAAGGACCACCTCTTTTACATTCGGTGCACGCCGGCGATATTTCACGGTGAGATCTGCTCAAATTCAGATAAAGCCGCGCGAGTGTGTGGCGAACGCTTCGTGAGAGAAAAAATTACCGATTTAGTTGTAAAACGTAGGGAAGATGAGGTAACTTAGTATAAACAGACACACATTACGCAGACATTTTTTATATTTTTCATAAACTCCTTTCTGGTCAACGAGGTCAAAAAACTGGCCCTGACAATTTTATTACAAACACAACAAAAAAAGAATTATCCAAATATTTGCAGCCGTTCTGAATTGATACGCGTTCAAACATTTGTGGCAATTAATATTTACTAAAGATTTGAAATGGAATGGAGAAATGAATTGCCCTCGCTGAGTTTCTTTTCAGTACAAGGTCTCTTGCTCTGTAGACTAATGAACCGATGGTGTAGTGGCATTCACACGTGCGTAATTATATATATTTTTTATTTATTTATTTATTACTTTATGCACAACTGTACAGAGGCGGACTTAATGCCTTAGGCATTTTCTCCCAGTCAACCTTAGGGTGGTGCAGAGAAATAAGTTGTAGGGTGCACAACTAAAATGAAAATATGGTAAATTTCATAAGTACATAATTATACTATTAACATTATATACAACTCAGAAAAATATACCCCATATACATATATACACCGTAGATACATAATATACACTCTATAATATATAAATAGTTAGTAAATATATAAATATCACACATATAATTAATAAACGATTACTAATGTGGAGTATCAGCTTGTTCGGTAAGATAGCTGCACAATTTGGTTTTGTTGGGTGACCATTGACCAGTGACCAATGGGTAACCATTTAAGCTGCGTTCGGCATGCGGACACATGATCATAATTTACGAAGGTTAAAGACGAATCGAATGCAGTTATTTAGGAGGCGGTCGAGCTTATTGAGTAGATCTGCATTCAGGTCGAGGTAGCACACATCACCATAGTCGACGATGGGAAAGATTAAGGTCTGTACAAGCATAGCCTTGACGCTAACGGGCAAAAAGTGCTTGAAGCGATAAAGGTAACGTAGTATTCCAGTGACTTTTCGACAAACATTCGTCACCTGAGCCTGCCAGTTCAACCTCGAGTCGACAAGCAAACCCAGATCCTTTATAGTAAATGACACAAAAGAAAAATCCATATACTACAAACCAGAACAAAGCAATAACTAAGAGAGAAAAGGCCCTCGGTCTAAATCCCAGCGAACCTATGATCGATTGCCATTTGTAGTACAAAAATTTGCTTTATTTAATCGGCAGCAGGTCTAGTCGCCATCTTTGGAAGCCTAAGCCTTAACAAAAATGTGAATTGAATTATAGTGATAAAGAATGAAGTGGGTATTTTAAAGCTGTAGAGGGCTCAAGATTTTGGAAGTGCGCGGACTTGTTTGATATAACCGTCGCTTACAATCTGGTGAGATGAAGTCTAAATACTACCCATCCTAATATAATAATTAGGTATCTCAACCGAAAGACTACTTATGTTTTAACAAAAGCATAAGACAATAGCGGGTTCAGAAGCCATCGAAACGATTTCCACGCACTGCTAGTTCCAGAATGAAAGACAAAGTTTCTAGCAACAGTGGGGAGTGATTCAACTCGCTGTAGGTACTTAAAGTAAGTTCTATAAAAGTTTCATCACTCCGACAGTTCGGGCACGTTCCATTTAAATACAAGAGCTGTTTCCATCCAAACTGTTCACATAAACACCTAAACGTCTGCAGCTTGCGGCTTACACAGGAACTCTTACTGGGTCCGTAACTTTGAATTTCGATGGAAGTTGCAAAGTCAATCTTACGTTTAAACAAATAGGTGTTACAGCACCTGAAGGAGATAAATTTGCAGATCCACTCACGGTAGTGGCTTTGAATTTTTTTGCTGCTGCCAAAGCAAAAGAGTTTAAGCTTTATTGCTTGGTAAATAAGGACCGGAGTTACAGTAAGCAATCAATTTGTAGATTCAAAGGTTTCTATTGAAGTGGTGATATTATTGAAAATAACACACACGCCCGAGTTGATAACGTTGGAATAGGGAACATTATCGTCGGTTCCTTTTTTTTTCATTTCTTAGCGAATCGTTTCAATCTTTCTCTTTTGTCTTTGCTACTTTGTTTCTTTACCATTTGTTTATTGTCATCGTATGAATTCGAAATCTTCTGAATATAAATTCCGATAGTAGAATAGATTGACAGGGGTTTCACTATTTGAAATATTTCCGACATACGCTTCGTTTTTATAATTATTACAGTTATGAGCCTACATACATTTCGGTAATTTATAAATAAAATTACTTGTACTATATACTTTGAAGTTTGATATTTTTCTAAAATTAAATACATATAAAATTAAAATTAAATTGTTAACGTTTTAAATGACAGTTAATCATAAGTATTATCTAATTTTATATTTATAATTAATTATCATAATTTAAAAAAATACATTGTTTTTGGATTTGCACAAATTTACCAAAATGTATAAATACAAAAAATGCTAATATGTTATGTAAGTACTTATTAACTTCTATTCTCTTATTTCTCTTACAAAAGGATTTCCGCTAAGTAACACCTGATTTCACTAATTATGAACATCTCTATTTTATACGTTAATGAGTCCATATTTAGATGGTTTCTTTTAATAACTAACTATTAAATGTGAAGTAGAAAATATTTCATAAAGGTTAGCGGCGGAATGCAACATCAAAGGTCAAAGAGTCCTTTGATAGACAGAATCTGCGACAATATTTAAATCGTGCTTCATTTTAAAAATTACTTTCAATTAAAATATTCACACATACATACATAGATATAATCTAGACTGTTTTCCCCGAAGGGTTAGTAGAGAATAGGCAGTAAGGACTTCAAAAGCAGTCCTCTACCATAGTCCACTTTTCACCAAATAGCGACTCCATATGTGCTCAGCGTGACAGGTGGTGAGCCCATCGCCGGTCTACGCTGTTGGATTGGTGCAGCCTTTAGTCCGTTAGTCGCCCTTTACGGCCACCCAAGGGAAGAGAGGGGGTGGTAGTATTCTTTCACCTCTACGCGACACGGTCACTAAAATATACATTATCATATTTAAGACATCCCGCTGCTGGTCATAGACCTTCACATGGACAACAGTACACGTGGAGATAGAGGAAATAACCGAAGCACGAAAGAACCCGATTTTTTTTAGTATGGTCACCAATCTAGCGACCCGGCATTGTGAGATTTACTTAACTGCCAAGATCGCCAACCGAACCGCCTTAGCCACTACGCCATCGAGCTTTTCTTGTAAAATTATACTTACCTAAACATAATTTTCATCTCCAAAACTTTCTTAATTACTTTAAACCTTAATCACTTTTACACTGTTCTAAGATGAGTCTTAACTTAAGTTTCTCGCCGCCAAAATTTTAACGATTACTGAAGGACACAATTGAAACTTGGACAGCTTCAACAATAAATTGTTTTTCTCAAGTTTACCTACCGTTGACAGGTGGAGAAAGAAGTATTTCAGGACTTGAATATAAAATATTAACCGCGTCGCGTAGCGGTGAACGAATACCACCAACCCCTTTTTCCTTTGGGTGTCGTAAAAGGCGACTAATGGACTAAAGACTGCACGTACATCCATTTCGAGGCGTCGTCGGTAGCCGAGCGGATAAATGCTCGGGTTGAACGCGAGATATCGTGGTTCAATCCCATAGCTCCATTAGACTACTGACGTGAACCCACTCCGGCACAGTCATTTAGGTTAACAAGAAGGGTTAACAGAACTATTATTAACCCCTTAAGCCCCAAGCGGCCATATTTGGTCGCACCTAAAAAACTCGCTATTCCGTCAAACCCCAAGCGGCCGTAGATGGCCGCGCTGGCCGCGCTCTCCACTTGACTTTGTACCGTGTATTGATACACTTAGAGACTACTTTAGTATGAACATGGTCGATTATTGCAGTTCTGTGGTACATTTTATGCATCATGAACGCAAAATTTAACATGAACTGCGTTCGATTTTTTTTTCCATTTCCGCAAATTTAAATTCCCGCCAAATCGCAAGTGCTGTCAAAATTTTTGACATTTCGTGGCCAAGACTGAGAGGATAATGTGTTAAAAGCACATTCATAATAATCTCTCTGAAAAAATAACCAAAGCATGGAGCAGCGATGGGTTCATCACCTGAGCACGTGATGTGTAGTTGTTTTTATGATGAAACGTGGACTGTATGGCAGTGGACTGCTTTCGAGATCCTCATTGCCTAGTCTCTGACTAACTGTTGGGGGATAACAGTTGTAAGTTTAGGTATGTGTGACTGAGTTAGTATGACATGTTACTAAGGTGTTATGTCACTTCTGATACCGACCGTACGACATTTAGAATTCATTGAAGTCAGCCACGTATCGTCCCATAGGGGACAACGTAATCAAACTAGAACGTGGCTCTCGTCAAACACGTTGCGCTTTATTTAATATACAATTAATGAATTAACATAATGTGATTAACTTGCTAATACGTAAATCTAGTTAAGTACAGTGTTTATTTTTCATCTACAACAAAGAAGAATATTTTTTTAACTGTTTAAGTTACTAAGCTAACCTAACTAATCATGCTACGTAGTGGGGAAAGTGGAAAGAAATACGACCATCCCCTCTCTTCCCTTGGGTGTCGTAAAAGGCAACTTACAGACTAAAGACTGCACATACATCCAACTGTCGGCGATTGGCTATCACCACCTTTCACGCATGAGCACATATGCGGACGCTATTTAGTGAAAAGTTGACTATGGCAGAGGACTGGCGGTCCTCATTGCCTAGTCTCTGACTAACCCTTCGGGGATAATGGTCGTGACTATACGAGTATGTATATATTTGTATGTTACTAAGCTGACAAACGAGCATACGGCCCTCCTAATGGTGTGCCGCCACTGCAGCCCATGGACTAATAAAAATACGGAATGAAAGGTACGTATTGTACCTGTAGGGAAAGTATCTTAAATATTGAAGATAGCAATACTACACGCTAAGGAAACATTCCCTTACTTTGGGGAATTACTTGGTACAATGGTACCACAACGGGAAACATCTTTATCCTGATCTTACATAATACATACATACAAGATATAATCACGACTATTATCCCCGAAGGGTTGGTCGGAGACCAGGCAATGAGGACTGCAAAAGCAGTCCTCTGCCATAGTACACTTTTCACCAAATAGCGACTGCATATGTGCTCAGCGTGACAGGTGGTGAGTCCATCGCCACTCTATGCTGTTGGATGTATGTGCAGTTTTTAGTCTGTTAGTCACCTTTTACAACACCCAAGGGAAGAGAGGGGGTGGTAGTATTCTTTCACCGCTACGAGATACGGTTACGTCCTGAAGTTAGGTGATGATAAAGCCGAAAGCTGAAGCACTAAGCCTCCGGAACCATTTATTTTGAATCTCGGAGTAGGTATGTTATCTTTATTATTGAAATGTTGCATTCACAATGCTATCTAGATACTTGTACGATAAAGTGTTTACTAGAAAAAAATCAACCAGTCTCTGGAAGCTCGAATGGGATTCGAAGCCACGACCTTTGGACCGGCAATCCAAAGGTCGTAGGTTCGAATCACATTCGGTCCTTCAAACGAGGCGTGAAGAGGCACTTTGTGGGCCGGCAGAGTGAGGGTGACTGATGCTACGTCTCTTACGCTGCACCAGTTGTCCTCGCGCCTGGACTTCATTTCCACTTAACATCAGGTGGAGTGGGGTCATTTGCCGGGCTTAGTATAAAAAAAATCGAGCTTCTTGAGGCTGGTTGATTTTGTTCTAGTAAACATTTTATCCTATAGATATGTTATGTTTAAGAAGATACCTCTGTGGTTGTTTGGGAAATATTATCGCATACTTTCGAATATTATCACGTTCGTAATTAGAACAGATATCACACACAACATTATTGTTATGTTAAGTAAGCCCCTTCGTACACAAGGCTACGCAAATCTCCGATACTCGACGATTTTAGTCTCCAAGCGACTACCGCCATACAAATCTATTGAGGTTCGTACACTAGTCGCGTCGCCGACATTTGTCTCGCGACTCGCGTCGCGCCAGTCGCGCGCTACCTGCCAGTCGAGATTTTCGCTACTTAAGTCGCGGCGATTTCCAAGATGGCAGAGCAATCATTAAATATTAAATTTGTTTCTTAGGTGGAGAAATATCTTTGCCTATAAATTCAACATTAGTGTCAGAGATTTGCGTAGCCTTGTCACGCCTTGTGTACGGACTGTGCGCTACTCGATACTCGCGGCTTGATACTAATGTATTATACAACATTAGTATCGGAGATTTGCGTAGCCTTGTATACGAAGGGCCTAAGTTTCAGCATCTTTTGGTTGGTGGTAGGGCTGTTAAGTCCGCCTGGCTAGCTACCACCATCTTATCTAAGTCTGTCGCCATAACAACGTTGTTTATAGCATTGTTGTGTTCCGGCAGTTTGAGATAAGATAGCCAGTTTCTCAGTGGTTGAGGATTCCGGGTGAAGCGCGCTTCCACTTTCGGCCTTATCGTCACTTACCATCAAGTGAGATGAAGGCCAAGCGCTTACCCGTTGCCAATAAAAAAAAATCTATTTGGCGACCTTCACGGTCGAGTGGTTATCACGCCGGTTCTAGAGTCGCGCCATCTCAGAGTTACAATTCCCAGTGGAGTCTATTGTGGGTCTGGGGGTTTTCTATGATTATCAATAGATCTAGTTTACTATTTAAACAAGTTAAAAGAAGCTTAACTGATGCTAGATCATTGGTGATTGGTGAGCCTAGAAAGAAATAGTTATATTTTATTTATATTTTTAACACAAATTTTGTTGTCAACAAATAACAATGTGCAGGTTCAAATCCAGCTCATGGAAAGTTTTTTAACATTTTCCCATTTGTAATATATTTAAATTACGTAGCTCAAAAGTTGCTGCGTTTTCCATCGCATTGCAACGAAAGCTTAAAAACAACTTATAAACGGTTATGCCCCACCATCGTTTGCGTAACCAACGACTTTTTGCCCACATTAAAATCTTGCATCCAACAGGCTTGGCCGCCCGCCAAATGGCATTGATTTTAAATTTTTAAACCCCCCACTGAAACACGTCCTCGGATTGATGGCCATTTTAATATTCCATTTCGTATGGCGCTGGGGTACATTGCATCTTTGCCCTGTAGCGTTTTTAATAGGAATACGTTGGGAGCGTAGACAAAACTGTGGAACGCTTTAATAATCATAGTTTTTGTTATGATTTACACCTTTAAGTTATCTTACTTCTTAGGTGTTTTTTACAATTTTATACCTATTGTTGCAATCTTGAATACAAATAAAAAAATATTAACGAATGTATGTACGCGCATCACTTGAGAACGGATGCACTTATTTGGCTATTTTTTTTTATGTGTTCGTAATTGTCAGGGCAAAGTTTGTACGAAAGTGTGATAATGTTTGAAAATCGTTTAATCTAATATAACAAGTAACTAATAAAAATAAAAGAATACGAAATACATAATTACAACTTCATACGTAATGCAGATAGCTCCTTACTTCATTTTTTTTCACGTTTTGATGATTTTTTTCACAACGTCTTCTTTGGCTATCATCATACAACTGATGGGCCGAAGACGGCATCACTTTTATTGAAGTCCTCAACTAGATACTAACAAGAACTGGCTTTCATATTTCTAACTGTTGCTTATATCATACTTTTTATAGCGACAGACTTTAAAACTTTCAACTAAGCCACTTAAAACGTTGTCAGCAATTTCAAATTTTTACCTTTAGAATCAAAACTGAATCAACCAGCCGCTACGTGAACGGAATGTTCCTAATAAAATTAACAAAAAAGTACCTAGGCACGAGTGGAATCTAGTATTCAGCGCCGTATGAAAGACTCTTTTGTGCATCGAAAAAGTGGGTCATCCTGTACCCCAATTACACTCGCGTGCAAAATAATAATTCGCCAGACGGTTAGGTGTAAAATGTTCGAAATCTTTACATTTAATGAGGTCCTGGAAGCAGTTAGCTAGCCACGGTGTAACAAGGCAGCTAAGGCCTTTATCTAGTCACAGTGTATAGTATACTAACGCTTAAATTGTGCTTCACAACTAAACTTTCTATTACTTTATTAAATTTCTAAACTCATCGAGCTTTTATCTTTATCTCCTCTCCTCATCGTGTCACTCCTCCGTTCCTCCGCTACGTGACAACGGTAAGCTATGGTTTGGTCTTGTAGCCGTAGAAAGTACCTTTGAGTAGAGTCTGATAAGAACGAGAATATTGTTTAAGGAATATTATCATACATACATACATACATACATTCATGACTATGAAGGGGTTAGTCACTGTCACAGTCAATGTTTCACCAAACTACAACTGCACATCTGTTCAGCATGAGGTGGTGAGCCCATCGCCGCTCTATCGGATCATATCTGTTGGATGTATGTGCAGTCTTCAGTGCGTTTGTCGCCTTTTACGATACCCAAGGGCAAAGTAGGCTTAGAGTACTCTTTTAGTAAGCCGTTGTACCACACGACACCTTAGGAGCATTAACGATTTTCTTTTTCCAAAATTTAACATAAATAAATTATTATGAAACTTTAATTTAAGAAAACTAAAATCATATCGCAAGAACGGTGACAGTGACGAGCTGGCTGCTGAACGCATAATAATATTAGCAAGATTGGATAACTGTGTAGCGGCCAAAGGCTAGAATTAAGATGTCTATTATCTACTAGCGGCCGCTCGCGGTTTTACCCGCGTAGTTCCCGTCGGAATATCGGGATAAAAAGTATCCTATGTGTTAATCCAGGTTATAAACTATCTGTATGCCGAATTTCATCTAAATTCATTCAGTAGTTTTTACGTGAAAGAGTAACAAACATCTATCCATACGTTCTCGTGGGAATATCGGGATAAAAAGTAGCCTATGTGTTATTCCAGTTTATAAACTATCTGCATGCCGAATTTCATTCAAATCCATTCAGTAGTTTTAACGTGAAAGAGTAACATATATACATACATTCTTACAAACTTTCGCGCTTATAATATTAGTAGGATAGGATTCGTAACCTAGGATGTGAGTGTGTAATGATTCAATCATTAATTTCATTCATTCGTATATTCAGTTTACCGAATTAATAACAATTACATTGAATAATAATAAGTAGACACCTTCAAGCATATCCTGAAAGTAATAATAAAATAAACATGTACCTACCTACATAAAAAATTATAAATCTTAATATTTATCCCTAGATAATGTCCTAAATTTATATTTTCAGTATTTGTTTGCACTTAAACTCCACACAAATTATGTACATACATAATAATCACGACTATTATCCCCGAAGGGTTAGTCAGAGACTAAGCAATGAGGACAGCAAAAGTAGTCCTCTACCATAATCCACTTTTCACCAAATAGCGACTGCATGTGTGCTTAGCGTGACAGGTTGCGCCCATCGCCGCTCTGTGCTGTTGGATTTATGTGCAGTCTTTAGTCCGTTAGTCGCCTTTTACGACACCCAAAGAAAGAGAAGGGGGGTGGTAGTACTCTTTCGAAAAAAACCACAGATAGATTATTAATTTCGGCCGTAAACCAACAGAACAATAAAGCTCTAGTTTCAAAATTAGCCGTGTTAACACAGAAACGACAACATTATCTGGCCAGTAAGTAACATTATCGCAGTATTTATTACGTCATTTTCTTATTACTTTAGATAACACAAATGGCCCTCTAAGAAAATTATGGGCCACTGGAAATTGTTGAAAGGGAGAGTGGGAATAAGACGTAGAGGCACTTCGGGATATCGGTGGTTACAAGTAGCCAGATTAATGGTGCAGTTAAAGCACTTAACGGCACCAAACGGTTGTAGTAGTTAGAAACGCTTTTCAATGATTCATCCCTCTTTTATGTAGTAAGAGATTGTGTTATAAAAAGCTTTTGTATGAAGAGTGTGTTCTTGAGCTTGAGTTATACCTACCTGTTTACATAAAAAATCCACAAACAGGATCCACACCTGTTTTTTGACCTTCCGGGTCAGATGGATAATGCTATCCAGTCGTAGTACTTATATCTGTAGCTAGTTGGCAGTGTATCTGAAACGTAGGTGCAGGTTTGAATCCGGTTTTTAAATAATTGTATTAATGATGATGAGAAGTTATGTATAGCCTTATACAATGTGATATAGGGGTGGTACTTCTAACCCGTTAAGGCTAAGTACTACATCTAAATTCATCGACAAAGTAAATAATATGGAGGGTCCTACCCCCTCCCCCTATAATTTATGACCATTTTTACTTTATGCGATATGAAAGGTTTCATACGTCGGAGAAAAAAATGGCAAACGGTAGCTAATGTCACTGGCTAACTAATAAATTACTTTGTTTTATATGTTTGAGATTATTTTGGTGAGAAAAAAAATCATTACTTAATTATTTTGTGATTTAAAATCACTTTTTTAAGTCCATATTATTGTTTTTGTCGATGAATTTAGATGTAGTACTTAGCCTTAACAGGTTAGAAGTACCATCCCTATCACATAGTATATTGTCCCACTGCAGGGCAAAGGCCTCAATCATTGAAGTTAAGACTTCTTTGCTTAGCAAATGCAGGTTTGGGACTACACCCCCGGACTTTACATCGAACAATACGAAACACACTTTGCGCGACCTGGTAATAAATAAGGGAATTTGGTGTATTATATCCTTCGATCAACAATACCATCTAGATAACGCGTCACGTACAAAATCAAAGCTAAATTCTGTCCACGTGAGTAAATACTTTTGCAAAGCAATAAATTACTCCTGTCATTTAAAAAAGAAAAGACGTCAATAACATTTAGTGGTGAAATCAACCTTAGGCGGCAACAAATAAAGTACTTTTTCCTGTTATGCCTTGCGAGAAAATAAGAGCTCACTTCTCATGTGCGCTCTTATTCACCGAGACACATTTTTAGCGCCGACCTGATATCTAGTTGTATTGTTGATCGAAAATTATTTCGCAGTCCCCGCGATAATCTGAGCATTAAATATGAATACAAAAATTTACGAAAAAAAATTAGGTATATATTTTGAATAACACATTAGAAGTTGAATAACAAGACATTTTTATTGAGATGTACGCCTCTAAAATTACACAACTACATTATTTACAAGTCGAATTATAACACTGCACAACACAGAGAATAACATTTTCTTTTCTTTCACAAACTAAGTGACATTTATTTAAGTAAAAAAAAGCGTTAATAAAACGCTAAAATATAAAACATTGACATTTATTTATTTATTTACCACAACAAAAGATATATTCGAAAATGGATTGTAAAAGAAAAATAGATTTTCGAAATTCCAACTCGAATGCACTTTTCGCCTGAATCCGTATCTTTTAACACCATTACCACGACGATCACGGTCAATAATCATAGAAGCTACATCACTTATAAATAAGGAAATAAACGTTTTTCTAAAATTTAAAGTATAAAGGAACCATCTACACAATTATTCACCGATTTTCAAAAAAAAAAATCACCATTTTGTAGCTAAACTAATACCTTAGGATCCATTTTTTATAGTTTTCTTAAATCTGTTTTTTCCAGAAATATTTCCAATTTAGTAAACAAACCCCCAAAAAACCCAATATTTTTACATTTTTCAAAATTCCAAAAAAAGGTAACTACCAGCCGATTTTCAAAATTCAAACTCTCACACATGCGTGCCTCGATAAATTTCTCAACTCTTGGTACTATTGTTATCTCGATCCTTCCAAAATCCTCGGAGCTATGGCCATAAATCGTTTCAGGCGGATTGCATCTAATAACCATTTTCAATTTTTAACAGATTTTAACGTGACTCAGACTTGAATTAACGGTACCTACGACACTTTCAATGTCCGCCAGCGCACCGCGCCTGTTGACCAGCGGACGCGTGCAGTTTCCAATTAGCGGGCGGATTGTGTCCAAGCGGTGACGTCACACCACTCCCGGATTGGGGGTGACGGGCTTAGCGGATTGTGTCTGTCACAAGTTTTAATGATTCATGCTTTCACAATTCTGAAATAGGTATTGTACGGAAGTACAGTACGTGTGACGTGTCACGTGATCACGTGATTGGTAAGGAATCGCACTACTCCCGGATTAAGCCGTAACGAGCTTACCGGACTGTGTCTGTCACCAGTTCTAACGATATATGCGTTTAAAATTCTCACATTATTTGATTAAAAATTAAATTAAACTTTTCTACCATTACACCAATTATCTAGTCCAAGAGAACCTTCGAAGAAACTCGTTAAATGGTTACAAGACACAGATAAACATACATAAAATTCTTAAATACATACTTATTATAAATAGAAAACACCCAGACCCGAGACAATTTAGAAAAACCATAGTTTCTAAATTGACCCGACCGAGGATCGAACCCGGGACCTCAGAGATGGCGACACCATGAAAAGCGGTGTACAAACCACTCGACCAAGGAGGTCGTCAAAGGTTCTCTTCCTCCTTATCAATGGAGGCTTCACTTGTGACTGTTGTGACGTGATGGGTAAGAAATCACACTACTCACAGATTGTGGCATGAGTGGCGTGTCCAATCCAAATTCTCGAAATCCATCACAACGAAGTTGAGAACAGATGTGCCGTAACAACAAATAATAGTTCGTTTCTTACGCTAGACTTCATCTCATTGGTTGAATACGACATCATATCACCCCTCCCCATCATGTTAACGTTTGTTGATTACCATCATCCGCATATAAGCCCTCACCTGTGCCCTGTGTCCATGTTGGGAGGCACATACACACACTACACTGCTTTCCAATATGGAAAAAACACATTAACAGATTGGGTCATAACCCACCACCACTCTTGCCCAATGCTGGTTGGTAGGTTTTAACAACTGCCATCTTACGACAACCGTCGTAACCAAAGGCTTATGCTACCTATCCCTTCCAAAGCATGGAAGACCTCGAGATGTTGTTAATAAATAAATTTGGTCACCCATCTAGTAACCCAGCTTTGTAAAAGTTATTTAAATGGCAAGATCGCTAATTGAACACCGTAGCTTACTATATATCTTTGCAGATCCTCGCTTGATATTAGTTTTTATTATTCGGTTAAAACCAGATTCTGGTTACGGCAGTTTACTTTTTGGTAGATTCGAGGTAGGGCAAAAATACAATCGTCAAGAAATCTGTAGAGGTTAGGAGTACGCAGTTTGTTTATACCTACAGTAGATACTAAGCCTGAATCAGTTTATAAATTTCTCATCTCCTATTCGGCCACAAGGTATCCCAGCCCTCATATAAATCTGTCATGTCGGCCAGCGAATTAATTCGTCAGCGTGGCGTCAGCGGAAATGCACGGCTGCAAACGCTTGACCGCGTCACGGAGATAACATGTTGTTACACGCCCGTGCCGCCTTTGAACGCTTAGCTGTTAGAAGGTAATTCACTTTCTTAATAATACAACATGGAATGGGATAGTTTGGAGGGGAAGACCTTGGTGTAGGTACTTTACCTTTCTCACAAATAAAGATAATTATTTGAATTTAAGCAGATTGGAGATGTTTTCGTTGAAGGCCAATCAAGCCGACGAGCATGACGTATGAATATCGTTATTAGAGTAAGTTATGAAGTTAAGGATTGCTTAATTTACATTAATTACAGTATTTAAAAAAGCACGTAGGCTTAATAATGTTAAATATTACTAATCTAACTCATTATAGACTGTGTGAAAGATGATTGAATTATTGTAGCTAAGATAAAAGTAAACGTTGATATGACGGATGATTTTAGAAGAATGGAAGAGAAAGGAGTATTATGACAGTATAATACTGAACCAACTCGAATGCAACAAACGTACAAGTTTAAGTTTTAAATTGGGAAGTTAAAAAAACATAAACAATAAAAAACCTACACTTAAAAAACACCTTTTTGGTTACTATAATGAAAACAATATTTTTTTTAGCTGATGTTCTGTATTTCCTGTTTACTTATTTCAAAAATGCTAATTGGTTTAACAAAAAACAAAATCCTAAATACTTAGTTCTAAAGGCTCCAATACACTAAAACTTGCTACTCAAAAAATTATAAAGCCTGCACAATAGTATATGCAAGTGAACTTGCACGTCTCAACGCTCCCGAAGAGTTGTAGTTATATCAGCGTAAAATCGACCAGCGCGGCGCCGACGATGCCAGAACTCGAATCTGGTTTGCGGCCGGTTACGTTACGGCGGTCGGTCGTCGATGCCCACTTGTTCCATGGACAACACGTATACCTACTACCTCGGTTGCTGAATTCTGGTAATATTTGTCTTGATTCTGTTTTTTTTTCTCAATCGTTCTCACCTACCTGATTCTGACATTTTTTCTATATCAAGATCGTATTACTTTCTGAGACACGATTGTGGTCATTCTCATCATCTTCTTCTGCCTATAAACGTCCCGCTACTACTACTAACCACATGGACAAACAGCACTTTAGAGACAAGGTCACAACACAAAACGAGGTCCAATACGGGTTTGTGGGTTTTAACCTTAGAGCATTCGTTGGTTGAATGCTCTAAGGGTTTAACCAATGACATTCTTTAATGTCAATACGACATCAACTGGGACAGTCACCAGCATTAAGATGTGACTATTGACGGCCTGCAAAAGTATCTGATTATTGGTGGAAGGCATATATGCCTATAATATGCCTTCCACCAATGATCAGATATTTTTGCATCATCACATCTTAATGCTGGTGACTGGACAAGCTGCAAACACATATCGGTTGTTTCATACAAAACTGCATATAATATTTGACATCAATGTATGATTTTGTAGTCGCTTATTCAGAGTTGCTCAAATACAAATATATTGTTCTTTGTACTTAATATGATGGTCCTGTTGCGGGATCAGCTATGCGATTCTCTAAGCGACACATAGATGCTGCGCGCATGGCTGTGATCTGCTGTCTCTTTCCAATTCTATGAATATGAAAGAGACAGAGTCAATTCTCAGCGCTGCGGCAACCGCTGCTAACAAGGCTTTAACTTAGAGAATCGCACTGCTGATACCAATTACTAAACACTCAGAAAATAAAAATGAATTAAAAAATAAACCTTCCAAACGTCACAATAAAATTAAATGAAACGCTTATCTCGACCAACATTCTGGCGCTAAACTCGAATGCCATTTTCCTTGGCAAAGTCTCCTTACGACATCTCTGAACTTCGTATGTGAAAAAGCCCACTTCTATGCTAATTCCGTAGGCAAGTCGCAGGTGCGAGCCGTAATCAGCGAGCCGGCACTGGAACGACTTCCATACAGTTTCAACTAGCGTGTATGCTGCAAATCTATATCAATGCAAATTGCGTTTTGTGTAGGGGCTGCATAAAGTTCGTTTTTGCGGGACATGAAATAGAAATCTTTATTGTATGACTGTATAAAAAAATATTAAAATTTATCATCATCATCAGCCGTAGGACTGTTGTACAAAGGCCTCCCAAAATGATCTCCACTACGACTGGTCATGAGGTGCGCGTATCATGCGGCTACCTGCGACCTTCACCAAATAATACTAATATTTCTTAAAGGACCATGGGATGGGAAAGTTTGTCCCCACCATCCAACAGATTTGAAATTAGTCTTATTTGAAGGGTCTAGTGGGATAGATATTTTTTAACTATGGCGACGTTCTTCAAATACCCCGCGTATTCTTATTAAGGTTATAAAAATATATTGTTTTTGAATTATTTTTTTAACAAAATAAGATTGCAAGAGATGACCAGACTCCACAGGCGGCACCCGTTCACGAGTATGACATATGAATCAGCCATCGCTTCGCTCAACCATGTTTTAGGGAACGTAACGACCCCACGCACATGCCACCACCGCAGAGATACTTTGAGAGAGCATGACACACTCGAGCAACTCCAACTAAAGCAAGAAAACAATAAAAGTTCTTTTTTATTATAAATAAACCTAATACTTTTTGCAACTAACACAGGTACTTTAGGCTTCTTTGGATCCCAATGAATAAATTGACACGTATCCCATGACTGTTGTAGGGTGGGGACGAGGTTCATACAAAATCCCCCATGGTCCTTTATATAAATAGGAATCATATGCTAAGAATTTTCCTTCACGCAGAACTTCAGAACTCATTTGGCTGTTTCTTTTTTGTTCTGTTTATAATTGTCAGCACACGGTTTGTTTGAAAAAAAAGTTCTGAAAATTTTCACGGAGCACGGAGTGTTAACACAGACAAAGTCGCAGGCGGGTAGCATAATTATGTGAATTGATAGATACTTTTACATAACAATATTTACATTAACCCCTTTTCTGTCTGTGAATCACATGTTACATAACAATTGATTTTTAATTGTTTTAATTCTTGGAGAGCAAACGCGTTAAACAGATCGAGAACTCTCACAGATAAAATTTGCTACGGATAAAACTCGCGTTTTATTACTATATTCGATTATTTTTTGTGGTTCTCGAGCCGACAACCTTTCGCAAATCGCCGTTGCACTTATTTTGACTAAAGTGAATGAAACTAAATGTTATTAAACTATCTCCTAAACCCCTTGCCGTGTGGCCACCAACAGTATAGGCAGCTGCGTCGAACCGCATCTGTGGCGTCGGCCGCCATTACTGTCCGATCGTATTACGTGTACAACGTTATGCCAGACGTATTATTACTATTGGTAGCTGCTATTTGTAAGGGTAATAACATTACTCTTTTGTTTCTATATTTTGACGGTCTGGCGATTAGATCACTTATAAAAATAGATACACAATATCCCATACTCAATCGTAAAGGAATAGTAGAAGCTTTGACATATACATTTGACATATATATGTCTACGCTTACGACAGTTGTATGCCTTGCACGATCTCAACCTGAACACCTAAGCCAATCGAACTGAAATACATAGAAAATATTCTTCTTTTTATTCAGCCAGTTGCTAAGTAAATGCAAGTGCCTTTCGGAGGTCCAAAGTCCCCCTCCTCCGTTCTTTTCAGTGACAATTGAGGTCATCTCTTCATAGAGCCGGTTGTTTAAAAGTCAACGGCTTTTGCGTCTCCTGCAGATAATTCATGGCGTAGTGTCTAGAGTCCCGCGTACGTTTAGATTGTAAAATGAAGGTATACATACATACATATATATACTATTATCCCCGAAGGGTTAGTCAGAGACTAGGCAATGAGGACAGCAAAAGCAGTCCTCTACCGTAGTCCACTTTTTACCAAATAGCGACTGCACATGTGCTCAACGTGACTGGTGGTGAGCCCAACGCCGCTCTATGCTGTTGGATGTATGTGCAGTCTTTAGTCCGTTAGTCGCCTTTTACGACACGCAAGGGAAGAGAGGGGTGGTAGTATTTTTTCACCGCTACACGATAAGAATAACATGAAAGGAAAGAAGAAAGGATTCTCAAGGGAATACAAAATAGAATTCTTGTCGGTCGGCACGCACCTCTGGGTGCTGCAAACGTTTGCTACACTAACCGCTAAACCATCAACACTGACGAGAGAAGTTTGTAGTGATTGGTTTCGAACAGCCGTAACGATTTTATAGGCAAACAGGAAAAACAGTATGCAAAAACGGTGATGCAACCGAAACGCATTAATTCCAACACGCCCGGCCGTGACACTCCATGGCAAACAGTATGGCAGCGTGAGCCGCCAATGAATTTCGGTTTAGGCATATGCTGTGTTTGAGTCGACAAAGGCACTCGCTCGCTGGCTAGCAACTCGCTTGCACAAAAGTATCTGCACACTCTCTCTTAAAGAGATTAATTTAAACAGCATCTAAGACAGGTCGAAAAGCCTGCTATTAACAAGATGAACTTTAAAAGCCTGTAATAAGATTACTGTAATGCAATAACTAGTTTAGACTACTTCAGTTCCCAGCGTATAATTATAACTATTATCCCCGAAGGGTCAGTCAGAGACTAGGCAATGAGGACCACAAAAGTAGTCCTCTGCTATAGTCCACTTTTCACTAAATAGCAACTGCACATATGCTCAGCGTGAGAGGTGTTTAGCCCAACGCCGCTCTAAGCTATTGAAAGTATGTGCAGTCTTTAGTCCGTTAGTCGACTTTTACGACACCCAAGGGAAGAAAGGGGGTGGTAGTATTCTTTCACCGCTATGCGACACGGTTAATATGGTACATTATTATCAAACGGTTTAATTAGTAGTTAGGCTTCTTTACATTGTAATATCTTCACTTTCAATGGTGGTGAGTGAAAAAACACTGAAACATTCGATCTCGTTTATGATAAAGAGAATTGGTATGGTATTAATGCAGCGCCTTTTGGTAACAAACGAGACGGAATTACTCAATTTAAATTGCAATTATGTAATACAAATTCTTGTTTTGGTTGGTTCATAATCTTTCACTCATGATTATAGGTTAGTGCTCACTTGTCCGTTGTAGTATTAACAAAACAAACATGATTTGTTTTAGTCGAGTACTTAGAGTAATGTGAACGAGGCTTTTAGTGGTATCGCCTGCGTCAAATTAGGGTCACGAAGCACATCTAGACAGCTAGCTTTATGGCGCTACTGAAATCAATTAGCATACTCTAGTCTAGATAATATTATAGCAACTTATAATCGACAAGCATGTATGAAGAACGTTATAAAGATAAAGATAAAAAATTGGCCAAGTGCAATGTCGCTACGGTGGCAATCGATTTGGTGCGAATCGGGTGATGCACTCTAAAATTTTTTGTTATTTGTTATGTTCAGAACCAGAACCTATTATATTGGTTATGAAATAAAACACTTTTTTACAGATTAACTCGATACTTTAAGATAAACAGATTACCAGAAAAAAACAATTAGTCTCAGGAAAGCTCGAATAGGATTCGAACCCATGACCTTTGGATTGCCGGTTTTTTATCTAGTAAACATTTTATCCTTTATGTACCTATATAGCATTGTGAATGAAAAGAAATCAAATAATAAAAATATGCTTTATTGTACAC
The DNA here is from genome assembly GCA_963921215.1 of Scoparia ambigualis. Classification (NCBI taxonomy): domain Eukaryota; kingdom Metazoa; phylum Arthropoda; class Insecta; order Lepidoptera; family Crambidae; genus Scoparia; species Scoparia ambigualis. The sequence goes on from OY992501.1 coordinate 68,031,321, forward strand.
CACAGAAACAATTAAAGACGTGAGTGGATGAAGGTGATAAGTCACAAATTTCGAATTTTGAGTAAATCGAGGTTAAAGTTTTACTTTTATTTTCTGAGATAAGTCAGTACATAACTGATTTTTGTACTAAACTATGATGCAAACTTGTTTAAATTACCTAAAATATTAAGTATTAATTATATGATACCAATTTAACTCTTGTAATAATATTATTATATATTTTAAAGAAAAACTGAACATAACTGCTTCTTACATGAACAAAAGTGAACTTTTCCGTACTTTTAGCTTTTTAAAATTAGGTTATGTACGTGTGTGGGTAAACATTGTCTCATTTTTTTCTAAAACTAAACCATATCAATAAAAACGTAAACTACGAACAGCCCTAAGTAACACATCAAAGCAGTTTAACAGCCGACTTACGACATTTCTGTATCGTTTTCGCATTTTGAGTTTGTTCTATAGTATCATTACAAACGTATATACGGCTACTGTAATGCTTATTGGGCACAAATTATATGGCTTTTGATCTTAAATAGTTTTACAATAGTTGTTTAATTGCATTACAGAGGCATTATATTAGCATTATCGGTTTTTTTATGTTGCCTCGTCATAGTGATCGCATCCTGCCTGATGGTAAGCTGCCGATGCAATCAAAATAATGTGAGCGCTCCCCACCTTAAAATAAGCACGGTAACAAGCGCACCCATTCATGATGGCTTACATAAATGCAGTTTTACGCCACGCTTAAAAGGCCCGGGACTATAGAAGCTGGGAAACACATGCGCCGGCAAATCATTCCAAAGCCGAATGGTCTTACAGAGGAACGACTTGCCTAATTTTTGGTACGAGTACTGATAGTCTGTAGGTACAGTATGATGGTGGTTCCTAAGACCAGCACGTGTAGTCCGGAATAGGAAAGGAGAGGGCGGGATTATTATTTTTATTATTAAGAATACTCAACTTATGGGAGGCAGTTAAAATAACACTCTCCATGTAGCATTTTGGATTCAGTTTCTGAACGATGTCCATGCCAAGAATGCTGAGGTTCAACTAACTTGGGTTTTGCTAGCATTAAACTCGACCAGGTTTTCAGATCCCCACTTAGAGACACGATCGAGAGCCAGGTTCAGTTTGGCATCAAGTTCTTGCCTTTTTACCACGATATCGGCTTACTTTGACCGCAGGATGTCCCAAGTACCGTTCATAGTTAGTTCGTAGCTCATACACCGTTCTGTCATCCGCATAACAAGAATATTGCCCAAAGATAACATGTCATTAATATGCAAAAGAAATAGAGCAGGTGAGAGCACAGAACCCAGCGGCACTCCGGCATTGATTTTGTAGACCGTGGAGGAACTACCCTCACAAAGGACACGAATCCTCCGCTCTTCTAGAAAGTCTGCAAGTAGCTGTAGTCAAGGAAGGGAACAATTGCATTAAAGAAGCATTGTTATGGTAAATAAAGTAGCTTATTGCAATACAGAAGCACTAAGCTATCAATATTTTATAATGAAGATGTTAATTGCATTACAAAAACATTAGACGAGCTACTAAGGTGTTCACAGTTAGAACTTAATAAACCCTAAGCCAGAGGGAAGCCAAAAGCCAGAGAGAAGACTTGTGATGAACCACCTGTAGTGCCATTTTCTATAAAGTAGTTCTATATGAATTCATAGGTATACCAATAGATATGATGTAGACTGTAATAGTGCCATTACTTTAAAAACCATTTTGAGGATCCTTGAGTTAAACCCATTTAAGAATATTTGTACTACTTGAATCCGTTTGCCAAGAGTTGATAGGCTAGAGATAAGGCTTTCTGAACGTATTATCTACATAACCAATGCGCGTTGCTTATTGAAATGATTATGGTGCTGTTAACAGAAAAAAACAACCTAGATACAGTTTCTTTCGAGTATCTACTTCAATATCACTCCATTAACCCTTGTTAATTTAGAATCACAATAAATGGCCTTCCATTTATTGTGATTCTATAGATTATGTGTTTTTAACATCAACAGTTTCAGTAACTGGTTTTAGTTACATACGTTCGTTTCCAAAATGGCCGATAAACAAATGGTTTTACTTTACGAATTTAGTAAAATGAATGTATATACAGCCATACGCATTACAATAAGTCACGTGCATTTCATCAAAGAGCTGTTAGCTGTACAACAGAACTCAGTTGATCATTAAAAATGCAAGATATATTTTATAACAGCTAATAGCTAGCTGCATTTAGATTTGCTGCACTACAACTAAATGCTTTACAAAAGCATTTTGAATGCCGTTATCCAATTGTTATATGTGTAAAACATCAAAACAGTTTTGAGATGCCATTATGAGGCGTCAAGATGCTCGGTGAACTTATATAAGGGTTTATATGGACCTTAAGTTCTACATAAGTTTTTTTACTATTCGTTTATTAAAATTCTTCCTGTGTTACTTGAGTTCGGTAGAGATCAATATATTGCAACATCGTTACTAGACAAATATGACAAATTTTTGACAGAATGAAAATAAAAACAATTAATTGTCGAGAATGAATGAAGGTGATATGTATGTTACATAGAACCTTCATTCGTTGAAAACTGACATCGCATCGTTCGAGCATCCTAAGCTGAGTAGAAGAAGGTGTTATGTCCGTACATATCACTTTCATCGATTTTACAAAAACATTTTTATTGTTTATTTATTTTGGAAATTGGTGATATGGACCCATACCTCTTACATCCAGAGACATTTTTAAACTAAACTGTACATAACACCTTTTTCAACTTTCTATTTTCCAAAATGTGCCTTAAATCGATAGTTTTAAGGTCTGTAGCCATTTGTTTATTTATGCAAAAAAACACCAATATCCGAAAATGCGACATATCACCTTCATCTATTCAATTATAAAAGGACAAACACATAGTACCTTCGCTGTTAGACTAGATAGAATATAAATAGTTAAAATTTTAAGGGCAGATAGTTATAAGAGTAAATGACTCAAAAAAAGTGTGTCAGGGTCATAGCCAATGGAAAGCTGTGGCCTCTGCCTACCCATCCTGGAAACGAAAGTTATGTATGTATGTGTTGTTGTTATCGCATCAGTAGCTAAGTAGCGAGAGGTTACCAGAGGGCTACTCTCTGTATCTCTGTGTAAACGAAATTTCGGCCGATGTTCGTTAGATAAAGCGCTTCCACAGATAAAAATCTAGATATAGATTTGATCTGAGCTGAGTGAGCGCTTCCTATTATTTTTGAAATATCTAACAATTTTCTGAAATCTAAATGCCAAACGTATTTGGTATGAACGAAATTTCTGAAGGAATGGAAACCGCTGTAAATAGCAACGTAAATCGGTCAGAGATTTCGTTTCGGACAAAGAGAGTAGGCCTTCTGGTCGTGCAAGTGTGTTTCGGATTAAGATGTACTGACCGGGTTTCGTCATCTTTAACGCATAGGACAAGTACAAAGCACTTGCAAGTAAGCGGATACTTGTCAATAAATAGTATAATAGTTTAGTACAAAAAATACATTGTTTAATTTGGTAATCGTTTATACGAGTATACATTTCAATAGCTCGATTCAGTTTTAATATTTTTATTGCACAATCTGTCTTTAAATCCTTAAAGACCGTAACAAAAATTAAAGATGTTTAAAATTAATCACTAAAGGTTACTTCAACTAATTACATTAGATTAGCTTCGACGCCATCTAACGGTGGAAATACACAACACTTTTCATAAAGGTTTCGGACCACGAAGGCGGGTCTCCAAATTATCAGCGCCAGCCATCAAAACAACAAACTTCTTTGCTAACTACACAAGTCTTGAGTTACGGCGACTCATCTCGGCTGGTTTAACGCCCAATTAAGCGGGATATCGCGTTCCGCATTATAAAATAACTTGATATTATCCAGCTAACGCGCCTTGTGTCGGTATTATACGTAATGACTTGGTAGTTTTATGTCCCACTTGAGAGAACAAGGTATGGAATGATGTAAAAGTTTTTTTTATGCAATTGAGTAGTCAAACGAAGGTACCGCCGGTACCGGTAGGCGGTAAAATAAATTTTATGAAATAAAATGAAATGAAATTAATAAACTAAACACATTTAAATTAAACTATAAGAAAGTATTAGGGCTTTAAATAAATCTATCAACGTCTCATTTTGGGCATGGCTGTGGTAGCACACGCATTAATCACAATCACGACAGCTGATTAACTCAATACCCATGAAATGTAGCAATGCTATTTGGTTTCAAAAATAGATGCCTTTGCTCAGCATGCAGTTTGACATTATCACACTTTTTCCAAATAACATACATCCTTCCTACTATCACACTTCACACTAATATTATAAAGGCGAAAGTTTGTGATTGTGTATGTTTGTTACTCTTTCACGTAAAAACTACTGAATGGATTTAGATGAAATTCGGCATACAGATAGTTTATAACCTGGATTAACACATAGGATACTTTTTATCCCGATATTCCTACGGGATCGGAAACCACGCGGGTGAAACCGCGAGCGGCCGCTAGTACATAATAATCACGACTATTACCCCGAAGGGTTAGTCAGAGTGGATTACGTTAGAGGACAGCAAAAGCAGTCCTCTAACGTATTCCACTTTTCACCAAATAGCGACTGCACATGTGCTCAGCGAGACAGGTGGTAAACCCATCGCTGCTCTATGCGGTTGGAAGTATGTGCAGTCCGTTAGTCGTCTTTTACGACGCCCAAGGGGAGAGAAGGGGAGGTAGAATTCTTTCACCGCTACGCGACACTGTTAATAGTCCACTTTTCACCAAATAGCGACTGCACAATGTGCTCTTCGTATCAGGTGGTGAGCCTGGGTAAGAAAGGTGGTGAAAAGAGGGGGTGTAGTATTCTTTTATAAAGCCGCTACGAGGCAAGGCTTTTGTTATGTTCTAACTGAAAATTGTCGTTGCAAAATGTTATTATGAGGCTACTGCGTTTAATCAAGAAACAACAACAAATGGGGCGTAATAGGAATGGCTTAGCATAACTTGTTGAACTACCGCCTATCTAAGTTAGGAAACAAGCTGATTGGAGTACCCTCAAACACGAAAGTCGTCAAGCGAACTTGAACCTTATGCCATCAATACAAGGAGAGTGCAAAGTTATATTACAGTCTTGATGACTATATTAATAGTGCATAATAATGCATTTCGTGCACTATAGTGTTTGTATATTGTAGTTCACGGTTCAGAACTCACTTGAAGCTCTATTATTGTTGTTGTATTATTTAAAACTGGGACTAATTTTAGCCCGACAAGTTTGTGCGCGACCTTTACGCGGTTCAATTTCTTCCGTGGTAGCATCTGGCACTGATTTGTCTGACTACAAATATAAAATTTCTTGTCCTACAAGGTACTCGTAGGTTAATATTATTTTAACTGATATCTTACTTTCTTTCTAATATTTGTAAAGATTTCTAATATTTATAATGAACTGCTTTTGCTGTCTTCATTGGCCTAGTCTCTGATTATTCCTTCGGGGATAATAGTCGTGATTATAAGCATGTATGTATAACAATTTGCACTTAATTGTTATCTATAGTCGTTGACGACACCAATTCCCAAAAAGTCGTGTCAAGCGAAACAAGACGCTGTAAAACAATTAAACGCGACTCGTTAAGTCGCGTCGTGTGTTGGCGGCGCTCCAGCCTGCGGCCGCCGCGGTCGTGATCGTGCAGAATGCGATACTCAATTTTTTTATACAAACATACACATACCGTACCATAATACATACATACTAACCGTGTCTGAAAGAAAACTACCACCACCTCTCTTCACTTGGGTGTCGTAAAAGGCGACTAACGGACTAAATACTGCACATACATCCAACATCATAGAGCTGCGATTAGCTCACCACCTGTTACGCTGAGCACATTTCATTGTGCTGTCGCTATTTGGTGAAAATTGGACTATTGTAGAGGACTGCTTGTGCTGTCCTCATTACCTAGTCTCTGAGTAACCTTTCGGCTAATATAATAATAAAATAATAGTCGTGATTATATGTATGTACATTATGTATTAAAGTAAGATGTTCTGCTGAGCAGTGCCCGAGGGCATGACCCTGGTTTTTTAGAGAGAGGAACGGGCTCTTGACACTACATTTGTTTTTATTATTGTAATGGAAAGTGCCCTTCTATGATAGGGAGGGCATTTTTCAATTTTAATTGACGCTGTAAAAGAAAGGGAGAAAAGAAATGCCCTTGCTGAGTTTTTTGCCGGTTCTTCTCAGTACAAGGCTTTCGCTCCATTGTAAGACTTACGAACCGATGGCATAAATGACATTCATAAGTGCTGTAACCTAAACATGGCCTAACCTGAATAAATGATATTGAATCTTGAATCTTGAATCTACATGCTAAGGAGCTGTGCTGTAGGGATGGCGATCTGATATCGATTAATCGAAGAATTGATTGATTCACGAAACCTAAAATAGAGTTTTTGAATCAATTTGGGATACTGAATCGATCCAGTGAATCGATATTTCAAAATAAAAAATCGAAATTAGATTTTTTTAGTATTGTTAAGGACTATAAAATGATTTACATTTAGTTGAATGTACTCAAACACATGTACAGAAATAATAGTTTTCCGCTAAATTACTCAAAAACTCACGAGATGACTACTTAGGATTACTTTTTTAGCCTCTTCTCAATAAATAAAATTAATGGAAGAAAGTTACGTTTGTATTCTTATTATTTGTACTCTACTTAGGACTATGGTAGAGGACTGCTTTTGCTGTCCTCATTGCCTAGTTTCTGACTAACCCTTCGGGGATAATAGTTGTGATTAATGTATGTGTCGCAGCATCACAACTCCCTCTAGGCTGTAGCATTATTCTTCCAACTAATCACGACATCTATTGAGCTATGTCAAATTTAATTAAACGGAAACGGTAGTGACAATGTCACTTAGGTAAGGTCGATCTCAGAACATTATCAATATTGTTCTGAGAGGTCGATACAGCAGTGATGACATTGACAGCTGTCCCTAACTGACAAGTGACAGTGACTGAAGAGTGGGGGTTGTCAATTTGAGATGACATTAAGTGGGACGGTGAAGACCGCCATCATTCTTGTTACGGGTGTGTTCATGAACGGTTCTGTGTTTGGGTCTACGTCAGCTGTATGGAGCTTGCCGCGTTTCCTAAAAGTAATCTCTCTCTATCTGCTCAATCCTTAATTATTTTGTACCAAATTGTGTTGCATAGTGAAATTAGACGCCTGTACTTTATCGAGAGCCTATTATTTGGAATCTAACGCCATGTACGACCCTCCTGACATCAAGCCTAGCCTATTGTAAAACACTGAGAGGAATTCATTAAAATAATTGTTCGTGATCAGACTACGAGTTTATTTAGTGGAAATATCCTCAACTACCCAAGATGGCGGATGATAACGAGTCAGGCTCAACTCCGCTCACTCTTCGCCTGTCGTCTATCTCCGACTCCGACGTATGTATGTATTTTTGCCGATTGGAGTAGAGCGCTTAGGTCAGTAGAATTCGGGTGCCCGCCAAGTTTTTTAAGACATTACACTAGAAAATCACCAGAGACACCAGAGCCAACAGATACTCAGGTTAACATCGAAGCCTTGCCATTCAGTGAGGTCATGCCGCTAGCTTTATTTATTGCGTTTCCATTAGATAATGAGGTAGGAAGCCGGTCCTTAGTTCAGCTGTGTTTCTTTTATAAATCAATGTTGATGATGAATTATTTACATAGCCTCAAACTAAATCATAATTATTATTATCCATGTCTTCTAATGTGAACCGTGGCAAAGACAATTCGATATAATATGATTTGCATACTCAGAACAGCTTTGTCGGTGCTGTGCCAATTCTTTCATTCGGTTATTTGATGAGACATTGTTTCAAAGTCATTAAAATTACCTTTTTTATTATGATGATAAAATGATTAAACAAAATAAATGATAAGAAGATAGAAAAGAGATAGAGAATAAAACGATAAAAATAATATTTTCTTGTAAATAAATAGTTGGTTTTGCCGAATCATTATTTAAATGAATTCAATTGTGTTATCTTGTACATTGTAAGTTTGTGTAAAAAATAAAAATAATTAATTATGGTTAGGCATTCATGACATTCATGATCTAAGCATGGTCCAAAAAGGCATATTATTATTATATTATTTTTCATCATTTATAATGATATTTTTATGTTATTATTTTTATTTTTTATGTATGAATTATTTTATTATTGTAATTTGTAATGTAGTATTTATTAACTTTTTGATGTAAGTATTATTTTATTGATGTTAAGTATTGTAATAAAAGTATTACTTAATTGTAAAATTTGCTTTCCTACCGCATTAGGTACCCAAACTAAGGATTTTGACATAGGATAAGGGTACGTTTTTCACAAACACGGTAAACACTTTCAATTTAAGAAAAAACTTTTTTTTTTAATCGGCAACGGGTAAGCGCTTGGCCTTTATCTCACCTGATGATAAGTGATGATAAGGCCGAAGATGGAAGCGCACTTCACACGGAATCCTCAACCACTGAGGAACTGGCTATCTTATCTCAAACTGTCGGAACACAACAATGCCAAACATCGTTGTTATGGCGACATACTAAGATAAGATGGTGGTAGCTAGCCAGGCGGACTTAACAGCCCTACCACCATCCAAACCGAGCACACAAATATGTACCCCCTGCTGGGAATCGAACCCGGGACCTCTGGGTCTAAAACCGGTGACTTTGCCACTAGACCACAGAGGTGGTTAAAACGGTTAAAACTGTTTAAATACTTACTTAAGTATAACTACTTAAATTTCTTAAACATGTAGGTATGATTATTTATTGATATTATGGGTGACAATTTAGCAACATTTGCATTTTAGAGCAATAGTATTTAATTAATGCTACGTTTCATTATTTGTTATCTACTTTATAATAGTAAAAATAATTATTACTACGTAAACATTTAAAATAGTAAAAAGCTACGTTATTCGCTATGCACAAACTAAGTCAATGTACTTTATGAGTGTTTGCGCATTTCGATTTCCTATTAATTTTGTAAGTACTAATAACCCAATTTTGATGAAACTTTGCATGCCAAAATAAAACACAGGGATTCAAATAGTTCGTTGAAAACATTTTTAAAAAAACGTTTATTTAAATGAGTTATTGCGATTTTAAACTTTTTATAGTGGACTTTAAATTGCAATAACTCAGCAAAATAAACGTTTTTTAGAAATGTTTCTAACAAACTATTTAGATCCCTGTGTTTTACTTTAGCATGCAAAGTTTCATTAAAATTGGCTTAACGCTTTTTAAAAAATTCGACTTGGAAGTTTGTATGGGAAACCGGTATGCGTAAACCCTCTTAATATTGAAAAAACAATTCAAAAAATATCTATCTACTACTACGAAAGATTCCAATTCCAAAGTCCTCTTCGAAAAATTCCGAATTCAATCTGTGTGTAGCTGAAAGCAGAATCAGTCAAGCTTCCTCGTCAAAGGTGCTACGAATTTTATTGAAATGCGCTACGGAACGCTACGAACGCTACGTTTTAGTGTAATGGAATCATCGTAGTATGAAATGTAATAGCTTCGTCGTCGCTAAAGGAATTGGACAGAATGACTTAGGCTAATGAAATATTGATTACAAAGTTCTTTGTAAAATTATTTTGTCAGTGATTGTCAAAACAAACAAGTATCTCTTCGTATCCCTACGTAGAAAAAAACCTCGGTTGGCCCTACTAAGGTAAGATAAGGTAAGAAGTAGTCAGACTATAAACGTCCCACTGCTGGGCACAGGCCTTCACACATGCACAACAGCATATGGGGAGATTGGGCCATAACCCACCACGCTGGCCCAATGTGGGTAAGCTTTAAAATTTATTTCTTATCAAAAAATGTTAATTATAATGGTAATAATAATAATTAATTAATTTTCATTTTTATGTGTCTCGTGGGACACGGCAGTGTCGCGTAGCGGCTTTAAATTAATACTGCCACCCCCTCTCTTTCCCTCGGTGTCGTAAAAGGCGACTAACGGACTAAAGACACATACATCCAACTGCATAGAGCGGCAAAGGGCTCACCACCTGTCACGCTGAGCAGTGCAGTCGCCATTTGGTGAAAAGTGGACTATGGCAGAGGACTGCTTTTGCGATCCTCATTGCCTAGTCTCTGACTAACCCTTCGGGGATAATAGTCGTGGTTATATGTATGTATGGGGTCGGAAATGTCAAATGATATTTGCTAGACTACACGCGGCTAAGAGCCGCAATAACAATATTCCACTTAATCTTATATTATACTATAATTTTAAAAATCTGTACAACATATAAACGGGTCAAATTCTATTCTTTACACTTTAGTACTCAAATTTTTCGCAAAATAATTAAAAAATACAATTGAAACATTATTTAAACCTCGTTATGCGTTATAAAGGTTCAGAGACAAGCTATTTAAGAATGATTTTTGTCGGGCGTCCTCCGACAAAAGCGGACCGTGAGTCTAAGCGACGGATCCCATTTACATTAAGAACGCAATTAATTTGAGCAAAATAAAATATTCATTTCAAACGGCCCTTAAGAACCCGTGGTCCTCTAAATTAATGCTGCAGTATCGTTTGACTCGTGATTCGTAAATAAAAAAATATATTACTTACTTGAATATTTTCCTTTCCCGTTTTGTTGTTTATTCTAATTTTGGATAAAAGTGTCGCGCACTTCTTTTATTTATCGTTAGTTGCTTTTGTTTTTTAGCTTTGTCCAACTTTATTTTGTCAGTTTAAATTATAGTCCTGCTATTTCTTTGCTATTTAACAATACTAAACGGAGCGCGTCACGTTTTCTTACGTTGCTCATGTGGCCAAATATAGACATGCTGGAACGCGCGGCTTCCTTCGCGTAAATTTTTAGCAAGATCAAGATAAAAGTCTTCAGGACCCCTTTTATCTCTATACCAACATTTATTACAGAAGATGGAACGCTATAGTATATAATTGATGAAGATGTTTGTTGCATTTGTTTAATTTGTAGTTTTGTCCACAAAGGTCAATTTTTTTGAAATTCAAATAATTTTTAACTCTTTAAACCTAATCCATCTAGTTTAAGATACCGGGTGAATCATCAATAGTCTAGGCCTAAAATACGCTAGTGATTTATTTTAATTTCATTTCAAAAAAAGTTATCCGATTGTCTGATTGTCAGAAAAAAACGCATTAAAGAGATAAGTTTTAACAAATTCCAACTGTACTTATTTGTACTACTTATTACTTTATTGTATTTATTTTTATGTTTTGTGTATAACGTAAACTGTACCGATAAAAGTATTATCTATCTAAATAGTGTAGATTTAATCTAGACAAAAAAAAGTTTCGATTAGGTCTTGCTACCTACCGGAATTTTCCTTTATATAATCGAGCTGCATCAAATCCGACCAATCTCATTCAATTATTCACTTTCATCTCTCTCGTTTCCTCGAAGGACCACCGGGCTATTTTATTACTGGAAATAGATAAAAGTTATTCAGTCTATTTATAACACCAAAAATGTCCGCAATATTGATTTGAATTCCTTTCGACGATACCGAACAAGTGCGAGTCATTAACAGCGCTGGTGTGGGTTGCGTAACTTTGAGGTTTTGGGAGGAGGCCTTTTTGGGATACAACCCACCAAGCTGATTTGGGCCCGCGTCGTGGGTTATGACCCAACCTCCTCAAGTGCTGTTGACTTTCTGGGAATGTCTGTTCCCAGCCTTGGGAACTTTCGACGCAGAAAATGATGGAGGCCCTTTGTTTATATTGTTCTAAAGTCACTCGTCATAATTACCAACAACATTATTATTATACATACTCACGACTATTATCTCCAAAGGGTTAATCAGAGACTAGGCAATGAGGACAGCAGAAGCAGTGCACAACCAGTCCACGGCACAATGGAACAACTGCACACGTGCACAGCATGACAGGTGGTAAATCCATCGCCGCTCTTTGCTGTTGATGTATGTGTAATCTTATTCGAGTCCATTAATCGAGTTTTACGACACCCAAGGGATGAAATGGGTTAGAAGTATTTTTTATTAATGAGCCTCCACACATCTCAATAATAAATAATTAAATCATTTGTAGTTATTCCTATTTGTGTCCTGTTTCTTTATTCCTAACGAAGGAACCCCGAAAGGTGATGTTCCGCGTCAGAGCGCATTGCTACAGACGGTACGTTTTTTTGCCTCCCCTCTGAATATCCCCGATGTACCTTTTATTTCATAAGATATTCCTGTGACACTGGCGAGGCAGCCATGTTATGATATTTCCTGATTTATCATATTCATAGAGTTACTGTTATACTTGAGTGCACGTGGAATATGTTACTGTATAATAATGAGAAATGTTTTTGTATAACTTCTCTGGAGTTGCTTAGACTTTTCGTAAGAATATATGGTTATTAAAAATAAAAATTAAAGTAAAACTCTATCGTTTTGCTGTGGGCTGCGTGCAGTTTACGCAATGTGTTGTCACTAGATGGGTAAGCAAATTAAGATTTTATGAGCTTATCTGTGCTTCTCCTCGCCTTCCGAACGACCGACGACCTCCGTGGTCGAGTTGGTTAGCACGCCGGGTATTGCGTCTTGCCATCTCTGAGGTCCCGGGTTAAATTCCTGATCGGATCAATTAGGAGAAAATCTGTTTTTCTAAATTGATTTCGGGTCTGGGTGTTTTTTTTTTGTTTATTTATATTTATCCATCATCTTACCATATTAACGAGTTTCAAAAGAATAATTTTTACTTTTTAATTTTTTCTGAACGTAAATCTGTTTGTTAGTGGTAATAAGAAGGCAATTCTAAAGTCAAAGTCATAAGTGCGCGAACAAAAATTCGTGGCAATTGATTATTATTTATACAGATTGATAAGCACCTTCAAATTTTAAAACGGGACTTTGCTATTTTTAAAGAGTCTAATCACTTGATTTCAGGCTTACTGCTGTATTCAGAGACGTCAAGTAAGTTTTAATGACAATTATTAAGTCTCTTGCTGTCACTTTCAAGCCTAATAGAAAAGGAAAGTCATTTAATTGTCATTAAAACTTATTTGACGTCTCTGAGTGGCAGTTAGTTAGTTTGAACCCTTCCTTATTATTTACATTTTCGTATTTTTTTTTATTTTCTTCGCTTTCCCGACTAGTCTAGTCCATTATTAAACTTAATTCAGATAATAACACAAATGTATCAATCAGATGTTTAGTAATGGCCAATTTTATTGTTTTGCGTATGCTACATAATTTGGCAGGCTAATATCTGTTTATTTAATCTAATGTAAATTAAGAAATTTGACATACCTATTGTATTTATAATAAAGATAGAGGTTGGTTTACACGTTTAACAAGCTAGCACAGGACCGACGCGAATGGCATGGACAGAGAGGAATATAACCAGCTGTGGGTTGATAACGACTGCAAATGATGATGATGACATAGCTAAAGGTGCGATAAGCCAGCTTATGATTCACCGATTCCAAAAGTTGCTTAGCTTCAAGATCGTTATCCGAACGCTCTTACACCCCAAACGTTAGAAACGTTCCCTTTCAAACCTATTTCCAAACATAAATAGTGGCACATCCCATGTATTCAGAAGTAGCCAAGCGTGAAAGCGCCTTTGCAGAGGCTTCTGTGCTTCTATATTATACCTATATGTTACTTGAACACGACTTTATGCAGGGTGTTAGGATTTAGGTTATAGATATGTAACAATCAAGGAGCAGTCTGTTTGCGATCGCGCCGATACATACATATAATCAAGACTATTATCCCAGAAAGGTTAGTCAGAGACTAGGCAATGAGGGCAGCAAAGCAGGCCTCTAATATAGTCCACTTTTCACCAAATATCAAATATATAATACATTAAACTATTACCTATATCTCTATGGAATTAAGTGACATTAATTCATAATTTTTAATTAGTATGAATGTGTAATATGTATTATGTCATTGCCAAATATTGCGTTTTTCTGTCAGCGTTCATTTATATATTTGTTTGATTTATGTTTACATTTGTTAATAATATTTAATTGATTGTTTATATTTATATTTTAATAGATTTATCTGTTTGTAATTAGGCTAGGTCTTCTAGGTTATTTAATATAATTTTAACTTGTTTTCGTATAACTTGCAGGTGTGTTGGAAACCTTTTCTGTTAACCTGCATGTGGTTGTAATAATTATATAAATAAATAAATAAATCCGTTGGCCAGTGTGGTAGGTTATTGGCCAACATCCCCAAGTGATGTTGACCTAGTGGGAAAGCCTGTGCCCAGCAGTGGGACTATCATAGGGTGATGATGAAGCTCTTTAATAAGCAAAGGGAAGCTTCTTTTCAGTCGACGGCTCTCCCAAAAACCGAACTGGTGGTAGATTTATTAGGTAGGTTGAGTAGATTAGTTAGTAAGATTAGTTGTAAAGACTTAACTACAAGTTAGTTAACCGCTTTTTTGATAAGTATTGACGACAATAATAAAGGTTTAAAAAGCCTTTAAAGGCTTCTGTTGAGTAATATATTTGACTTTTATTTTTTTTATTTTCGAACACATTTTTTCGTACACCAAAAAACAATAAATGATCACCAAAAATTATAGTTTGCAGTAAGTATGTATTTTTTTGTGAAATTTTGCTATGTTTTTTTGTTTTTCTTTTACTTTTTTGTGTTTATTTAAACATAAGCCTAATATCATTATGACTCTTAAAAATGTACTTCAATCTGTCTTACTGCCTTTGTTCCTTCGAATGACAAACGAGTAAGGCTGTATGCACACTCTAGCGTCGTATTGATTTCCCTGTAAATAAGATCTATGATGTGTAACCTTCTATTTATATTCCATTTGTATAGAAATAATAAAGATCTTTATATAAAAATAAAAATAAAATGCACTTTTTCTTGCCCTTAAAACAAACACTAACTTAAAGAAAACCGAGCACTTGTGTTCGAATCCCATCTGGCATAAAACAATAACTTTTGTCCCCAATTGTAATAATTATTTAATAATTAATGATAAACGAGTAAGTTGTTGATTGCATTGTGAATGCAAAATATGACTTTTAATAAATAAAAAGTTCAGACTAATCAAAATTGACAAAAACGCTTCATTCTAATAAACAAGCTGAGGCGAGGTCCTGATTGACAAAATTGTCTTTTTTATGTATGTTATTATTATTATTTTTTCTGTTTGTCAATAAATATTTTTTATCCCTCTGTATTTGATAATTACATAGGTACAGTCACCAGCATGAAGATGTGACTATTGACGGCCTGCAAAAATATGATTATTGGTGGAAGGCATATATATACCTATAATATGCCTTCCACCATTGATCAGATATTTTTGCATCATCACATCTTATTGCTGGTAACTGTACCTACTGTTAGACGAACATTTGATCAATCGATTAGCACATCCCTAATGTCACTACACCCCAGCACTAGTTGCCGAAGTTATGATGGTTGAGCTACCGCGCTTTTGGTAGGTAATTGTTGTAAAATACTTAAATAAAAAATTATACATACTAACATATAATCACGACTATTACCCAGAAGGGTTAGTCAGAGACTAGGCAATGCGGACAGCAAAAGCAGTCCTCTACCATAGATTCTGTGACCATAGTCCACTTTCCACTAAATGGCATGTGCTCACCGTGACAGGTCGTGAGCCCATTGCCGCTCTATGCTGTTGGAAGTACGTGCTGTATTTAGTCCGTCAGTCGCCTTTTACGACACCCAAGGGAAGAGAGGGGGTGGTAGTACTCTTTCACCGCAACGCGACACGGTTTACTTCTTCTCTAACCGTAATCAAAAGTCCTCCAGTCTCTCCAGAAAACGTTCTCTCATATACACAAGGCCTTACCCTACAAAGGCCACGTACAAGGTTTACGGCATAAGTAAAAGGAGAGAGGGACGCAAAATAAAATCTTAAGTGCTTTCTTCGCTAATCCGGGAACAGCGACGATCGGTAATAAGCCCCTTACAAGGGCCCGGTCACTTCAGTCAACGTTGTATTTTTGTTTTAATATTAATACTTTGGTACACACACTCACGATCAGAGACTATTCAATGAGGACTGCATAATCAGTCCTTTGCCATAGTTCAATTTTCACCGAATAACTGCACTGCACATTGGCTCAGGGTGATGGGTGGTGAGCTCATCGCCGCTTTATGCTGTAGGACGTGTGTGGAGTCTATAGTACGTCAGTCGCCTTTACGACACCCAACGGCAAAGCCCATTTCTTTCTTTGGGCGTAGATAGATAGATAGATAAAACGCTTTATTGCACTCACAAAAATACAGAAAACATAAAAATAAGTGAAATAAGCACATTAAAACTAATGTGGGCAAAGGCGGTCTTATTATTTTTATGAGCCACCAACACAACCAAGTAAGAGTCTGCAGAGCTTAATTTGATTAATATGTAGGTGACATGACCTGTAATTTTTATTGACAAAAGTTTTTTTACTCTTAACTCTTATTTTTTTTAACAAGCGGCCGCTCGCGGTTTTACCCGCGTGGTTCCCGATCCCGTGGGAATATCGGAATAAAAAGTATTCTATGTGTTAATCCAGGTTATAAACTATTTGTATGCCGAATTTCATTCAAATCCATTCAGTAGTTTTTACGTGAAAGAGTAACAAATATCGCGAGACTTACAAACTTTCGCGTTTATAATAGTAGTAGGATATAATAAATACTGTCAATAGTTTTTGGTATTTTTTAGTATTTTATATTAGTTTCTTCTGTATTGATCTCAATTTACTACTATTGATACTGTTGAATTTAATTATTATGTTACATTTACTACATAATAATATTTTCGACATGCAATTTCTATTGAGATGACTTTTCATTGATAATGTACTATTACTGACAACCCGTATTTTGGATTCGTTTTTAACATTTCTTTTGTATTGACCGTAATTTATTGTTTATTCCGTATGACATTGATAATTACTTTTTTAGCATGCTGGCGTTTTGAGAAAACTGTAAGTTAGCATATGCACTATATAATAAATAAATAATAATATTAGTAGTATCAAAATATAAGCATTCACACTGAATAGCTGTGATATCACCACCGCTAGGCAATGGAAATCAGTGAGATCAAGATGTTACATGTATTTTTTCTGGATTTGTGATCACTATTTGGTATGCGTGGAGATTAATCCAATACCCCCTAATTTGTAGCAATGGCTTCATTTTGATGCTAGAGGTCTAAGCTTTGCTGTGGAACAGTGTATAGGCAAATAATCTCAGTGAGATCAAGATGTTACATTTTTTTTTCAGGATTTGTGATCACTTTTTGGCATGCGTGGAAATAGAAATATAAATATTTATTGTGCAGGAAACTCGGTACATTAAAGATGATAAACGATAATTTGATCCACATGTTTCGCTGAATATTCAGCATGCAAAAATTGTTCACAATAATATAATAAATTAATTAATAAAATCTATAAATCACATATAATACAATACAATTCAAAATTAAAATTAAAAAAAAAAAACATCAAAACACATTCGAATTAAATAGATAAAATAATTGGATTACTATGTCAACAAGAACAATGTAAATTTATAATTTTCTAATAGCAATATCAATAAATACCTAGCCTAAGAACTCTTCAACTGTATAGAAACACTTATCTATGAGCCACTTCGAGAGTTGACTTTTAAAAGAATTCAATCGTAAATCTCTAATGGTTTTAGGGATCCGATTAAAGATTTTTATGGCCATAAACGAACAGTTTTCGTGGTAAAGTTGGCTGGCACACTTGGGCACTAGAAGTCTAGTCGGGTCTCTAGACGAACATTTTAAATTAACATTGGCTCTTTGGAATCGTTCTGGGTGTTTTCTTACAATGAGTCCCATTTCCAGAATATAGAGTGAGGTTAAAGTAAGTAGTTTCAATTTCTTAAAAAGAGGTTTACATGATTCAAGCGGTTCAACACTACATATTGCTCGGACACACTTTTTTTGAGCTAAGAACACTTTATTTGTGTGTGTCGAGTTTCCCCACAATAATAAGCCATATCTAAGCACTGAACTAACGTAACCGTGATACGCTGCCATGGCTGTTTTCTCACATGCCAGACTTTTCAACTTTTTCAATGCAAAGACCAATCGATTGAGTTTAGTGCAAACTGATTT
The DNA here is from genome assembly GCA_963921215.1 of Scoparia ambigualis. NCBI lineage: Eukaryota > Metazoa > Arthropoda > Insecta > Lepidoptera > Crambidae > Scoparia > Scoparia ambigualis. The sequence continues at coordinate 68,049,509 of OY992501.1, forward strand.
TATGTGCGCTTCCCAGTTGCAATGCTTATCAAGTACTAAGCCTAAAAATGTTGTTTCAGACACTTCCACAACACCTTCACCATTACAACTTATATCCAAGTGTTGTCGTTTACTTTGGTAATTAGAAAATTGTACAAATTTTGTTTTGGAAACGTTTACTTTTAGATTATTTATGTGAAGCCACTTCGTTATGGAATCTACAGTAGAGTTAAGATTATCTTCATATGGTACGTTTTTGCAAGTATCTGGTACTACAACGGAGATGTCTCAGCAAAAAGAACACATCGATGTCTGGTCACATTTGTAATATCATTAATGTATAAAAGAAATAAAAGCGGACCCAGTATACTACCTTGAGGTACGCCTGACATATTGATATCGTAGCTGGATTTAAAAGTACTTAATAAAAGATCTCCACCAATTCGCATGATTTCAACACATTGTTTTCGATTATTTAAGTAACTAGCTAACCATTTCATTGCATTTCCTCTTATGCCATAACGATCACACTTATTTAATAAGATTTGGTGATTAACAAGGTCGAATGCCATTTTCATATCAAAGAAAATACCCGTAACACGTTTTTTCTTGTTTATGCTTTCAACTATATGTTTAATTAAAGAAAAGGCAGCTAAGGTCGTTGATTTTTTTGTCTGGAAGCCATTTTGCTCCTCTACAATAACATTAAATTTATTTAAAAAATTTATCAGGCGGGAGTGCATAAGCTTTTCAAAGACTTTAGAAAAAATTGGGATCAATGTTATAGGTCTATAGTTAGATATGTCCTCTTTATCACCCTTCTTATGAAGTGGTCTTACTATTGATAATTTTAGTTTCTCGGGGAATATGCCCTGGTCAAAAGAGAGATTAACAAGGTAGGACAACACTTCCGCGATCTCTATGGCACTTTCCTTAATGATATGTGTTGATACGGCATCATATCCGACGGCCCTTGTGTTGTTTAACGATTTAATTGTTCTTATAATTTCATCTGTCGATGTTGGCATTAGGAAGATGCTAGAACTCACTGTGCTAATAGAAGTATAATCTGGATGTACTCCTGTTTCTGACTTAGCAAATGAAATAAAGTATTTATTAAATATGTCCGCGATTCTCGTAGCGTTACTTACCACGGAACCATTTGTGCTAACAGATTGTATAAATTGATCAGTTGTAATATCATCTACTTTATCTTTAATTATGTTCCAGGACGCCTTACATTTATTTTTAGCACTGTTTATATAATTATTATTTAAGTTTTTTCTAGATTGAATCACACATTTTTTAAAGATTTTGTCATATTTAACGCATTTTAATTTATTTTCAATTGTATTATTTTTAATACAAGAGTATCTAAACTTTCTTTTAGTTATAGAAGAAGTTTTTATTCCTTTTGTGATCCATTTAGGAGTCTTTTTATTACAATTGATTTTGTATTTATAAATTGGAAAGCAGAGATTGTAAAATAATAAGAAAATATCATATAAAATGTCAAAAGATTTATTGCAATTAGATTCATTAAATACGTCACACCATGATAGAGTAGCTAAACATTGTCTAAATTTTTGTATATTATCTTTACCAAAGTCCCTTTTCATGACATACCAATGTTTTAAACTCTGTTTCCGTTGTCTTACTGTAAATGTTAAAGTTTGGCCAGTGTCATGATCGGATAAGCAAAGAAGATGAACTTTTCCCACTGCATTTTTAATGTTACTCATGATATGATCTATGCAGGATTTTTGGCGTGTAAGTTCCTTAATATGTAATTGTAAATTATAATTTAATAAAATGTCATTCAAAGTTTCAGACACTGTATTATTCTGCAATGTGTCAATGTTTATGTCTCCTGTTAAAATAATTCTTTTATTTTTTGTCATTAATTTATGTAGTAATATTTGAAGCTTATTAAAAAAAATAGTAGAATCTGATTTAGGTATCCTATATAAACATATAACCATACATTCCAACGACGGTATATCAATCCCGCAGCACTCAAATGATTTTTCAAGGGATATTTTGGAACAAATGGGAATCGGTTGAAATTCAATAGATTTCTCTACGAGTATGCAAACTCCACCGCGTTTCTCCTTAAACCTTGAAAAACTACTTGCTAAAACATAGTTTTTTAGGCGTATGTTTGGCTCATCCCCAGACTTTATAAACGTTTCCGAAACACAAACAATATCTAACTTAATTTTCTTGAATACAAATTTCCAATCGCTCAAGCTTATTCAATAATCCTGCTATATTCTGGTGCAGTAAAATGGCGGTGTCTGATTTTAATTCAGTTAGCTCATCACTACATAATACATTATTGACGAAAAAATGTGTCCGTGGTGGCTACTTTATCTGTTTATAACCTCTTTTTATATATTAATCCAATATCCCCTAATTAGTAGCAATGGCTTCATTTTGATACTAGAGGTGTAAGCTTTGCTGTGGAACAGTGTATAGGCAAATTACCTCAGTGAGATCAAGATGTTACATATATATTTTTTTTCAGGATTTGTGATCACTTTTTGGCATGCGTGGATATTAATCCAATACCCCCTAAATTGGTAGCAATGGCTTCATTTTGATGCTAGAGGTCTAATCTTTGCTGTGGAACAGTATATAGACAATTTAGTTTAATTAAGTAATATCAAATAAGTCTTTAATTTTTATAAACTTCTCATTTATCTAAAAACAAAAAAAAAAGTGAGTAATGTTTCCATTTTGTGACTGAAAAGTCCAGACTTTTATCGAAATGTCAGACTTTTTGTCGGGACTTTTCGAATTCCTAAATGCCAACCCTGGGTGGGAGGGGAGAACGCTGTCCATTTGTTACGACCCTGGCACACTTCTTTTCCTTTATTTACTCTCATAACATTAATTATGATGCTCGTATGTTTAGGGTACCCTTGACCTGGCCTTTCACGAGATTGACCCTGATTTGGTTGGAGTACATTCATCCATACATGATTCACGACTATTTTCCCCAAAGGGTTAGTCAGAGATTCTATTCTATTCTATTCTATTCAGAGACTAGGCTATGAGGACCGCAGAAACAGTCCGTTGCCATAATACTTTCGCGGTGATATTTTTCTTTTAACCGTGGGTTGTTAAACTTGGAAACCAAATCAGCCAGCTTCGTTCCACTCGCCCTGCTGCGATAAAAGTTTATGATCCACGTTGTCCTCTCAGTGACTGAAAAAATAACGCAATACGTTAGACGTCAGTCTACTTCTCTGATCTTCGGTTATCATTAGCTCATATTATTCTTTTTTATTTCTTATCAAAAACTAGACTCACGACTATTATCCCCAAAGGGTTAGTCAGAGACTAGGCAATGAGGACTGAAAAAGCAGTCCACTGCCATAGTCTACGTTTAATCAAGTTACGTGCTCAGCGTCATAAGTGGTGAGCACATCGCCGCTCTTTACTGTGCACATACATCCGTATATTTTGTCCGTTGGTCGTCTTTTACCGAAGTTTATTTCCAGCTCGGCCCAGTTCAGCAGTGATGCCACGGTGACCTGCGACATTCATATTCATTTAACATCAGACCTTGCCTTTCACTATGTTGGAATCTATCTTGCCTTGCCTTTGCATTTATATTTATTGTTTAAGCCTCTTATTTTATATTCATCAATTTGTTTTAGTCACGTTATTTGCCTAACATATTTATATAATAATTTATTATCTGTTCAAATGTGTAACTGTCTATTATGCTGCCATCGGTTTTATAAAGGAGTTTGTGCAAGGCCACAAGGAAACATATTTATAATTTGTTACCTATCATATAATTATTTATTCTTTGTTGCCATACTGGCAATCGTTTGTAAATGTCTATTTATGATACAGAGGCATAATCAATGACCTTTTATAAAATATCAATGGGCTTAATATACACAAATCACAATTTAGTATTTACAGTAGATTACTATCTTATAATATACATTTATCACAATTTTACTTTTACCACATATTACAATTACTTTACATATACAATTACTATACTGTGGTGATTTCAATAACCAATGGGCGGATACATATACCTCTCAATTTAGTATTTGGTAGTGAATTCATTAATTTAGTACATAATATTTTTTTTAATTTTGAAGCTAATATAGATCAGATTATACACAACTGTTTTCTAAATGAATAACTTAAAAAACTTCAAGGTTGGTATTTTTAATGCAGGGTCTCTAAACACAGGACATGACAACTTCATTGCGGCTGCGGAGGAATCGTCCCCAGATATTTTGGCGATTAATGAAACTTGGCTAAGATCAGGACACGACGACAATGCACCCAGACTGTCGAATTACCGCCTACGTCATAACCCAAGACCAGATCATATCCGGGGCGGGAGGGGGGATGGGGGTTGGCTTTTATATACGGAAGGGTGTCAACGCGAGGATATACCGGCATCAGTGTACAGCTGCGGTTGAGCAGATGTGGTTGAGTGTTCGTTTGCTAAATCGGGTCATTATGATTGGAACAGCCTATAGGCCACCGTGGCTTGACGTAAGCTTATTTTTAGATGCACTCATGGATACCATAACTTCCTTTACTGATCGGGATGAAGTGATCTTGGTGGGTGACTATAATATTGACTGTCTGGATTGCAGCAGCACCAAGTACACACTACTAAAAGACCTCTTGCATAGTACCGGCTTGACCCAGATAGTAACAGAGCCTACTCATTTCACAGACCATAATAGCACTTTTATAGACGTGATTTGTGCCGATATTCGAGCTCTCAATGTTGAAATCAATTATTTTCCGGACCTTGGTAGGCATGCTATGGTGATAGCTAAATTCAAAATCAAAGAAGCCAAGCCGAGTCCCCGCTGGATTACCAACAGGCCACTAAATGATATCGTTTTGGAGCGGTTAAATGACGATCTCGACGCCATCGACTGGAATAGTCTCTGCAAGGTCGACAATGTCGACTCCCTGGCTGAGGATTTACTATCTGTGTATGCACATTATTTGACTTGCATGCTCCAGTCAGAAGGCGTAAATTTAGGCACCCTCCGCACCCATGGATTACTGATACAGTCAGATCTATGATGCAAATAAGAGATGACTACCATAAAAAATACAAGGTGAACGGTACTAAAGCCTGGAAAGATAGTTATAAAACCATGAAGCACCTTGTGGTTGCAGCTATTGAGACAGAAAAAGCTTGTTTCTTTGATAAACAGATAAATGCACAGTTGAAAAACTCTAAGCAACTATGGCATAACCTAAAGAACAGTATTACCAAATACTAAAGCAGCGCCTGAATTACCACCATTCTTTAATGAGCCCGGAGTTATAAATATGCATTTTCTGAATATCCCTGGTGAAAATGAAGTGTCCATATCTCAGCTGACCTACTTAGAACACCATAGGGGCTGCTTAGCTACTTTCTCATTGCAGCCTGTGGGTGAAGATGTGGTATTGAAAACTATCAGAAGGCTCAAATCCAATGCAGTGGGTGATGATGGTGTGTCATTAGATATGTTGTTGCTTACTCTTCCCTAGTCACTGAGCACTATCACTACCATGATTAACAGGTCTATGGATGAATGCATCTTTCCACAGATTTGGAAGACTGCCATTGTTAAACCTCTCCCCAAAAATAGCCAACCCTCTTCCGAGATGGACCTTTGGCTCATTAGTTTACTACCCTGCATCTCCAAAGTTTTGGAGAAAATAGTTTGTATTCACCTGACTAAGTACCTTGAATGTCACAACATACTTCCTTGTTACCAGTCTGGGTTTCGCAAGGGCTGCAGTACAGCCACTGCTCTCGCTGACGTGGTGGATAACTTCCTTGCTGCTCAGGACCAGGGCAAGCTAACGGCACTGCTGTTACTTGATTTTTCACGCGCCTTTGACTCTATAAATACAAGTTTATTATTATCCAAACTAGCTTATTATGCTATATATATATATATATATAGCTATATATAGCTGACGCCAGAGCAGTGAGGTGGTTTAACAGTTATCTCTCGCAGAGACACCAGTATGTGGAACTTGCGATGGCTGATGGATCGAGGTTGAAGTCCGCCCCCCTGATGGTCACTCGGGGTGTCCCACAAGGGTCCATCCTAGGGCCAATCCTGTATATACTCTACAGCGCAGACATAACACAGAGCATTACTCATTGTAATCATCACCTATATGCAGATGATCTACAACTGTATCTATCATTTAAACCAACAGATTCTGCTTCTGCTGTTGCTAGGATTAATGATGACCTGCATAATCTGCATAATTGGTGCAAGTCAAATTGTCTTGTTCTGAATCCCATTAAATCCAAGCTCATATTACTAGGTACAAAAAACAACTTGCAAAAACTTAACAATAGTTGCACGCCTTTCAATATTTATGTACAGGGGGAAATTGTTGAACGCGTACATGTAGCCCGGAATCTGGGAATTACCTTCGACAGCCACCTTAATTTCGAAAATCATGTCATGGAATCTTTGCGAAACTGTTTCTACAGACTAAAATTATTGTACAAAATAAGACATTACATTAGCGAAGAAATTAGAATTAAATTGTGTGAGTCCTTAGTATTATCAAAACTCAATTATTGTGATGTTATCTATGGTCCATGCCTTCTGTCGAGGTCTGCTAGGCTTGTACAACGTGTACAGAATGCTTGTGTTTGCTTTTGTTACCACGTCCCACCTCGGTCGCACATCACACCCTCTCTTAATGCAGCGGATTCACTGAGGATGGATGCACGCAGAAAACTCCACCTTTCCATTATGCTATTTGGTGTCATAAGCACAGGGAGGCACCAGTATCTTTACAACAAATTGGTTTGGGTTCAAGATCGTATTAGATACCAGAAAAGAGCATGTACTCACGTATTCGTGACTCCCAAACACCGAACTATGGCATTTAGAGGATTCTTCAGATATGCTGCCTCTCAATGTTGGAATGACCTCCCTCCACCGATACGTGACCTAACAACAAAGCACACATTAAAGGTTAAAATAAAAGAACATTTCTTGTCATTACAAAAAGCTAAAGAACTTTGAGAGCACTCACCTCTATTTCTTTACGATGCGAATTGATTTAGTGTGGGAAGGTTTTCGTTTCTCGCCTTGAGAAATATGCGATAAGCACCATGCATGTAGAATTTGTTTTTATTCGACGAACAATAACTTTTTCACATGGCCAGGCTGGAATCACATGGTAGGGATATGAGTGCGTGGCAGGCAATCATGTCGACGTGGCTTTTAGTATTCGCATTGCCTACCCTCCTTAATTGTTTTGTATGAATGTTTTCGCAAAGTAGGTAGTTATACAAACAAACTTTGAGTGTGTTTACTGTCATTCTGACATAAATTTTATTTGTATATTTTTTCTTCTCTCTCCTTAAACGGCAACGGGATATATCTTGCAGCCACTCTTACTTCTACTTTTATGTATATTTTAAATATCTATAATAGCACTTATTTAAGTATATTATTATTTATTTCGTATTATAACCACCTTACGTAGGCAAAAACCTGTCTACGCCACCTCACGTCCAGGGAGCTGTCTGAAAACCAGCGCTTCTGTGGCTTTCTGCGCAATGCCACAAAAGCATCGCTGAGGCAGCTACCCGTTGGCCTTGCACAGCTAACTTATTTTTATTTTTTCAGCGGATTCACTGAGGATGGATGCACGCAGAAAACTCCACCTTTCCATTATGCTATTTGGTGTCATAAGCACAGGGAGGCACCAGTATCTTTACAACAAATTGGTTTGGGTTCAAGATCGTATTAGATACCAGAAAAGAGCATGTACTCACGTATTCGTGACTCCCAAACACCGAACTATGGCATTTAGAGGATTCTTCAGATATGCTGCCTCTCAATGTTGGAATGACCTCCCTCCACCGATACGTGACCTAACAACAAAGCACACATTAAAGGTTAAAATAAAAGAACATTTCTTGTCATTACAAAAAGCTAAAGAACTTTGAGAGCACTCACCTCTATTTCTTCACGATGCGAATTGATTTAGTGTGGGAAGGTTTTCGTTTCTCGCCTTGAGAAATATGCGATAAGCACCATGCATGTAGAATTTGTTTTTATTCGACGAACAATAACTTTTTCACATGGCCAGGCTGGAATCACATGGTAGGGATATGAGTGCGTGGCAGGCAATCATGTCGACGTGGCTTTTAGTATTCGCATTGCCTACCCTCCTTAATTGTTTTGTATGAATGTTTTCGCAAAGTAGGTAGTTATACAAACAAACTTTGAGTGTGTTTACTGTCATTCTGACATAAATTTTATTTGTATATTTTTTCTTCTCTCTCCTTAAACGGCAACGGGATATATCTTGCAGCCACTCTTACTTCTACTTTTATGTATATTTTAAATATCTATAATAGCACTTATTTAAGTATATTATTATTTATTTCGTATTATAACCACCTTACGTAGGCAAAAACCTGTCTACGCCACCTCACGTCCAGGGAGCTGTCTGAAAACCAGCGCTTCTGTGGCTTTCTGCGCAATGCCACAAAAGCATCGCTGAGGCAGCTACCCGTTGGCCTTGCACAGCTAACTTATTTTTATTTTTGATTTTTGATTGTAATTTTAGTTAGGTATCTGTTTAACGTTCCTGTCTCATTTTCGTTCTTGTTTTATTTTTTGAGATTTTTTTTGTATGTTACATTGTAAGTGTGCAAGTCAATAAATGTTTCTTATTCTTATTCTTATTCTTATTATTTACATACATATTGTTTAAAATCAATTGGACCCCTTGAGAATCGTGAAGCCAGACACAATTAAAATTCTGTTGTTTCGTGACCGCCGGCGGTCGAATGATTATGGCCGTACGGGTGGGTGTAGCTTCAAGCAAGCTCTGATCGGAGACCAACGGTCCAGAGTCTGTTTGAATCACATGTAATTTATGTAATAAATAAATGTTTAATAATAATAATTTATAGTGCACCTAGCCCACTATGTATTAGATGCAAGTTCAAACCTTTCTTCCAAGAGTAACATAAACAGCTAAAAGATTTTACTTACTTACTTTTATTTCGATCCAATTTACAAACCGTGCTCGTGAATTAAAATATTTTATTACTCGTTCCTAATAATTAGAATAATAGAAGAATCACTCTGACATATTATTTCCGGTTGTTCTCATCTAGCTAACGGAGAGTATTTGCACAGACACAACCAATTAGCCAGAATAAATCACCAGCAGCTTGCTATTCGATATGGTCTTGTTGAATCAGAGGTGCCGTACTATAAGTATACGCACCTGCACCGGTTCTCGAAATTGGGAATACAATGCTCTACCGGGATCGCTCTAACATCACGGGTAAGATTATTGTCGCTAATAAACCTGATATCGTGATGATCGACCGATCTCAGCGGCAATATTTTTTGATATTACCATACCTCATGATGAGAACCTCGTGAAAGCCGAGAAGAACAAGCTCAGTAAGTACCTTGACTTGGCTCACGAGGTTGCCGCGATGTAGGATGTGGATTCAACCATTATTGTACCTACCGATAGTAGTTTCGGCAAACGGTCTTTTAGCTAAGAGCCTCGATCAACACCTAAAGAGGCTCTCGTTAAAATGTTGGGTAAAGGGTCAGATACAGAAGGCAGTACTCCTTGACACGGCATGTATTGTCAGGAGGTTCCTCACTCTGCAGCCCTAACCACCGATAGCTTGGGTCTATCACCGCTGCCGCTGGCAACCTAGGTTATGTTTTTTATATATATTTTTTTTTAATAGAAAAAGGAGGCAAACGAGCTGGCGGGTCACCTGATGGAGAGTAATCACTGCCGCCCATGGACACCCGCAAAAGCAGAGGAATCGCAGACGCGTTGCCAGTCTTTATGAAAGGAATAGGAATTGTGAGGGAGGGGGGGGATGGGCCGCCGGAACCCTTACTGGCCGGACGCCAGTAAGGTCACGCCGGATATTCGTGAGAGGGTGGTATTGCCCCGGGCGAGTCGGCCTAATACGTGCTGCAACGCAGCGTGGCCACCACTCAGTCAGTGTCACTCATTTAGCACTACCCAGGGGTCACGTGTAGGGTCTCAAGGGTAAACCTACGGACGCGAGTAACTTTAACCCCCAACTACTAATATAAAATATTGTAAAAAACTTTACTTAAGATAATTTTAAATAAAGAGAATAATAATAATAATAATTCTAGTTTGCCTTACCAACTCAATCCAATCAATGTTTAACCGAACGCTTAATTAATCCACCGATTCGATAGCGCTGCTAGGAGCGGTGTGATTAAAATCAAATGAGTTTTGAAACATTCCCGACTAAACTTATTCAATTTTCGACACAGATTTCGGGATTCCGGGATTCCGTGAACGATTAATATTGTCGAATTAGAGCTCTGTCGCGCAGGGTTTCTCACGAATGGAAGAAAATGTAATTTTCAGTGTGCTGTGTTTTGAAGTGACGTGAACATTACTCTACACAAGGCATCGATCACATATAAAAACGATTTATTACCATTTTACATACTTTAACAGTTTATAAACTAACAAAACATTTTTTACATTTTGTAGCAAATTTTATAAAATTTTAATCAGCCCGTTTTTATTCGCATATTATACACTTTCGAAAAATTGCAACTTTCTTTATTGTCAGTAGAACATAATGTCATATTATCAAACACTCGTAGGTACCACATACATAAATAAAATTTCTCCTATTGTAAACGTAAAGTACAGTCAGAGACAATAGAGTTATTATCGAGTTATTATCTTGTAATTCAGATGTTCTCGAAAACCAGAGTCATGGAAATAGTTTTATTAACAATCAAAGTTACTTTGAAGAATTAACGGACAGGTTAAATGTAATGGATAGTCCGGTATGTAAAAAAGAGTCAGCCTTAAATAAATCACTGTGTAAAAACAACCATAATTTTAGAAGTGTCAAAAAGTTAAAAAAATATATCCGTGTTAAAAGGTATATTTCTAAGACCCAAAAACTAGTCCATAGACAAAATCATTTACAGAAGCATATGTCACTTAGGAAGGAAAGGATTCAATTATTAAATAAGTTGAAATTGTATAGTAATAGCACAATTGATAGGAATGATAAACATGACAGCGACTCACATATCATAATTAATAAAATTGATAACTTAGAAAGGTCACTGAAAAGTATGTATGACAATATAAGCGATCTGTCACATAAACACCTAAATTATCAGATTGTTGCTGCAAATGACATGGTTGATATGTGCAACTATAATGCTGAGCGATTTGAATCCCTAAATAAAAAGCGTACTTGTTGTGTTGCTGACCACTCTTATAATACTGGGGGTCCGGTATTGGAAAAGCGGGAAATCGGCACAGAAAGGTCTGAGTCTTCGACATGTCCTTGTGACAACTTTTATACACCTGACCACTCTGCCCCGACATCGGACTCTCAGTTCCCCTTCAACTGTTCAGTTGTAGCGTTGCCTGAGGTTGCTATTGACCAGCCTCAATACCACGACGAAATAAGAAATTCTGCCCACACCCTAGTTTTCACTGATGAGATTGGGAAGGACTTTGGCTCTATTTTGAATAACCATACAAGAGGTTCTGTGTTGAATAAATGTATGCCTGGGGCAACGCTGCAACAGATTGTAACAGAGGTATGTTCTGCAAATGTAAACAGTAATACTTCAATAGTTCTGCTTGTAGGGGACAGTTTAGCCTTGCAAACAAAACATATTGTTGACAGCTTTACGAGATTAAGCCAGATAGACTGTAAGAAACTAACATGGTGTACGTTTCCATATTCAAAGTCATTGAATGACAATCAAAATAATAAAATTTATAAACTTAACAATATGTTACATCACATGATCAGTCGTCACAGTGGTGACTTCCAGCTATTTGATAGCAATTTATTTATTAAAAACTTTTTCTTGACTAAAGATAATATGTATCTGTCTAGACGATGTAAACATAATATAGCTACTCTATTAGCAAATAATATCAACATAGAATGCAATGACAAGACAGTGACCAATAGTAGTACCACTAAAGGCACTGAGGCAAACTCTTTTTTAGGAATGTAAGGTTGACTAAAGAGAAGTGTAATAATAATTTTACTTTAGTTCACCAAAATGTAAATCGCTTCTCTGGCAAAATATTACATGTTGAATTAATGCTAGACAAATATAATGTGGACATATTATGTTTAACAGAAACCTGGTTGAAATCTGAAACTATGTGCTTTTCAGTAAATAATTGTAAAGTCGCTAGTGTGTTCAACAGAAACTCTGCTATGGGGGGCGGTTGCATAATTCTGGTCAAAGACTCCATTAAATGTAAAGAACGAAAAGATATAGTAAGTTATTCCGTTGAACGCGTTTGCGAGATAGCTAGTGCAGAGATAGACGCTTTTCTTATAGTATGTATTTATCGACCGCCGTCAGGCAATTTTATGTCTTTCATTAGAATATTAGAAAATTTACTTGACAAGATATTTGCCTGCAATAAATCCATTGTTGTATGTGGAGATTTTAACATAGATTGCTGAGTCTGGGGATAAGGAAAACTTTATTTCATTGCTAAAATGTTATGACTTAGATTATGTTTTCAATGAGCCAACTCGAATTACACCTCAATCAGAGACATGTATTGATAATATTTTTGTAAATTGTAAAATCAAAAGCAAGGAACTGATAAATGGGGTACCCTCTGACCATAAAGCTCAAAAGATAGAGTTATTTTGAAAGGAAAAATTGTCGAAAAATAAAGTAATTACTTATAGGCCCTTAACTTGTAGTAGATCTGCAATATTTAAAGATAAAATTATTGAGAGACTCTCGTTATTTGATTGCAATGTTAATGAACCAAATAAATATTACAATAAATTATTTGGTGTGATTACTAAAGAACTTGACAAAATATATACAAAAAAAAAAGTTAATGTAAAGGAAAAGACAGTGTTTAGTGACTGGGCTACGAAGGGAATAAGAAAAAGTAGGGATTTTCTTTATGATCTGTATGACAAGAAATCTTTCAATTCTAATCCAGCTTTTCATGATTATGTTAGACGATATTCCAAAATATTTAAAAATGTATGTTTTATTGCAAAGTCTAAATTTATTAGCAACAAAATTATAAAGTCTAAAGATAAAGTCAAGACTACTTGGAAAATTATTATTTCAGAGACTGGCAAAGTGAGTAAAAATGAGTCAGGCTTTCTGCTTAAGTTGAATGATGAGCTTATTAAAGATAATCTTAAAGTTGCTGACATTTTTGATTCCTTTTTTGCCAATATACCTATTGAAACAACTAGACATTTAGAATCGTCCTCTACTGTAGCACAAAGTTTATTAAAACTAAATTTTAAGAAAAAAGTACCGATCTTTAATTTTAGAGATATAACATATTTAGACATAATAAAAACGTACAAAAGCTTGAATAAGAAAAGAACGGAAAATTTATGGGGTCTCTCTGTGACAGTTTTGGAGCCTATTATAGAAGTAATCGCACCGTTTTTAGCAGGAATATTTAATAAATGTATCGAAGTAGGTTCATTTCCAGATTTAATGAAAAATAGTAAAGTAACTCCCATTTATAAATCAGGTGATAAATTTAACGCTGCTAACTATAGACCGGTTTCTGTTCTTCCGGCACTTAGTAAAATTTTCGAATCTATAATCTATACGCAAATGAATGCACTCTTTAGAATGAATAAAATTTTACACTGTGATCAGTTTGGTTTCACGAAAGGACGGTCAACTATAGATGCTGGAGCAAAACTGGTCAAAAACATACTTGACACTTGGGAATCTTCGCAGGATACAGTAGGTATTTTCTGCGACCTCTCTAAAGCCTTTGATTGTGTTGATCATTCAACTTTAGTTGGTAAATTATTTCAATATGGCGTTCGTGGTAATGCACTAGAATTAATAAAATCTTATCTGCACAATAGAAGTCAGAAAGTAGGTATAAATAATGTAGTATCAGGAGGTTCGATAGTCAAAATGGGGGTACCCCAGGGATCTATTCTCGGTCCCTTTCTGTTTCTTGTTTATCTTAATGACCTTCCATTCATGGTTAAGGAAATGTCGGAAATAGCGTTATTCGCTGACGACACTTCTTTAATATTTTCTTTAGATAGGAAAGACCCAAAGGTTGGAGAAGGAAAAATTAACGAAACACTTAACAGAGTATCACAATGGTTTTCTGTTAATAACTTAGCACTGAATGCTAATAAAACTAAATTTCTTAAATTTTCTCCACCTAATACACGTCTCAGTCATTTAAATATTGAATTAGATTCGGAAACGTTAGAAATTGTTAATGAAACGTCTTTTCTTGGTATTAGGATAGACTCTAAATTACAGTGGGGTTCTCATATCGAGGGTCTGGCAAAGAGGCTCAGTTCGGCTGCTTTTGCTGTTAAAAATATAAGAAAAATTACAAATCAGTCTACTGCTAGGCTGGTTTATTTTGCTTATTTCCATAGCGTTATGTCATATGGATTACTACTATGGGGAACGGCAGCAGACGTTAGTAGAATTTTCATTCTCCAGAAAAGAGCAGTTCGGTTTATATATCAGTTAAAAGCACGTGATTCGTTGAAGGAATTATTTAAAGATATAGATATCATTACTTTACCGTCCTTGTACATATTTGTAAATATTATGTACGCTCGTAAAAATCTACACCTTTATACCAGAAACAATGAGGTTCACGGATATAATACAAGGAACAGGAACAAACTGTGTGCTCCGAAGTTCAGACTTAGCAAAAGTAGTAAATATTTTATATGCAACTCAATTCGTTTTTATAACAAAATACCTGACGACATCACTGCATTGACAGACAACAAATTCAAAACGCACATTAAACGTGTGTTAATTGCGAAAGCTTATTATAAGATCAATGACTATGTTGCAGACAAAATGCATGGAAATAAGTCTACTCTGTACTAGTGTTTATTATTAGTATTTTAGTCTATTATTAACTATTCTTTCATTCAATTATGATGAATTGTTGAAATTATTTAGTTTAGTTATTATTAATTTTATTGATGCGTACAAATTGTACTTAATTATGTTTAATAATTTGTACCTACTTAATTAGATCTATGACACTGTAAAGTAACATTGTTACTTAGAGGGAGAAAAAAGTAAGGCCTCCTGAGTTTCTTGCCAGCTCGTCTCGTTCTCGGTCGAAGGCTCTCCCAAAATCCGAACTGGTGGTAGATTGGTTAGGTAGGTAGATTAGGTAGGTAGAGTAGGTTATGGTCTGTGCCAGCTAGATGTGCATGAAGGGTCATTTACCCCATTTGTACCAGTGGGGTGCTGCAGTTTAGGTACGTTCGGCCGGCGTGCCTCCCAGGAAGGCCGCCTAGGCGTATGACAGTAAAGGTTGCCGCTCGGCTCTCACGCTCCACGTCGCGCGTCGTCGCTTAAGGCCAGGTATTTCTCTCTCGCGGCTTCTCTCTCGCTCTCTCGATGGTACGACGGTACGGGACGGGTATAACAGCGAAGCGGCGCGTTTTATAGGTTATATTGCCTATATTTATAAACTTTATATATAGGATTCTCTGCTAATTTATTTGCGAATTATTTGTCTTTCGTTGAGTACAAAAATTAAATGTAAAGTATCAGTATCGTATTTATATATGTGTATAGTGTATATGAATGTATTGTATGTGTGTATATATATGTATGCATGTATATATATTATATTTTAAAATAATTTTATATCTTATTTGGTGGATTTGGATCAGTCGTATTCGGTTGCATTAGCATCACTGTCGATCGAATTGGACTTGTGCCGATGCTGCGTCCCTAGCCTGGCTTCTGCTACCCTCGTCATTTTTTGTCCTCGGTCCTGTGGGGGTGGACCGGTGTCGCGTCGTGTCGCGTAGGCAGGCTGGATCGGAAGTGAATATGGCCGGCGCGACGCGACGCGATGTTGGTTTGCCCCCGTAGGATCGGGGGTGGGGAGTGGTGGGGGTTGGGTTGGGGACGTGGCGTCGGTGCGGGTCTGGTTCGATTGATGGTGATGTGAATGTGGTTGAGTGTGATTGATCTAAATCTACCACTTATTTATTATTATTATTTTTTTTTTTTTTTTATCGAGTGATGTTATTGGATTTTGTAACTGAATGAGACTTTGAATAGATTGGATCCTTAACTAATACATAGTTTTTTTGTTTTCCAGAATTTAAACCATTATTTTCTATGTCTCAGATGGTTTGAAAAAACTTAAAGCGCGATCTATCTAGCCTTGAGAGGAAACACTGCGTCGGCGTGGCGTTCGGGATTCTCATGCGGGGCGCGGGGGAGCGGCGTTTCGTGGTCCCCTGTTTCCTCCTTCAGAGGTGGACCAATTTTTATTTAAGCGTCGGTTGGGGGAGGAGGTTTTCTGTGTCTGTGTGTTTGATTTTTTAAAGGAGTTACCTAATGTTTCTGAAGACGCCTTAAAACGAAGTGATTTCGCTTAATTTTGAAGGCTCCTGGTTATTAAATAAATGACTTAATGCAAAGGAATCAAGCATACGGACGTGAAGGGTCTCTTTCTTTAACCGTTGCTGAAGGGGTGGTGGGGGTTGGTCCGGTTTTGGAAGGGAGCTGCGGGGCATCGTTTTTCTGTGTTTGGTGTGGGAGTTTTGTGTGCCGCGTCGGCGTGGTGTTTCCTCTTAACTCGTAATCCCTACGCGCGCGCGTAAACCCTGCGCTCCTGACGGACGTCAAATCGATATCGAGTCGGCTGTGCTTATCGGAATATGAACGCTCGGGTCACGAGATAGGTTTCAGTTTCGCGTGGGGGTCGTTGGAGGGTGAACCTTCTGTACGGTAGTAGTATTAGTTATTCTGTGCTTGTACCAAGACGAATAACGAAACAATTTTAAAACACACAAGTTTATGCTTATTAATTTTTGACGTTTTTTTATGCTTAAGTTTTTATAAAAAAAGATATTTGAATGATTAAAAATGTCAACCTTATTGGTTAGGTACTAATGTTTTCCAAAACTCATTTCAGCCGCTACTTTATTTTACTTCAATAACTCCAATACTTACCACAGTATCAATACGATAATTGGAAATCATATTACACAATTCTATGACCACGGCTTATATTTCGGTTCGACGCGATTCTGTTTCGGCGTGCAGTGGTACTGGGGGTAGCAATGCGCATTTGTCTGGCACAGACTATAATAGCTCGTTAGATTAGTTATTAAGTCTTAACTATAAGTTAGTTAACTGTTTTTTTATTATTATTAGTATTGACGTCAATAAGTGCCTGTAAAGGTTTACATTGAATAAATAATTTGACTTGAAAATAATTTGACTTGACTTGAAAATACCTGTAGTAACACCCAAAGATTGTCAATTTATAGCTTGTCTTGATATAAAACAAGTAGGTAATAAAACGACGGTTTCTTACCTACTTGTTTCAATGGTGTATTCATTACTTGTTATCGATTACCAATAATAACCTGGAAACTGAAATTAAAACTTTAAATTCAAATGACAAAAATCCTCTTGTATGTTCCTCCCAAAAGCAGAGTGCTGAGAAACGGACAGTAAATTTATATAAATTTAACTTTTGCGTTATTTTTCTTATAACGATATAGACTTCATCAATCGACGTCTTTCAAGCTTGATATTAATGTTCAATGTGCCTCTTACTAACCGGTGATCACTGCCAGTTTTGAACGCGTTGATCACAGAGACATCATTGAATATTTGCTTTCTCGTCGACATGATAAAGTCAATCTCATTTTTTGTTGCACCATCGGGACTTAGCCAGGTCCACTTGCGGTGTTCAGATTTCCTAAAAAAGGAGTTCATCATGAAGAGTCCCTCCTTTTCCAGAAACTCCGCCAGCAGTTGGCCCCGGTGGTTCCGAATTCCAACTCCAAATCGTCCCACTTTCAGCTCATCGCCGCTTCGTTTGCCCAGTTTTGCGTTAAAGTCTTCCATGACAACGGTGTAATGAGTTTTGGAGACTTGTATGGCTCTAGAGATGTCCTCACACGTAGCCTCCACCTCATCGTCGGGGTGTGCCGTAGTCGGAGCGTATACCTGTATAACCTTCAACGAATACCGTTTGGTTATTCTGAGTATAAGGTACGCTACCCTCGACGACACACTTCCGGTCTTAACAACGTTGTTCACGAGAAAGCTGTGGACGATAAACCCGACACCACCCTAGGACAGTTGTTCGCCTCCCAGGAAATAGAGCAAGTTACCAGACTTCAAGATTATCGAGTCCTCCCCCTCTCTTCGGACCTCAGATAATCCCACAATGCCCCACCGTATCTTGCTCAATTCTTCCTCCAGTTCGCAAACCTTCTCGTCGGTTCGCAGTGTACGCGTGTTGTAGGTTGCCAGGGCCAAAGTTCGTTGCTGCCGGTAGCCAGGTCTCTACCGGAGATCCTTAGCACGATTCTTGGCCGGAGTTTAGTGCTGTCGTTCATGTTCGGGGGAATGTTGCCATAATCGCCACGCTTGGCAGGCGGGTTGGCGATCGCAGTATGACGGTGTTAATCTTATAGGATGCTGCTGCCCATCCTCTGGGTTGATCCCTCAGTCGCCTTCTACGACTCCCACGGGAAGATAGGGGGTGGTAGTATTCTTTCACCGCTACCGACACGGTTGTATTATACACATTGAGCTCCCCTTGATACC
Organism: Scoparia ambigualis; assembly: GCA_963921215.1. Lineage (NCBI taxonomy): Eukaryota > Metazoa > Arthropoda > Insecta > Lepidoptera > Crambidae > Scoparia > Scoparia ambigualis. The sequence continues at coordinate 68,068,141 of OY992501.1, forward strand.
AATCCGATTATTGGAATCCTTGGCGTCGATATTTCGAGTGACGTTCAGTTTCGTGGTCATTTGGAAGGTAAAGCTAAATTAGCTTCGAAAAAGCTGGGTGTGCTTAATAGAGCGGGTCAGTTTTTCACGCCGGCCCACCGTTTACAACTGTATAAAGCACAGGTCAGGCCGCATATGGAATACTGCTCCCATCTCTGGGCTGGAGCACCCCAATACCAACTCCTTCCATTTGACCGCATTCAACGCAGAGCTGCTCGAATTGTCGGCGACGTGGTTATTTCAGGTCGGCTCAATCCACTGGCTCTTCGGAGAGACGTTGCGTCTCTCTGTATATTGTACCGTATATATCATGGGGAGTGTTCTGAGGAATTGTTCGGCTTGATCCCTGCCGCTAATTTCCTTCACCGCACTACACGCAATCGACTGTCATTCCATCCACATCACCTTGATGGATGGCGGTCTACTACTGTGCGTTTTTCAAGAAATTTCTTGCCTCGAACTACAGTGTTGTGGAACCAGCTCTCGGCGGCGGTATTTCCGGACCGTTACGACTTAGGGATCTTCAAGAAACGAGCCTATTCCTTCCTTAAAGGCCGGCAACGCGCCTGCGATTCCTCTGGTTTTGCGGGTGTCCATAGGCGGCGGTGATTACTTTCCATCAGGTGACCCGCTTGCTCGTTTGCCTCCTTCTGCTATAAAAAAATTAAAAAATTAAAACACAGCAGTACTTTGCTACAGTGGTACGCGGGACCAATAGGCACTATGCTTTGGTACACGACATAATTTAAACCTTCCATATTATTTGTAATGCCACTCCAATACTAGATACACCAAATATGCACAATATAGGTCAACAACTACATACTAGAACACTGTATGTCGGTACTAAAGTCGCTGCCAGTAGATATACACACTGCCGACTGTGGAAACTGTTCAGATGCTACAGTATACACAATATAACTTCCTCGCATTCTAATGCCACTTCCACACCTAGATACAGCACACATTGAAACTATAGGTCACAGCATTGTTAGAAGTCGCAACAAAACCTACATTTAGAGTCGGTGCTATGGTCGTTGCTAGTCGATAGACAGACTACCGACTGAAAAATGATCGAATGCTACTGTGGCACGCGGGACGTTACCGATAGGCTCTGCACTTTGCTACACTATCCTGTTCAAGCTTAAACCTCGAAATTAATAACTATAGATTTTTTAGCCTACTAGTAAGACATTTGAAATAATTTGTATACAGCTTAAGTAAAAAAAAATAATTTAGAATGATAAACAATCTATAAACAGGTTATTAATTTCGGGCGTAAGTCACAACGCTATTCAACCCTTCCTCGTCCTGGTAATTCAACCCTTAATCTTCTTGTGACGCCACTCCACACTCAGTTACACTATAATATGCACACTATAGGTCAAAAACTACATACTAGAACAATGGATGTCGGCGCTAAAGTCGCTGCGAGTCGAGATCTGCAAACTGCCGATTGTGGAAACTATTCGGATTGAATCTCGGGCTCGGGGGCTGTTACCGAATGGCATTGTGATTTGGAAACGCGGTTTTATTTTAATGTTTTTACTTGGTAAAGCAAGCTTCGGTGGCCGAGTAGAAAAGCGCAAGGCATTATATCCAGCGGTCGGATTAAACTCCCAAAATCCAAAGTGAGTTTCGGATTGTTGGATGCGATTACCTAGAATCCAAATCCTCATTATTATTGTTTTGTTTTAATAAAAAAAACATAAATAAAAAGTATTATAGATTTTATAAAATGTATGGCGGAGTGGCCAAGAGCTCGGATTGATACCCGGGTTCAATTCTCAGGGCGGGAAAAGTGTGTTTTTCGATTATCACAAAACCGCATTTGGCAAGTATGGATAGATAGATAAGACGCTTAATTGCACACACAAAAATACATAAAACATAAAATAAGCATATTTAAACTAATGTGGGCAAAGGCGGTCTTATCGCTCAAAGCGATCTCTTCCATACAACCTTTGCGGTATAGAACAACAGAAAAAGAACGACAAGCAGTGCACCAGAAACAAGCGAATGTAAAATAAAAAAATAGAATTAAAATACTTAATACTTTGATTATATACATGTCTAGATAGAGCCTGGCCGTAAAAAAACGTAGAAAAATTTATAGGCCAAAATTGGCCTATCGCGCAATCCTGGCGGTCAGTGTCATTGTGCCGTCAAGCAGTGTTTACCTCTCGCGTTTCGGTGAAATTGTTCGCAAAATGACCGTTTGCTCAGTGAAATTCTGTCGAAACTACAAAGGAAAAATCTTTTCGAAAAGGAAAGTCACGTTTCATCTGTAAGTATCAATAAAATTTAATGAAAATTTAAAGTTTAACATTAATAACAGCCATGTACGCGTAGTGTTGCTGGTATCAAAATGTAGAATTCCCATTATTGGTGGCAGAATATAAAAGGAGGTTTAAATATAATAAGTATGATAAAAAATACTCAGTCTTGTAAGTTAGTATATTATTTATATTATTATTATCATTTATACATGGCCTTGTTGTAAATAAAGTAAATACATTCAATATAATTATTATTGGAACACTTTCAAAGTTTTCCTTCTTTAAACTGATGTCTGATTTATAAGAGCGTGATTAAATGGGTAAAACTTTTTTCGTGATTATAGCCGATTTTGACAAAACTTTCAAGTGGTTTTTTTTAATATTTTAACGCAACGCCGGGGCAGCTAAAATGTTAATAATAATAAACTTTTTGTTCACGCGCCACCTAGCGGCAATGTGAGGAGCACCGCCATCACAGAAGAGGTGGCTCAACGACGACCGATGAAGCAGCAAACAGCATACTTCTAATAACATGGCCGGCGTAGTACATCAAACCATCACCAGAGGCGCTGATTTTGAATATATAAGGCGCCGCGAGCGCAGACGAAACATATATTCTTCACTACTCTCAACTCCTAATTTATCGATAATAATTATTTTTGTTCTTGTACCCGCCAATGCCGAGACGTGTAGAACCGGCCCCCGCCCGCGCGAGTGAACGAACGAACGAACGTTGAACGTGGCGAGTCCCATTCGTCTCCGGTCAGCGCACGCGCAAACATCCTAACTAACCGTGAATCGACCATTGCCTGAACCTTAAGTGAGAGAAGTGAAGTGACTGTGCGTCAGGAACCGCCTACATCGCTGCCCGTGGCCAGCTCGCCTCCAGGTCCCTGCGATTCCGGACACCTTCCCGTGAGTACCTACTTCATTATCCCTAACCAAACCTTTTGTTCTGGGTCCACAACCTTAATTACGCTGCTGTTACTGCGAACGCGTTTCGCCGTAACAGTTCTATTAAATATATTTGTACTTGTATCAAATTTATGTTTGTAAACATATTACTGTCATTTGTGCAAATGTCTAGTTTCAATAGGACTTTTACTGTTTTTTGAATAAAAGACACAATAGTTAACTGTTTTCTTGTGAATGTCTCTCAAGAAAAAGTAAAATCTTGCTGCAACTAGGTATAACAGTAATCTGTTTACAAACATTCGTCATCGAATTTGGCTGGAGTATAGGTTCCATTCTAAAACAAGGAAAAATATAATACCTACTGTAATATTTTATAATACTATTACTAAAAATTGTTATTGTGGTATGGTATCGATATTCGAAATGAATAAAAAAATTGTTATGTTTGAAATGGAATGTACGTAAGTATTTATGTAAGAAGTGTGTGTTTAAGTATATGTATGTAGGGGATGGTAGTATGTATGCTTCAGAGCTCGATGGCGCATTGGCTAGCACGTTCGGCTTGCGATCTTGCCCGCTAAGCAACTTTCGCAATGCCGGGTCACTGGATGGGTGACCAAATTTAAAACATCTAGAGCTCCTCCGTGCTTCGAAAGGCACGTTAAGTTGTTAAAACCCACCAACAAGCATTGGGCCAGCGTGGTGGGTTTTGGCCCAATATCCCCACGTGCTATCTCCACGTGGGAAGCCTGCGCCCAGCAGTGGGACGCTTATAGGCTGATGCTGATGATGACGATGTTTGAGAAAGTGCGGGTGTATGTTTGTGCCCCTAAAAGGTCAATATTTCTCGTCTCATGTAAACTATTGGACACGGATATTGATGAGCAGTCATCACATTATGTAACCTTTACAACATTTCGACCACATAGAGAACATTTTAATTTTCAGATTTCCAACTGATCCGGTAGAAAGAAGTCGTTGTTTCAACATAATAAGAAATTAGAGAACATGAAAAATAATGTAACATGCAAACGAAAGTTATTTAGAAGAAACAAATACAAAGAGAACGCTTTTAATTAATTGTTTTGATTTTAATTTAAAATATATAAATTTCTAATTAAAAAAACAATATTGATTAAGTAATAAATGTAAATCATCCTGCCTGTTTTTTCTTTTTCGTCCCTATTTCAAACATATCACACGCACGCAGGCTTCCATTAGCGCATTATTTTATTGTACTCGCCCTCGCCTTCAATCATCCATTTCTTCTAAACACACCAGCTTCTTTTATGCGTTATACGATAGACGTACCTAATTTAAAAATTGTATTGTGCATAAATATTTTTTCCCTCCTTATTGGAAATTAGGCATTCGCTGGCAACCATTCGCGCTAGTGTCAGTCATACGCGGCTGTCACGCACACTTCAAATTCAATACAAAAACCGGACGGATTTTGAGAAGCGTTTGTACCGCGATACTCCGTCTAGACATCTATTTAGTCAAAGACTTAATATAAAAATAAATTTAATAAACTTACAATACATATACCTACTATAAAATATTATAAAAATAAATATATATAAATAAATAATATCTATATATATAAAAATGAATTGCTGTTCGTTAGTCTCGCTAAAACTCGAGAACGGCTAAACGGATTTATCTTATCTTAGTCTTGAAATGTTCGTGGAGGTCTAGGGAAGGTTTAAATGGCGAGAAAAAAATCGAATAATTGCCGGGAAAACCCTAAAAACAGCCCTTTTCTATTTCCCATACAAACGTTTTCTAAATAAGAACGGCTGAACGGATTTATCTTATCTTAGTCTTGAAATGTTCGTGGAAATCTAGGGAAAGTTTAAAAGGCGAGAAAAAATCGAATAATTGCCGGGAAAACCCTAAAAACAGCCCTTTCCTATTTCCCATACAATAATTGCTGGGAAAACATAAAAAACAGCCCTTTTCTATTTCCCATACAAACGTTTTCTAAATAAGAACGGCTGAACGGATGTATCTTATCTTAGTCTTGAAATGTTCGTGGAGGTCTAGGGAAGGTTTAAAAGGCGAGAAAAAAATCGAATAATTGCCGGGAAAACCCTAAAAACAGCCTTTTCTATTTCCCATACAATAATTGCCGAGAAAACCCTAAAAACAGCCCTTTTCTATTTCCCATACAATAATTGCCGGGAAAACCCTAAAAACAGCCATTTTCTATTTCCCATACAAACGTTTTCTAAATAAGAACGGCTGAACAGATTTATCTTATCTTAGTCTTGAAATGTTCGTGGAGGTCTAGGGAAGGTTTAAAAGGCGAGAAAAAATCGAATAATTGCCGGGAAAACCCTAAAAACAGCCCTTTTCTATTTCCCATACAAACGTTTTCTAAATAAAAATGCTATTCAATAAAGTTAATATTAAAAGAGTGTGTCTGTTAATATCAAATTTAAACCTTATAAATAGCCAGTATTTCAGGAAAACTCTGTTTTTTTTAAGTAAGCAACATGATGTGTCGAAAATAATAATAAAACTTCATGCTTAATAAAAAAAATGCTTTTTTATTCAATAGGTTTTGTTTGTTTTAAAATTAATTTATACAAAAGTTTAGGTCTTTTAATTAATGATTGAGGCAGAACGAAGTCTGCCGGGTCAGCTAGTAATATATAAACATAGTGATTAAGCCATCAATTGTATGGATGACTTGATTTAAAAAGATATAAATCGATTTCAAAAATCGAAGCCTTTGCCAAGCTGTAGTACAGTATAAAGGCTTCTTATCCTGTCAGCTGTCGCAAAACTATACCCAATCATTAGTAAGCAACCGATCTAAAAGTTTTCTCATAAATGGTTTATGTTAGCAACGCACAAAAATACACGGTTCTAATTAACGAATAATGTTATAATAGCGTACTTTTGGGTAAGACGTCTAAAGGAAGATGATGGTAAAAATGGCATCAGAAATGTCTTACTCTCGTTTATTTCGACAACAAAATGTTACATTCCTCTCTACGGAAATTAACTTGAAAACTTTAGCCCGTAAGGAAGACACCAAATAATTCCGGGCAAGACAGCTATTTGCTGAACAAATACTGCGGGAACGGGCTCAGCAAACATTTGTCCAAATCGTTTTAATGGAGCACGTTTGGGCCAACGTTCGGACCAACATTTGGGCCGCCTTTGTCCGGCACTGGATGAAAGTTAGTGAATGACATAACTTTTTCACTTACACTCTTGGATAGAGTTTTAATGTCGTGATAGGAAAAAAAGGAAGTTGGATACCCGCCGAAAAGATTGGATGGCCTCTGACTTTTCTGTTATGCTCTTTGGACAGTGAATAATGTGTTTTTTTTATTTGGTATTATGAATAAAGAGGTGGTTGTTGTTTCTGGTGTTTTGTTCAAAATAAAGTGTAAGAAACATCATTTTCTTTTAATAAATAAAAAGTAACAAAAAATGTTATTCTCCAAACTGAACAAAATGTAAAGTTTTTTTTTTCATCTTCGGACCGGCAAGAAACTCGGCAAGGGCTGTTTCTTTTAGGGATATCCTGTAAGTGACACTGTTGTAATTATGGGTTTCCTCATGAATAAGGCAGACCCAATGCCTTTTAAAATTCCTACTCCTTCCTCGAGACCGGCAACGCATCTGCGACTCCTCTGGTTTTGCGGGTGTCCATGGACAGCGGTGATTCCTTACCATCAGGTGACGCGCCTGCCTCCTTATCATACATAGAATCACGATTATTTTCAACCGCCCTTGTGGTCTAGTGGCTAAGCGACCGGTTTCAGACCCAGAGGTCCCGGGTTCGATTCCCAGCGGGGAGTACATCTATGTGTGCTCGGTTTGGTTGGTGGTAGGACAGTTAAGTCCGCCTGGCTAGCTACCACCATCTTATCTAAGTCTGTCGCCATAACAACGATGTTTTATAGCATTGTTGTGTTCCGACAGTTTGAGATGATGACAATCTTCTCGGTAGCTTAGCGGTTAGAGCAGTGGACCGGCAATCCAAAGGTCACGGGTTCGAATCCCGTTCGAGCTTTCCTGAGACTGGTTGTTTTTTTCTAGTAAACATTTTATCCTAGTTTGAGATGAGATAGCCAGTTCCTCAGTTGTTGAGGATTCCGGGTAAAACGCGCTTCCACCTTCGGCCTTATCGTCACTTACCATCAGGTGAGATGAAAGCCAAGCGCTTACCCGTTGCCAAATAAAAAAAATAAAAAAAAATATTATTCCCGAAGGGTTACTCAGAGACTAGGCAATGAGTACCGCCAAAGTACTCCTCTGCCATAGTCCACTTTTCACCAAATAGCGACAGCACATGTGCTCAGCGTGACAGGAGCCCATCGCCGCTCTAAGCTGTTGGATGTCGGTATGTGCAGTCTTTAGTCCATTAGTCGCCTTTTACGACACCAAGGGAAAAGAGGGGGTGGTAGTATTATTTCACCGCCACGCGACACGGTTAAAAAAATTAATAAAATCTAGTTAACCATCAAAACAAGTTTCAATTATTACGAACCTTAACTTATACTACGGCCAATTCAATGAAGAATTTTAGGAAACAAATTTAATTAGTGCATTTCTCGTGCAAATATCTAATGTCACTCGGACTTTTACCGTTTTTGAGAGAAATTCACGAGAAAACAACTAATAAACAAAACAAAATTATTCTGTTTTGTTCTGTGGTTTATTTTATTTATTGAAATGAAACACTTTTTAAGGATTAAGAGGCCTATTACATCATAACTGTGATTTTTGCGTAAAATGCCCATTTCGCATTTTGTTGTAATTTTGCAGTTGTATTTATCGTTTTTATCGAAATAAGATAATAAAATCATGCTTAATATTACAAAGGTCCACTCTGCGAGGATAAGCTGAGTTCGGACGGCCGGCGCATCGCATTTTGAAGTAATTTTGCAGTTGTATTTTTATCGTTTTTATCGAAATAGTATGATAAATTCATTATAAAATCTTTATTCATCATTAAGTAATGATTATTCTGGTGTACATTTTGCTCAATATTATTATCGTAGATAGGAGAAATTCACAGTTAACTTAATGCGATTTTTGATGTTTTTTGGTTTTAGAATAAGACTTTTTTTCTATATAAAATCAATGATATCTAAAAAATCCGAGGCTGCTACGCACTATACGACTATATAAGAGATAACATTCTAATTTTTTTATTTCATATTTTCAGAACAGTAAGTAGTTCAATCTAGGAGAAAAAAAAATCCCTTCGCGCATTTTATGAAAATCTTTCTCTGCAATTTTGGGTTTAATTAAAAAGTTAGCAAAATTTACAAAAAACGAGGCCACTATTCGAGGGCATTATTCCAATAGCTATTCTACAGTATACAATAAGTCAAAATTGTTAATGTATTTTTTTTTCTGAGATTTATAACGCTAAAATTGGCCATTTTAAGCAAAAATCACAGTCGAGATGTAATAAGCCTCTTAACACGCGTTTAATTTGACAACCTTACATGTAGTTTTTTAGTTTCCTGACATGTCCGAAGTCCCTGATCAGAGAGAGACTGCCTGTGACCAAGGAACCTGTAAAGGTTCCGAAACTTAAGGAAACTAAATAATAATGTTCTCAAATTATACACGAGTTAATCCGTAAAAAGAGTTTCATTTCAATGTGTAGTGCTCGCTTAAATCTTAGAATTCAATTATTTTAATTATTTCATCAGCTTAATTACAACAATCGTCAAACTCGTATTGGTACTCGAACCTAGTTATCATAACAAAGACATCCATGTTTCTAGAGAGCGACTTATCTAATTGTTCCCAAGGCGACGCAGAGAGATTCCTGAAGTTGGGAAACCCATTCCCAGTTCCGACGAAATCTATTACGGTTCGTAGCTGAGTGAAACAACGCAGGTTTATGTATACATCGCGCTTTGTTTATTTACTAATTTATTTTCTGTTTAATTTAACTTGTTATTAACCGTGTTGAGTAGCGATGAAAGAATACTACGGCTCCGCCTTTTCACTTGGGTGTCGTAAAAAGCGACTAATGGGCTAATGGACTAAAGATTGTACACACATCCAACCTATCACGGTGAACACATGTGCAGTTGTCATTTGGTGAAACGAGGACTGTAGCACTGCTTTTGCGGTCCTCATTGCCTGGTCTCTGTCTTAGTCAGAACTAAAACTGTGGGGATAATACTCGAAAATAATTTATTTTATTTATTTAATCTTCTTTAGGAGATTTCTTCGAGGCCGCTCGCGGTTTCACCTGCGTGGTTCCCGTTCCCCGGGGAATATCGGGATAAATAGTATCCTATGTGTTAATCCAGGTTATAAACTATATGTATGCCAAATTTCATCCAAATCCATTTAGTAGTTTTTACGTGAAAGAGCAACAAACATCCATCCATACTTACAAACTTTCGCGTTTATAATATTAGTAGGAAGTAGGATAAAACTTCACATGAAGATAACGTCTCAGTAACCTTAGTACCGTGGGGGGTTGTGGTCCAATTTCCACTTGTGCTGTTTTCAATATGGTGAGAGGTATTCCCAGCAGTGGGGATGACTACAGGTTTATGATGATCGTCTTAGTAACCGGGTGGCACAATGAACAGCGATGTTCGGGTTTATTTTTATAATATATGGGCTTGCTCTTGGCCACATTCTTGTCAGTGGGATTAAGAAGAGGCCGGCGATGGAGCGAGTTTGCCCAGAAGCAGCCTATTTAGATTTTGGAGCTCGATGCACTCGGGAACACAGACCGTAGGGAATTCCATTCCTTGGTTATACGCATTATGAATAAAGACGAATAAAAAACGGGTTTTACAGTAAAATTACTAGGTCGTGCAGAGTGTGTTTAGTATTATTTTATGAGAAATAGAGCCAAACGAGCAGGTGGTTTACCTGATCAAGAGTATTCGCCGCCGCCCATGGGGCTCCGGACAATTCCACCCGCAAAAACAGAGGAATCGCAGATGCGTTGGCAGCCATGAGGAAGGAGTAAGGCCATTGAGAAAGGAGTAGTAATTAAGGAAGGGGTCCAAGCTTGGTCCAGCGTTGGCTCTACCACTCAGACGGTGTCACTCATTTAGCACCACTCACGGGTCACGTGTAGGATCTCAAGGACCTACTAGTAAACCTACGGACGGGAGTGACTTTAACACTTAAACATTTTTATGCTCGGGTTTGTGATCAGACCACCAACTCTAAATCTAATTGTGAAAGTTTCTCCGCAACATGCCAACCTCAAAAATTTTCGGTATCGTTCATTCCATCGAAAACTTGCACTTAGAACTCTAATATGTTCAGTTACTCCTGTTGTTGGCTGTACCTACAACACAACACATAAAAAACCTACCAAAAAGGAAGGATACAATATTGTTTTAATTTCATCAAAACACTATTTTCCATATAAGGTAAATAAGGGGTAAAGACAAGTAACCCTTGTTTCCATAATATTATTAAGAGATCTCTTAGAGGCCAAGTCTTAAATAAGACTACTTTACCCTCGTAAGGCCCACGATTTAAATGACTTAGAAGAAGTTATAACCCAATGTTTTTAACCGACTTCAAAAAAGGAGGAGGTTCTCAATTCGGCTCTATGTTTTTTTTTATTATTTTTTTTATGTTTTTTACCTCAGAACTCAGTCATTTATACACCGATTTGGAAAATTATTTTTTTATTTGAAAGGATATACTTCCAGATTGGTCCCATTTTTATCAAAATCCAGTTCTGATGATGGAATCCTCAGGAATTGAGGGAACTCCTCAAATATTGTAGGCATACCTATAGCGATTTTGATATTTTCAGCAATAAATCAAGAATTTGCATTGAGAAAGCATCATTTGATGAAGTAGAACTAATGAAGAAGACCACAGAATGTCATTGGAACTTCTTAATGATAAGTATTTCACGAGTGGCGATAAGATATCTCGATTAAGATAGTTAAGCGACTATGACGAATTAAAAGAAGGCAGCTACCGGAACTCAGTTCTGATAGTGGAATCCTTGAGGAATTGAGGGAACTCCTCAAATATTGTAGACATACCTATAGCAATTTTGGTATTTTCAGCCATAGGTAAAATATGATCCACTCCGGCAATAAATCCTTCCTGACTAATATTGTAAACGCGAAAGCGTGTTTGTTTGTTTGTCCGTCTCTCACTTCCGCATCGACCTGATTTTGCTCATAGATAGCTGAAGAACAATAGTGACATAGGCCACTTTTTATCACTCCTTCCGAAACATTTCTATTAGGATTTAAAAATACACTATTAATTCTGTCACTTCTTGTCTAAATTCTTCTTAACATCTTTATGCCGATGACTTACAAATTTACTCTCAGGCCTCGGTTGAAAACCTCTGAGAAGCGATTGAGCAGATCAATGGTGACTTGGCTACGATCTACGTCTGGAGCAAGTCAAAAACGTTCCTTTAGTTTCCCTAACGGTGAACCCTAGTAACTCGCAAGTCATCATCGTAGGGGGGTCTATACAGCATTCACGAGCAAATTCGGGTAACTTGCCGTCTGTTTTGGATGTTGATTTCCTACTTTGTGATAGGCGTTTCTCCTTTTCTTCGCTTGTCGCACTTAAAGTCTCATACATGTAGCGCGTTTTGTAGGTTTACTATTATTCGTTTTCGATAAATAGATCGGAACAATTCACTAAAAAGCGAGAAATAAACAAAAATTTTAACGAAAAAAAAACCGACTCCAAAAAATTTTACCGAAATAAATGCACTAAAACGTAAAAAATAATTGTGTAGTTTAGTTTGTTTAATTTACTTGCAATATTAACCTTTATTTTACTCAATCTTATAATCTTAAAAAATATTTTTAGTCGGTGCCAGCTAGTAGCAATGTAGCAATACCTAATAAAATCTATTTACTAATGAACACCACATATTGTACATATTTATAAATAAAAACGACAATGGGGTTAAACGGCAGCAAGGCCGACCCAGACGGAAGTGGAGAGATGAGTTTGATGCTTACGCGAAGGATTGGCCAACACACGCAAAAGACCGCGAATACTGGAAGGGGGAGGGGAGGCCTTTGCCCAGTAATAGGTCAATATGAGCTTCTATAATAAATAATATAGTATGTCTTTTAATGTTTATTTACCTTGGCTAACAATGAATAGAGAAATATTTTTTAAGATTATAAGATTGAGTAAAATAAAGGTTAATATTGCAAGTAAATTAAACAAACTAAACTAAGCAATTATTTTTTACGTTTTAGTGCATTTATTTCAGTAAAAATTTTTGGAGTCGGTTTTTTTTTATATCTGAAAACATATGTATTGTAGTAGTTACTGCCCATCACAATTTTTTAACTTGAAACAGATATACATATTTAGTTGGGCTTGAATGATTGCTTATGTATTCATTTAATGACAGTAGGCCTTATAGTCATGTATAGTCTGATTTTTAATTAGATGGACTAAAGTGACATTAGAATGATACCACTTAACGACAAAAAAAAATAGTATTGTAACCTTACTCAAACGAAGTTCATTGTTGGTTCAATTTCGCTTATTGGTAAATGCAAAATACTCGAACTGTGTTATCTTGATATAGAAGCTACTTAATTAGGAAACATAAATAAAACTCAGTTATCACTTTACTAATAATTTCAGAAAAATAGTTTTTAGAATCTTAATTAATTCAAATTAATTTAATTGTGTTTTATTCGGATTTACTTGATAAAATTTGTGCCGAAATACTTGTAAATGAAAATTAATCGAATGATGCAGTGACCACACCGTTTTCAATGATTTTCATAATAAATTGGTTTTTCTATAAAATAATTCTGAAACCGTTATGTGACTTAAAATACTTTCGGACTTTAAAATACTGGCACAAAAGGACAACCACCCAGAGCCATAAATCCCCATATAAAAAACGCATCCGCCATTTTGTTTTTAACAGATATGTCAAAGTCAAAGGTCGCGCGCGTCATTCGTTCGTCTCCCTTCTTCGCTCGCGATTGGTTGTACGAATATTCCTTGCGCTCATAACTCCTGTTCTTGTTGTTATTGCTGTTAAGTTTTTGTTATATCTTTCCTTGTTACGCAATGATCTAACATAAAATATCATTGTTGTTACGTTGTTATTTATTCCTGTTTGTTGTTTTTTTGTAAAACGATATGACAGACGCTCAACCGAGTACCTCGGGTGCAGTTATGTCTCCTAGGAAAAGGAGCCTGACCGCTCGTCTGAGTGTCACAGAGAAGACAATGGTGCAAAATGTATTAAAATACGTATTCAACGAAGAGGAAAGAAATTGGATACGCAATTATGTGTAAAACCTAATAAGCGCCACTGTGTTAAGAAAACAACAGACATCTTGGGAATCGGTGTTACCACTGTTTTTAATGTTCTAAAAGACAAGGAAAGGAAAATGTTTCACCAACCCCACCGCAACGATCTGTTCCAAAATTGACGATCAATGACAAATTGGATAAGTACACTGTTTCTGCCATCCGGCGCAAAGTACACAGTTTTTTTATAATAAGGAAGCACCTACAATTGCAAAGGTTAGTATTTTTTATTTATTCAATCGGTAACTACCTATATTTAGAACTATGCTTACAAATTATATTTATATTTAAATTTTATAAGGGCTGCAGAAGTACTGGAAATCGTTAAAAATTTCAAAAATATGTAGTTAATGAGCTCGCTGCCGAGTACGGTGTCACCGTCTTAAGACTGCCCCCTTACCACTGCGAATTAAATCCAATCGAATTAGTCTGGGCACAGGTAAACGGGCATATCGCAAGACATAACAAAAATTTTGAAATGGCCGAAATTAAATAATTGTTTAGTGATGGGTTACTGTTGGTGACACCGCAAAGGTGGTCGAGCTGTTTTGATCATGTCATAAAAGAAGAGAGTAAAATGATGCAATTCGACCACCTTATTGATGATGTATAACAGATGGATTTATAATAAATGTAACAGATTCGGACATCAGCGAAAGCAACAGTAATTATTCAGAAATAAATAGTGATTAAGTTAGTAAGTTTGACTTTTATTTATTTTTCCTTTTACCTACTCATTTAATTAAAAACTTTCGGAAAAAGGTAATTTAGCATATTACCCATTGTACCGCACCCTTGGTTAGAAGTTCAAACTATACAATTTGGAATTGTACTATAAGTTGTGGTCCATAATCGCTAAAAGTAGTTTACATTAGTGTTTTTGACAGTCACCATACTACAAATGTCAATAAGGTTACAGTTCTCTCGCTTCGGTCGTTCCCTCATGACTGAGGATCGTGATCATCACGGCAGCACTTTGGATTGGACGAACTGTCTCCATGGGGTCCGGTCTGTGGCCATCCTCACCGCGGCGTAGAAACGGGACGTTGTCGTTTCCTTCAGTTGGTCAGACCATCTGGTCGGGGACCGGCCTCGTGAACGTTTTCCTTCCACGTTTCCCACCACAATGAGCTTTTCAGCAGCATTCTTCTCCAGCACCACATCTCGAAAGCGTCTATTCTCTGTCTTTCTCGAGCCAGAATAGTCCATGTTCTCTACTCCGTAGAGGAAAATAGGGAAGACCAGTGACCTAACGAGACGCATCTTGGTGTTGTTTGTGATGCCTCGGTTTCGCCAGATATTTTGGAGACGAGACATTGCGACAGTTAGTAACTTACTAAATATCAGTTTGGTACGTAATCTAATAAAATAGCGTTTTAGACAGTCACCATACTTCAATTGTCAAAAAGGTTACAGTTAGTCATTTACATCATTAATTTAGTCAGTTTGGTATGTAATCTAATAAAAATCAAAGTACATGGAAAAATATAACAAAACCAAAACCAACCAATCATAAGAGCGCAAGAAATACGTACAACCAATCGCGTAATGAAATGAGGACAAATGACGTGTACTACACTTGGTCATCAACAAGGGTCATAGTGCGCGTCACTCAGGTATTCTGTGGTTTCTATTCTTTCTTTGTTCGCGGATTCATTAAAAACGTCTACGTAAATTTATAGCCAAGTCGATGACTCAATAATACAATTTAATCGGTAGAATCACTCGCGTCCCAACACTTCGCTCTTCGGTTGGCAACATTAAAAAAATAAAGTGCGCCGGCAGCTGTCACTTTATAATAGCAACTGGCCTTTAACTCATCTTATGATAAATTACGATAAGACTGTAGGTAGTAGCGCACTTCGCTGTTTAATTTAAAAAAAAATAGCACTTGATAAAATGGAGTCTTGACCTAGATAATAATATAAATCATCAGTCACTTTCCGCCCAAAGCGTTCATGTGACACAAGAACCCTTGTATTTCCTCAATCCAACTCCAAATACTTCCATAGCTCATTTACCGTCCATGCAACCAGGTTGTGGAATAAGCTGCCTGCTGACGTGCGTGAGAGACCATCGGTGGCATCATTCAAACTTAAGCTAAAAGAGCACTACCCATCCAACAACAACAATTAGAAATATTTTAACCAATTATTCGTTCATATTATAAATTATTATATGTAAAGTATGTGTATGTATATGTATATACAATATAATTAGAGTAAGCATGTATATGTATGTATGATATAATATTTATGTAAGTATTTCGTCATCATTAGTCCCGCAGACTTTCTCCCCGAACCACAGCTGGGGTTGGCTGGAAGAGATCTCTTTTAGAGATAAGCTCGCCTTTTGTATATGTCTTTTTTAAATGTATTTTCAATGTGCAATTGAGGATCAATAAATGTAGGCTGCCTTCCTACTATACTTGCGTGATGCTTATTAACAATGTTTCATGTTTTTAGGCATTGATATATACATTACACTAGATTAGCAATTACCGCGCCAAAGCGTTGCCACCTCACACATGGCCACAGCCATATGCCTAGCTAATGTCAGTTCAGTCCTCAGTGTGACGCCGGCCATGTTGAACCGGACGGAAAATGGGTAAATGCATAGTGAAAGAGTGCGATTAAAGGTCATAGAACCAACATAACTCAAGCGGAATTACTTTCCATACGTAAGTACATTGTTAATGTACTGATATTGATGTAAAAACACAAAAAAATATTGTAATTTATGTTCAGTGTTGCCATTAAAAACCTCGTTTTGGTTTCCAACTTTTATGGGAGAAACAAATTAATCAATGGATGAAGTTGTAACCTCTGATTTTAAATAATAATATGTAATTATGTTTTAAGTTTCGTTCAAAAGATTAATGCAATCTTATTAATTTATAGTATATTTTATCAATAAATAATCTAATAAAATTATATATTTTCTATTTAATATGATCAATTTTGCAGGGTGCCTAAAGATGCAGAACATCGTGTGAAGAAATATTTAAAACAAGATTATACCATGAAAACATACAAAAAAGAGACTAAACACAAAACTGATGCTTCATAGCGGAGTTTGATTACTGTTTGTAAAAATAAACTACCATTATGGCAATCATAGTGGTACAGGTATAATTTATTAATAATCATAATATTTAATGAAACTCAATAAAAAATATTAAAACAAGAATTATCCTCATTATTTCATTACTTATTCTTACTTTTATGTATCTAGTAAGCAAGACATGATATTTAAATAATACTAGCTGTTCCTCGCAACTTTATCTTCGTAAAGTAAATAATAAATAAATAAATATATTTCAACAATCACACCAATGAGCTAGCCCCAAACTAAGCCGAAGCTTGTACTATGGCGGCTAGTTAACGTTTATCCATACTTAAATATATATAAACATCATATTAAAACTACCTCAACGGGATAAATCGCGACACACATTGCAAGCTACTGCAGCTATTGCAGTGCAGCCTACTTACTTACTGCTTGACATTTCGGCCGCAGCACCGCAAGCAGTAAGTAAGCATGAATGCTTACTTACTGCTTGCGGTGCTGCGGTGCGTTTGCGATGCGGTGCGTTTGCGATGCGGTGCGTTTGCGATGTGGTGCGTTTGCGATTGCTGCGATGCGTTTTCTGAGTGAACTCAGAAAACGCATCGCGCCCTGTTCTGCTAACATAGTTTCAATAACTTATGTTAGTTAAAATAGTAGCATATTAATGGTAAAAAATAATATTAAAATCGATTCAGTAATTCCTGAGTTTATCGGCTACATGCAAACAAACAAATCTTTCCTCTTTATAATAATAGCATTATTTAAATTCATGTATTTTATAAAACAATTGCTTTCAAAAATATTCTATTTTTTTCTTATTTTGGGGTAAAATTCATATGGCAGGCAACACTGGCCCGCCAGCGCATGACTAATTGTATCTGTCTTTGTCTAATTTTAGTGACAGCATGGTTCTTGCGACTTGTGTAGATGAGACAGTTATGTTTACATTAAAATGTTTATTGGTTTCAAAGCTACGTCGTCGCGGTTAAATAGTGGTTACATTTTTTAGGACGCGCGGTAATGAGGTTTGCTCCTCTATTAGTTTATCTCAATGTTTTTAGGTCAATACCATTAAGATAAATTTTTGGTCAAGCCATTATAACAAAGGAACCTAAGTGTTATAATAATAATGTTTTTATTATGTAATAAATTGATAATTCTATGTCACTCCACGCTTAAAGATTGTATGTTATCGAAAGCAAGTATCATATTGCGTAAGTACCTAATTATTATCACAAAGTAAGCTTTACAATATTATTTTGCCCGATTACATACTGTCATTAATTATACATAATTTACTGTTAATATTTGAACTTATACGTTCTGCTAATTAAATGAGTAGTGATACTATAGGTACTAATGTATTAATATTATTTATATTGCACACACACACGAGAGTACTTACTAATAATCTAAATCAGTATATTGTTTACTATGTGCCTAAACTTTTGTTATATACGTCATTCATACTTAAAATCACTGTTATTCTCGAAGAGTTAGTCAGAGACTAGGCAATGAGGACCGCAAAGGCAGTCCTCTGCTATAGTACACTTTTCACCAACTAGCGACTGCAATTAAACTTGGCGTGACAGGTGGTGGCGAGCCTATCGCAAACTTTTGTTGCTCCGTATAATTGTTACTTTTCTTTGTCGTTTTTGTTTTTTTTTTAATACACATCTAGTAAGCGTTTGGCCTTCATCTTACCTATTGGTTAGTGGCGATAAAGCTGAAGGCGGAAGCGCGTTTCACTTGGAATCCTCAACCACTGGGGAACTGGCTATCTTTTCTCCTACTGTCGGAACACAACAATGCTATAAACATCGTTATTATGGCGACAGACTTCAGATAAGATGGTGGTGGCTAGCCAAGTAGTACCACCAACAAAACCGAGCACACAAAGATGTACCTCCCCGCTAGGAATCGAACCCGGGACCTCTGGGTCTTAAACCGGTGGCTTTAGCTACTAGACCACAAAGGTGATTAAGTTATTACAATCATTTGCCATAATTGCCACAATAATTTGTCATAATTGTTGCAATCGTTTGACATAATTGTCACAAACATTTGTCATAATTGTTGTTACCCACATTTTTTCATGATTGTTAGTAACATTTTCCGGCAACAGTCGTAGTCACCTGGCAACAATAACAAAGCGCGTAATATTTCGGGGCATGCCGTTCCCATTTCCCACCAAGACTCCTCATTTGCGCCGCCATCTTTAATGCGCTTATATATTAGCGGGCGTAACGAGTTTGCGTACATAAAGTAACAGGGCTTGTACATACGTGGAGGAGATATTCGCTGGTCATAAATGTTTTACTTTTTTTTAAGCACTTGGCCTTTATTTTACTTTATGATAAGTCGCAAAAAGCCGCAACGCATTGGTAACTTTTTTAATTTATTTTTAAATATTAATAGCGGCTGCAGACTAAATCTGCAGACCTCAAGCGACATCAAGGATCTATATGATATTCTCATGTGTCGCTTTCAATATCATTTCCCGCACGGTCACACCGTAAAAGCAATTATTTCAGAATAAGATTTCAATTCTTTTTGTAGAATAAACCTTGAAGTAGTCTTTAGAAGAACAATGTAAAAAAGGTCTTTATTTCACCTTCCGCTACAAACTTCTTGATCCCTTTATATTAACGCCCCACCACTAATGCGCGCGAAGCCTCACAATCCACTACATTAGGCGGGAAATCCGCGTAACATGTTGCCAACGTTAAAATTCTAAACCTTCCACCCCGCACGATGTCACACACAAATTACTATACGTCCATACAAGGATCAACTGGAGCAAACTTACTCCGACAACCGAAAATAATAAATGCACTGGAAAAGCAACCTTATGCGTCGGCAATAATGATGTCAAGGAGATTTGTACTCGAAACTAAAGCAGACGGATGCGATTCTCATATCAAAGGGGATGCTACCCAATTCTGAATTCAGTGCGTTCGCGAACGCGGTAAAGTAAAGACGTGCTTGCGGCCGATCGAAATTCGAATGCGATCGAGCACGTTTGAAAAGTTTTACGCGACGATGTTTAAAATTAGTTTTATTTTTTAATGTCAGTGTTTCGAACTGAAAACTTATTGGCGATCAAATAGTTTTAATTGACTTTTACTTTTTAAATATTGGTGTTTTGAACTGGTTGCTGATTCGCAATGCAAATATATTTTGATTGGATGATATGATTGTAACTGTCAAAAGTGAATTAAGCTGGTTGTAAGGTAAGTTTTAAACTTTGTTAAATTAAACGTATTTTAAGTATATGTATTATAATTTAAAAAATCACCATTATTATGACTGTCGCCTATAAAATTATAATTATCATGGTATGATATAGATGCCGTGTAAAAGTATTTTTTTATTTTTATAAAATTAAAAGTTTATACAATCGAAAAGTTACAAAAATAATTAAACAAATAACCTCGAATTCTATAGGCATTTTTAAAACCAGCATAAAAATTTAACCGTTAAATTAATAAAATTAAATTATACATTCGATCCCTAGCTTACAACAGTGTTGTTTGTAGAAAGATAAGAACATAAACAAAAGTTAAACAAATAATGTGAAAATTGTAAATGTTACACTTGAATTTTTCATTTTACTCGTATTATGAGAAACCCACTTAACCGATTTTATTTGTCAGAATAATAACATAAAAGAACATCAACATCTAAAAAATTGATAAATACATAAATTAACTGACAGATAAAGAGTACGAAAAGGCGGCCTTATTGCTTACAAACAATCTCTTCTATAAACACCTTAGATGATACAAATAAATAAAAATGATTTTAGTATCAAATCACTTTGTCTTTAAGAGCCTAAGCCTAGTATCACTCAATCACATTGCAAGTTGCTGACATTCCACGACTCCTAGGACATGTCTAGACTCCAGCTTCTTTGTGCTTCGGAATCCACGACATGACGATAGGGAGGACATATTTTAATTTATAATTATAGTAAGAGTAAAGAGCTGTGTTTTAGCGGGCTCTTTAAGAGGCCTATTACATCTCGACTGTGATTTTTGCGTAAAATGACCAATTTTAGCGTTATGGATCTCAGAAACAAAAATACATTAACAATTATGATTTATTGAATAGTGTAGAATAGCTATTAGAATAATGCATAGCGGCCTCGCTTTTTGTAAATTTTGCTTAACTTTTTAATTAAACCCAAAATTGCAGAGAAAGATTTTTATAAAGTGCGCGAAGACACTTTTTTGAGCTCATCTATTGAACTACTGTTCTAAATAAGTAAAATAAAAAAAAATATAATGTTATATCTTATAAGTCGAATAGTACGTAGCGGCCTCGGAATTTTTAGATATCTTTGATTTTATATTGGAAAAAAATCTTATTCTAAACCAAAAAAGTTCGAAAATCGCTATAAGTTATCTCCTATCTACGATAATAATAATGAACAAAATTTATACCAGAGTAATTGTTACTTTATGAGTAATAAGAATTTTATAATGAATTTATTATCCTATTTTGATAAAAACGATAAATACAACTGCAAAATTACTACAAAATGCGATGCGCTGGCCGTGCGAATTCAACTTATGCTCACAGAATGGAGATTTGTAATATTATGCACAAATTTATTATTCTATTTCGATAAAAAAGATAAATTACAACTGCAAAATTACTACAAAATGCGAAAATGGGCATTTTACGCTAAAATCACATACGAGATGTATTACATCTCTTCTCTCCTCGGCCTCTTGAGAAATACTACCAACCCATTTTTTCCCTTGGGTGGTCGTAAAAGGCGATTAACGGACTAAAGACTGCACATACATCCAACAGAATAGAGCGGCGATGGGGTCACCGCATCATGCTGACATGTGAAACGTGGACTGTGGCAGTGGGCTGCTTTTGCGGTAGCCATTGCCTAGTCTCTAACTAACCCTTAGTGGATAATGGTCGTGAGTGTACGTAGAGTAAAGTACATCCATACATCATCATCATTTCCTTGCCCTTGTCCTTATTTGGGGTCAGCGCAGTATGTCTTCTTTTCACATTCGTCCCTATCAGCAGTCAGTTCTACGGTCACTCCTTTCTTCACCATATCTTTTATATTTTTTATCTCTTCTCCTCTTTCTTCGCCTCATTGGGGACATGCTCGCTCAGTACTACGGCATCGATCTATTCGCTGATGGTTTGGAGAGTTTGATGGCGGCTGCATATCAGTTTCTTAATCGAATTTGTCTGAATTTGACTTTTTGGCAGATGCATAAATTATTATATATTTTTTAAATTTTTTAATTCTTTTAATTGACATATTATATTAAAATTTATTATTTCGAATTGACGTGCATATCTTGTAATTTGACTGTTCTTTGTTATTATTTATTTTTGATTTTTTTCATGATGACTCTAAACTAGAATTTAGAAATTTGTTTCCTTTTTGACATCATTGTATATTGTATGACTTGTCGGCGTGTTGGATTAATCTGTAAGCCGGCATGTACAAATGGAAATAAAATAAATAAATAAATATCATCTTTCACGCAGTCCATCCATCTTTTTCTCGGCCTACCTCTCTCCCCTTGTATCCATCCACAGTCATGTCTAACACTACTTACTTTAAAGTACATCCATACATATATATATATGTATATACAACATCCCATTCATCTATTCAACCACATTTTCGAGCTATGCGAAATTAAGAGATGCTCTTTCAGAATTGCGAGGCTCAAGATTCGCTCACTTCTTTTGACGTGGAGCTATTTACGGAGACGTTCATAAAGGTACCTACTAAAGTCATCCCATTCATCTACAACCGTATATTTGAGCTATGCGAACTAAATACATATAAGCGAATGTGATGTACCTTTTACAACAATTTTTAACTCTATTTTTATTTTATTTTTTTTTTCTTTTTTATTAATTTCCTTTTTTTGTACTGATGTTGGTAGTAATTCGCAACATAGTACTTAGTTTTAATTAAATTCCTTTTTTAATTAAGATTTAAAATTTTATTTATTACTGCTGGCACCTACGCGTTTAACTTTTGAAAACGTGTTACTAGACCGCCACAAGTCAGGCAGTGCATAGTGTGGGGTCATAGAAAATCTCAGCCTCCTTAAAAAATTATGCTTATATTTAGGTAACACTATGCGTAGTAATAGTAAGCATTTATATTTGTATTTGTCTCACGTTTGTTTGCCGGAAAGGTAGTCAGAGACAACAGCTTTCAACTTGCTACGATCCTGAGTCTTGACAAAGTTATTTTGCTTGGTGTCTTCAACTATAATAATTAATTACATACATATACTTAGTTAAACGCTTTTTCTAAAAAAAAAGATGTTACTATGAGATCTCTAAAAGAACCATACATACGTACAACAAAATGATTCAAGACTATTATCCCCAAAGGGTTAGTCAGAGACTCAGAGACTCTGCAATAGGGACCGCAAGAGCAGTCTACTGCCACACGTCACCATTTCACCAAATTGTAACTGCACATGTGCTCAGCGTGATATTTGGTGAGCCCATTGCCACTCTATGCTGTTGGATGTATTTGTAGTATTTTAGTCCGTTAGTCACTTTTTACGACATCCAAGGGAAGAGATGGGTTGGTAGTGAGTTTGTGCATCTTATAGTAAGCTCTACACCACACCATTCTTAACTGAATGTGCCAATAAATAAGGCTACATTTAAGGATGTTTTATATTATAGCGGGACGTGCACGGAGCGTGACACGGATCATGCACGGTGTAATATGAACTGCTTCATACAAAATGTATGCAACGTCTCAAATCATTGACGCCGTCCGGGCCCCGTACGGGCCCGGACGGGGCACGCTCCGTGCACGTCCCGCTCTAATATAAATCATCCCTTATTGTCTACTGCTATGCGATTCTCTTAGCGACACATAGAAGCTGCGCGCATGGGTGTGATCATAGATGTTACAGACGTCACATCGTTCGCTGCAGTCTCGGCTGTTTACTTACAGCACACCGATTTTATACCTACAAGAAATGTCAATGAAGTGATTCCCCATCACTGCTTGTTGATCACCTACTCATTGAGCTGCGGTCGCGTAATTATCGTTGCGTGATAAGCGCTGTTTACATACCGCCTAACCTAAACTCTGATATTTATATATCACATATTAACTCTTTGTCCGCAATATTAAAGAACTTGGATGTAAATGAATTTATTATAGCAGGTGATTATAATCTCCCAACATTAGAATGGCGCGACTGTAGTACACAATTAGAACCGATTGTCACTAGTAATTGTTGTTTGTCGAAAACGTATTTAATGAACTTTATGGCAACTTTAAACGGGGTTCAAGTAAATAAGCACAAAAATACTAGAAATAGAATATTGGATTTATTAATTACTAATATATGTGATACCAAGACCTTCCCCACGCAATTGCCTCTGCTGCAGCATGACGATAATCATCCTTCTTTTTTGCTTTAGTACCAATAGATAATATTTGTTTGTCACCTATAACTACTAAACCTAGCACTCAATTTAATTACAGCAAAGCAAATTATGATAACATTAATGCCGATATCTCAAACATTGATTGGAACCCAATGTACTCATGTAATAGTGCGTATAGTGCAGTATCCCTTTTTTATGAAAATATTTATACCATTATAAAAAAACATATTTCAACTAAAATTATTAAAACATCCAAGTTTCCTGTATGGTTTTCACCGGCTTTCATTCATATTTTTAAAAATAAAAACAGGGCCTGGATTAAATGGAAGACATACCAGAACAAGTAGTAACACATAGTTTTAATGCAATGCAACGCGATAGTTTAAAGTCTTATCTTAACAAGTAAGATTATCAAAAATTCTCTATGTTCAGAGCGCGATTTAAATTTTTGTCACATAAATGTTATACAAACTATTTGAAATCTGTCGAAAACAGTATACAAGATAACATAAAATACTTCTGGACGTATTTCAAAAATAAAAAAAGCAACCTCAGACATACTTACCAGAATAACATATAATCATTGTACAACAGATGACCCATCCGAAGTATGTCATTTGTTCTCAACGTTTTTTAAATCAGTCTTTGAACCTCGGACCAATTTGGTCCGAGCTTTGAACCTTCATCTCTATCTATGGATTATGATGTTGACCCACAGACATATCTTCTTATTATATGTCTGTGTATTGACCACATTGAGGACAATAGAAAGAAGATGATATTCTAAAGCAATTGCAACGTTTAGACGTTTCTAAGGGGTCAGGTGTCGACAACTTGCCGCCTACCTTTCTCAGGTCCACGGCTACTACAATTTGTAAACCAGTACATTATATATTTAACCGATGTTTACATGAAGGCGTCTTTCCCACAATTTGGAAATCAGCTCGTATTGTCCCGGTTTTTAAATGTGGAAATAAATCGCGTGTTGAGAACTATCGACCAATATCGATCTAACCGGCTCTGTCAAAGCTATGAGAGATTGATTCATAACAGTATATATCCTGCTTTACATAGCATCATAATACAACAACAACATGGCTTTGTTAAAAATAGATCAACCACCACTAATTTATTAATTTATGCATCGCATCTTTTTGAAAGTATGGATGACAATAAACAAACCGACTGTGTATATACCGACTTCAGAAAAGCTTTTGACAGAGTGGATCACCGGATCTTATTGGACATGTTGGCCTATAATGGTATCAGGGGAACATTGTGGCGATGGTTTAGGTCATACATAACAAACCACACGCAAAAGGTTGTCATTGGTGGTTATGAGTCTAATTTCGTTCCTATAAGTTCTGAAGTCCCACAAGGCTCAATACTGGGTCCGTTACTGTTTATTGTGTACGTGAACGACGTGCAAAAATGCTTCAAGTTTTGTAATATTCTTATGTATGCAGACGATCTAAAAATATTTCATACAATAGAAAACGAGGACGACCATCACCGGTTTCAATAGGATCTTGAGAGCTTTATGGCATACTGTACCAATAATAAACTAAACTTGAGCATCGATAAATGCAAAACTATTACTTTCACAAAGAAAAATCGGGTTAGCAAGGTATAACTATAACTTTCATGGTGTACCTCTTGCAAGAGTTGAGTCTATCAGAGATCTAGGTGTTGTCCTAGACAGTAAACTACATCTTAACCAACACGTGGATACCATAATAAATAAGGCTTATAAGATGTATGGCTTTGTGATGAGAGTGGGTAAGGATTTCAAACGACCATCTACTTTTCTTTCCCTTTATAAGGCATTTCACAACTAAAGTACGCTGTGCCCATTTGGAATCCGTTTTATCATAAATATATCAAAACTCTAGAAAATGTTCAAAATAAATTTTTACGTTCCATGCAATATAAATGTTTTAAATGTCGCCTATCGTATGAACAGCTTCTTGAAAATTACAAACTTATCACACTCAATCAAAGACGCACACAACTAGAGATGAATATGCTCTATGACCTGTGTCATAATAGATATGACTGCATCCCTTTAATTAATAAATTAAGTTATAAAATACCTGCCAGGGCTCACAGCCGTAACCCATGTAAATTGTTTGCAACCAATAGATGTCGTACAAATACCGGTAAGCGATCACCCCTATACCGGATGGTCACATCATTTAACACGTTCTTCAATGCAATTGACATGATGGCGGTGAGCACTGGTACATTTAAAACTAAGTTGCTCTTAGAATTGATGCGGCGCAGTGAGTTAGTGGACTACTAATCTGCCTCTCACTGTGGTGCATAAGTGCTTATGTGTAAATCATTAAGACTTTTTCTTTATTAAATTCAGACTAGTTTAATTATTATAGTACATATTTTGTAACCTAGCACTACATTGTCAACCTAGCATTATTTAATTTTATTTACAATATGTGGTAAACGGTGTTGGTGACAATTCTACCATATCATTTGTCATTGTTTTTAACCATTAAGTATTGTCATTGTTTGTTTACCCCAATAAATGGAAAAAAAAATCCCACCGTTTACAGCCGTGCGGAACTAGAGTCGAACAGCGTTAAAAATATATATTAAATGCTGGTTTTATTGTTATGCGTTTCGGTAGCGCTGTTGGAGCGCGCGCGTTCGGAGATGTTGGGGGGTTCATTGACCTGGAAGTATAGACAAGAACGTTCATACAAACCATTTGTTCAAATTCTGCAATAAGAGACCTAAAGTTCGCTGCAGCTGTTGCAGCGCTTAAACATTTATGTCGTCTAATCACCCGACAGACATCGCAGCGCCGCAGCGACAGATCGGTCAAAGACATAAAGATGGCGTCCCAAATAGATTGTCAATAACAATAATTGAAAAAATATATTTTCTTTTCACACGCACACGCTCGCGCGAATGTCAAAGCCACACCACAGTATTTAGCTTATATTTATAATATGGCCACACTAAAGCAAGGCGCCGAGTCGACTCCGCAGATGAGTGGAACGTAGTGCGTGTTCGGAGCGGCCTATCTAGTGTAACATATATATCGCAAAGGGGGGGGGGGGGGGGGGTGTAGTTGCGTTTTCAAGTCGCGCGCTTGAGCAGCGCCGTTCGGTAAATGCACTTTGTTCGCCGGCGCTGTCGAAGTTAGCTACCCAGCGGCATGACTAAAAAACCAGCCCAAGAAGAATACCAATGGTAAGCTCACCGCTGTTGCAGCAGCTGCTACCACGGCTTAGGCAGTTATCCCACCGCCGACGATAAACGAGAAGCGAGTCGAGCTACAACTAGAAACGAGTTGGCGAGCAGCGGAAAGCGAGTGTGTAGTTCCGATAGTTTTGTCGCTGGGCTATAAGCGAGTGTACGAGTGAGGACGGGCGATTACTCGCGCCACTCGCTCGCGGCGGCTGAGCCGAGCGTACAGTCAGTCCTCTTGGCGGGAAAGTGAAGGGTCATGTTCATGTTTCTGTCTCTCGGCGTTAGTTCTGATCGCTGAGCGAGTATCGTTATGCGAGAATTATCTTTGATAGCTCTTGTCGCTTATCGACAAACTAGTGGAGAGAGTCCTCGCCGGCAGTGTGAACAGTCAACGATCAACTATTTATAATTGCATCTCTTTTGTTTACACGGAATGTATATCTATTGTACGTTTCTTGAGCGAGAAAATAGCCGATTGTTAGTCGTTTACTCGCCGTTGCTGGGACAACTGCCTAAAATTGCGACAGTTGCGGAAAGAAAAAATCTCTTAACATGGCTATGTATCGGTCGGAATTTACAGTGACAGATTGCCCTTTTTGATTTTCAAAGAAATGGTTCGACAATTCCGTGTGCTGATTGATATAGCCGCCCAAACGGTTTTTTCGGCAAATGCAGAGGCTTTTGATGTTTTGCACTTGGGTTCTCTGCAGCCCAGTAACGGCAATTCTGTTTATTGACATGCCCTTTTAAGTGAAAATGGGCTTTGTCGGAGAACGCTCGTCATATAATTGGGTCATTTGGCCGTAGTTCCTGCACAAGTTGTGTTTTGTACGGGTGCAATTTCTTTCAACAAAATACGACGCAAACATGTTCTGGATACCGCAAGTTCGGCTGATCGCTTACGAGTCAATAGAAAAGGATCACGTTGAACTGAAGCTTTAACTTGTTCAATTGTGTCTTTCATTCTTGTTGACCTTGGGCGTCCCGCAGGTTTCTGTTTGAAAGTCGAAGCAGTAGCTTCGAACCTTCTGACCCACGATCGAATCACACTTTCTTTCGGACACTGATTTAAGTCATGTGATCTAAACTCACGCCAAAATAAGCGGCGAACAATAGCTCATGAATCGCCATTTTTGTAATATTGTTTAACGCAGAAAGCACGCTGCGCTCCAGTGAAGTGATCCATCGCGACTAAATTTCCAAGAACCGAGTTTCTCAACCACACCACCCGCGCAGCCCACTCTCATAAGCAGTGGTCGGAGTAGGTATATTGAATTAAGGTCACTGACATCAAACGTATATGTTAATATGGATACTCCTCCGAGTTTCCGGATTATTATGATAAAAATACCGAAACATCGAAATTATTACATGAAACTAGTTAAAAATGTATCAATACTCTCAACGCTATGCTGCTAGTGGCGCTGGTCTCCATCTCTAATGTTGGCCGTATCCATTGTCTCAATCTCGCAAAAGAAAAGAAATCACGTCTTAAATTATTATTAGTGATTTTTTTTTGTTAATCTTTAAATATCTTGGAAACGGTGCGTCCTACGCTAAAATGGACGAAATTTTGTCCCCCCTTTATAAAACCCCCGTCTAACGCTAACCAACCATCACGATGGTACAATTATTAATAATTGTCGCTTTTTAATAATTATTTAGGGTAAGTAACGATTAACTAGTTTAGGAAATGTAGTTTATAGATTTGTTGGGCTTATTTCCCCTTTGGAACTCATTGACTCACTTGGCCGCACATTTGGTCGTTGATTGTAGAGGTTAAGTCACTCTCACACAGGCCGGTCAACGGATAGGTGACCAAAGCTTTATTGTTTCGACCTGTTGGCTAATGTTGAGACGGCTCTTTGGCCTAAATAAAAGTGTAAGGCCTAAGTAAAAAATCAAAATGTAGAACTTGTAACCGATGAGGATTAAAAATAATTATTTTTAATAAAACTGTAATAATGATTATTTGTATTAACAATAAACAATTTTGTTTGCTTACATATGGTTTTTTATTTTATTACTCTATTTACCAAATTTTTGGAAACTCCGGTACATTCCGGAAGAAATGCATGTCCATGTTATGATATCATGACGCAAGTATCTAAAATCAATATACCTACTCCGACCACTGCTCATAAGGTTCAAACGCAAAAGTGTTTTCAAAATCGTCTATACGTCTTTCTGGCCCACCATGTACGTATATGTATGATAATAACTCGCACAGCGTGACATCAACGCTCGACTGCTCCCGTATTAAACCCCTGGAGCGCGACTTTGTAAGCCCACTATTTGGTGTTGAAATTAATTTCTCATTTTCATTGTTAAAGTAAATTAGGAAAAATAAGTGTGTACGGGTTTAGCAATAATTTGGGTGCAACAGATTTTAAAAATGAAATTAAGAATACTTATCTTAAATAATTCAATTGATTGGCTATTTACTTTTAACCTAAAAGTAAATTTAGGTAAAACTAAAATTGTCCAATTTATAAATTACAAAAGATATATGTCCTATGATCTTCTATAATTTACATATACATACGTATAATATGTGTTTTGTCAAAATAATCATTTACATGTACATACGTATATGTGTTTTGTCAAAATAGATTGGACAAGGAATAGTGTGATAAGAGAGAAGTGTGGAATTAATGAAGATGTAGTGACAAAAATTGAGAAAGGAATGCTAAGATGGGTTGGTCATGTAGAGAGGATGGATGAACAATGAATTACAAAGAAGGTGCACGAGGCGGTCAGGTCAAGAGTACTCCAAGTCGACGAGCATGTATGAAAAATGTTATGAGAGTAAGTGAAGCAAAGGATGTGTGTCTGCCTACCCCGCCGGGAAGCGGCCGTGATGTATTTATGTATGTATATCAATGCAAAATAGCAATTTTCGAAGGAGCGAATTTTTTTTTTCTTCAAGAAACGAGCCTATTCCTTCCTTAAAGGCCGGCAACGCGCCTGCGATTCCTCTGGTTTTGCGGGTGTCCATGGGCGGCGGTGATTACTTTCCATCAGGTGACCCGCTTGCTCGTTTGCCTCCTTCTGCTATAAAAAAAAAAAAAAAAAGGAGCACTTCGTAATTTTGACACTTAGCTTGCACATTAACATTCAAAGTGGGTACCAAACATCTCGCTGGGTAGGTACTCTTTTTAGGTCGGGCGTGGATTCCCTAAACCGCAATTCGTCTGTTTATCTAAATTACTCGTTTCTTACTTCGTACACATCACAAATCGTCTTAGTCGCAAAATGTCTAAATTCTGAATTACCAGTTTCTCAGTTCGTACACATCGCAAATCGTCTTAGTTGCAAAATATCTAAATTTTAAAATAAGTATGGATCTGGTCGGGTCAGGCGTGGATTACCCAAAACCTAATTTTCTGAATTAAGTATATTTGATAAATATTTCGACCTTTTCAAGGTAAAAAAGTAAAAGAGGTTTCATAATTTTACTGGAAAAAGTCGAAATAAGAATCAAATATAAGTAATTCAGAAAATTAGGTTTTGGGTAATCCACGACCGACCCGACCCGATCCATACTTATTTAAAAATTTAGATATTTTGCGACTATGACGATTTGCGATGTATACGAAGTGAGATACTGGTAATTTAGAATTTAGACATTTCGCGACTAAGACGATTTGCGATGTGTACGAAGTGAGATACTGGTAATTTTGAATTTAGACATTTCGCGACTAAGACGATTTGCGATGTGTACGAAGTGAGAAACTGGTAATTTAGAATTTAGACATTTCGCGACTAAGACTATTTGCGATGTGTACCTACAAAGTAAGAAACTGGTAATTTAGATAATCTAACAAATTGCGATTTATGGAATCCACGCCCGACTCCTCTTTTTGTGCAGATGTTTTGAGAGCGTTGACTGTGCATCTATTGTCCGGCAACTTTGTGTGCGACCGTCCCGCGGGGTGACAGACGGTGGCGGGGACAAGGTACCCAAGATGTCAGCAGGTAGCGGGGGGTGCAGCGGGGAAGGGCAACGCGTGCAACTGTGTGTAGTCGTGTTCTCGAATGACGTACTACCTCGTCCTCCCTCGCCAACCCCGCAGGACGGTCGCGCACGAAGTTGTTGGACTAAAGTTACCATATGTGGTCGAAACCGAACTCACAACTGGGCGTTGGGCCTTTTTCTTTATAAATCACCCACACAAGAGCATATCACGCTAAATCCAGATGATCCCTCCGTCCTGTCCAATAGAGATAAAGCTTAAAAATCGCAATTCCATCTTGGCACAAATCCGCAGCAGCGTCGGAATATAAAACAGATTGACAATTCAAAGGCGATCGGAATGTATGCGATTCGCGACGCCTTCGCTAAGCTGTTTCCTATTCGACGATTGTTTTTGATTTTTTTCCCCTCATATCCTTCCTTTCATGTTTCAGTAGAACCTAAGGGATATGCACGTTATTGTTTTGGGGTTTGAATGCCCCAGTGGCGGTAAGGCGAAGCCCTCGGTTTGATACGATGGTCATGGGTTCAATTCTTAGGACGTGCTAAATTTGTTTTGGACCTTTGAACTAAATAACCCGGGTTTTGTATTACAAATCTTAGACATGTTTAGGTAAGTATATTTCCCTAAATAAAGATGTAATGGTGTTTTCTATTCGACGATTGTTTTTGATGTATTTCTTACTTGACACTGACTGAATGAGCTAACCAAACGCCAAACCATTATTTAGGAACATATATACACAATCATGACTATTATCCCCGAAGGGTAAGACAGAGACTAGGCATTGAGAACCGCAAAAGTAGTCTTCTGCCATAGCCTACTTTTCATCAAATAGCGACTGCAAATGTGCTCAGCGTGACGGGTAGTAAACAAACCGATACTCTATGCTGTTGGATGTATGTGCAGTCTTAGTCCGTTAGTCGCCTTTTACGACACCCAAGGGAAGAGAGGGGGTGGTAGTATTCTTTCGCCGCTACGCGACGCAGGCAGTGTGAGACTACCGTTTCTGATTAATATTTGTTGTCAATAGAACACATGAACCTTGAACCATCCGCAGGATAATTAAGAAATATTCAAGGCTGAAGAAGCCAAATAAAAAGTTGGTAATTTCATTCACAGAAAATCCCTGAGGAGCTACGGGAGTTTTCGTTTGCAATGATACCGACATTTGGGATGTTAGCTGAAATGGGGGCATTAGAATTAAAATGTGACTCCTTAATTTATATTTGCATAGTAATTTAATGGGTCCTTCGGAACAATGGAATAGATAAATCTGTTCTTTGTTATCGTAAGGGTTTAAACTTGCCTGTTCATGAACATCATCGTCAGGATGCAAACGTCCCACTGCTGGGCACAGGCCTTCATATATAACAGCAAATACAGTGTTGTGGAACCAGCTCTCGGCGGCGGTGTTTCCGGACCGTTACGACTTGGGGATCTTAGAAATATAGAAATAGAAATGATTTATTTAACACACACACATACACCAAAAAATAATAATAACATGCAGTACAGTAAAATAAAAAAACAACAAGTTAAATATAATTATAAACAAAAAATCAAATTAAATAAAGAAATACACATTAATCAATTACACAATAACCGGTGTAGTGTTAAAAAGGCCAAGGCTCGACATAATGCTGCAGTTGACTACAGCGTCGATTTTCAGCCCAAGAAACGAGCCTATTCCTTCCTTAAAGGCCGGCAACGCGTCTGCGATTCCTCTGGTTTGCGGGTGTCCATGGGCGGCGGTGATTACTTTCCATTAGGTGACCCGCTTGCTCGTTTGCCTCCTTGTGCTAAAAAAAAAAGGAAATCATCGTACATGTCCCACTACTCAAAAGTCAACTAACGGACTAAAGACTACATGTACATCCAACATCATAAAGCGGCGATATGCTCACTGCCTATCACGCTGAGCACATGTGCAGTTGTAAATACGTGAGTCGTTGACTATGGCAGAGAACTGCTCCTGCGGTCCTCATTACCTAATCTCTGAACCCTTTGGAGATAATAGTCGTCAATTCATCGCATAACCAATTGACCCCGTGACCAAATTAAAAAAAAAACTTTTATGCAATCCTTGTCTTGAAAAAAGACAAACTTAATAAAATATAAATTAGCCAAATAGGTAGAGTCATTCAGAAGTAATGCGCACATACATTGGTGGCAAGTGATTTTAAATTATTTAGATAGATGTATTATACTTTATCAAGCTAAATGCAATAGGCTATCGACGGTGCAAAACATAATGTAGATAATATTTACCGACATCCACTTGAAAACGGCCCGTGTTTACTGATTCTATTAGACGTGACACGCCTGTACCAATCTGTCATCGACTGCCGCCACGCTCGGCTCCTTTTCGTAACTTTGACGTTTGTTTATTGGCATGTGACGTAGAGATGCCAATGCAACGTTAAGGCGAGTCCTTTCGAGCGCTTCTGTCTCGCTCCCTCGACGGTACGACGGTACGGGACGGGTATAACAGCGTAGCGGTGCAAATAGGCGCGTTTTATAGGTTTTTATAGGTTTTTTACCTATGTAGACTTCTAGACTTCATAGGATTTAATGAATAAGCAGGTTCTATGTAGTACTTCAAAATAAATATTTACATGTAAAAATTATGTCAACAATTTAAAAAAAAATACGAAATCTTTCGTTTTAGACTTTTAATTGGCCTGTTTTCGGGATTTTTTATAATCAAGTAAAGTACATCTAATCGCGTAACAAATTAGCACATTCTTTAGGCAATATCATTTAGAGTATTAAGTATTTTTATAAGTGCGTAAATTAATAGTAAATACATAAACCATTTGATCTAGCAAAACAGTTTTTATATTAAGATGAAGATAGTATTTTGTTAAATTAGTGATTTTTGTAGGCTCAAAAAACACCACTTACTAATAATCTAAGATATTTACATACATTGCGCCGTTTCGGTTTCGCCGTTGAGAGATAAACAGAAACTAAATAATTCCATTTACTTTCCAATTTTAGATGCTCTTTACAAAACCACTAGCGCGTTCATTATGTGTTAAACTATGTAAATATGCCTATGAAAAATTAAGTTACGATATATTATTTGCAAATTTAATTTAAAATAAATCTGGATCATCTTGGGCAGGTTTTGAACCCCTCTGAGATACTGGGTCAGGTCAACGAAGCTATCGTGGCTCTGGCCGACTTGAGCAAATTTATCAACGCTTTCCACTCTCACTTTGTTAGGGGTCTCTTATTCAACGTCTTCCAACGTCGTCCTTATTCAACAACTTCATCATTAAATCCTGCTCATTTAAATTCTTGCCCTTTTTCTATCCAAAATATTCTGCAAACAATCTAAAAATACCAACTTGAATAACCGAAATGAATCTGTCAGGCCTTAACCCTCGAATAGTGGGGTGCCAGCGATGAATGATAATGCACTGCTAGGATAAAACTTTGGACTCGCCAACCCTCATCCGAATGTTATGAGAGCGGCAGAATATTATTAAACTTTGGAAGTCAAACATCTTACCCTCGCCTTTGCACATTGACAAGCGTATGATACTTGTATTATCCGTTTTAGGAGAGTTCTGTATTATTTCAAAGTTCTGAAAAAAAAAATTGGTTATAGCTTTTATATGTTTACTAATCTTCTTTGGTATGTTGAAATACGTAGGTAATAGATATAGATAAACTAACTCCGCTGTCCAGATAAAAACTTTCACTTAGTAACTCTAAAAAAAAGACGTAATAGTTTTAATTGCAGCAAATGCAAGTATGTAACCATATTTTTTTTTTGAAATCCACAGTTTTATAATTTATGTTTTTTTCTTTACTTGTGTTTATGAGACCTTGCTTCTTGCCAAGTTTTGTGAATCTGGGTCGACGCGAGGCACCCCATAGGTTTTGATGAGTGAGTTTGCGGGTATCAAATTATGTGACATAACTGTCATAAATGGCCGTATCTCCTGATTGCGTTGACTTAGAAGCTGGAATTTTTCCCAGGTGAAGTGGACAAAAAGTCTAAAAAAATACATTTTCTTACACAATGCTGAGTCGGATATTTGTTTATTTATTTTATAATAAGTTACGTTTATAGCAACACATAATAATATAAGACAGTTAATACATACAATAAGTTTTGGACATAAATGTCAGCCAAAAATAGTACTTATACAACATTCACAATAACTTTACAAGCACGAAAAAGATGAAATTAAAATATAAAATTAATACAGGTATCAAAAGGACTAAAACTCGAGAAGTTTGTGTAAATCGTTTTGAAAACTTATTTTGTAAGAGACTGCATCCATCCTTGTGAGGTGAAATCGCATTTTATGTATTTCAGATTATCCTACTATCCTACTAATATTATAAACGCGAAAGTTTGTAAGTATGGATAGATGTTTGTTGCTCTTTCACGTAAAAACTACTAAATGGATTTGGATGAAATTCGGCATACAGATAGTTTATAACCTGGATTAACACATAGGGTACTTTTTATCCCGATATTCCCATGGGAACGGCAACTGCGAGCGGTCGCTAGTAGCTTTATACAGAAGACCAAGATTAGTTCGGGAGATGGCAAGCCGAAGGTATTGGTTATTTTATTCAAAGACAAGTTTTTTTATATTATTATATATTAGTAATCTAAATCTAAACCACGATTTCTCGCGTTCAACCCGAGCATCTATCCGCTCGCCGACGCCTCAAGTAATTCTAATATTTGACAAACTAATAGGAAACCAAACAAAAAGCGTTAAAAATTCAATAGTAAACAATAAATATCTTTAGCAATAGTTAAGAAAAGGTCGAAAAAGGATCTTTTGTGTCGACTGAAAGAAACTCAGCGGGCTTCGGCAATCTTAGTTCGATAAGATACCAAATAAGTACATTATTATTCGTTCAAGCACCGTTATCACTGAGGATTAGCCGGCTGAAGTGGCTTTGTCAAGCCGCAGCCCCCACAGAAACAATTTGAAGTGGGTTATTGATTTTATCTCGGTTTTTCTGTAATCGCAATATCAGATGCTGGCAATTGGGCTCCGATCATATCCGCAGCGAAGTTATTGGACAGAGAAGTTACTTTACCGACACCGCTCGTAGAATCGGCACCCTGAAGTGGAGGTGGACCGGTCATTTCTAAAGAAAGACGGAAGACTGTAGGAGCAGGCATGCCCTGGAATACAAGCCGCGTCTAGGCAAACGCAGAGTATAGGTCGCCCTGCAGTGAGGATCCTTTTTATGAACTAATTTCTTTGTCCTAATTTAATGTAGTATAACGAGTTAGGCATATTTTTTTGTAAGTATAATATTTTGACATAATTTATTTTTTAGCATACTATTTCAGTAAAAATAAATTTGCTTTAGACAAATGTTTTTTGCCCTATCTTTGATTCGCATACAGTTTAAAGGCATATTGTTTATTCGTCAATGTTACTTTTCACATTATAAACATGTGGTAGATTAAACAAAACAGAAGGTGAGGTTATAGTTTCAAAATTCGCTATAATTTGGATTGGTATTTTATCAGAATTTGACTTTGCATCATTTTTTATTTTATTGATATTCATTTGAATCTGAAAAACATAAAAGTAGGTATGTATTAGTTATATCAAATATAACGATTTACGAAAAGTATTTTATTATTTCAAGATTTCCAAAACTTATTTTTTCCGTATATTATAATCATGATTATGCCCATAAAAATTATGCTTATAGTAGTTATGCTTAATACAATGAGCCTAAAAAGTTAAGCCAAATTAATATTGTGCGTAACTATTATTAGGTTATGTAGTAAAGAAAAGTATGCCATTATAAATTATGACATACTTATAATTTTTTGCAAATAAATAAGGAACCCCTGCAGTGAGATGGATTAATGATTTAAGAGAGATGGCAAACAATGGATGAACGCGGGCTGTCCAAGACCGGAATATTTAGCGCTCGTTGGGGAATGCTTTCGTTCAGCACTGGACGGCAATAGGCTGAAGAGAATCAGGCTCCTTAGATAGCATGAAACGCATGTAACTAAATCCTTGGCCACGTGCACAAGCATCTTACGGTACGACGCGTGAAGCGGTATTCCAGTTGTAATGAAATACTTTTTACGTATGAAAATCACTTTTTGTTACTGCATTTTAAATAAAGAGAGTAAATGATAGAAACGGTAAACAAAGAAAATAAGGAACGGAGACATATCGCGTTTGCGTCGCAATCCTTCTGTGGAAAATGGAAGAGCGTTACGACGTAGGAGCGTTAATGAAGAGCCCTCTCTTGGTGACGAAATAAAGTTGGATGGAGCGTGTGTGATTGAATGTGAAAGCTAATAGAGAAAAGAGGAAAGCTGAAAATGAGGTAGAGTTACGCATAATTATCTCCTGATGCATTACGCATTACGCATAGTGCATCGAGAGAGTTACGGGCTGATTATGACGATGATGAATAGTTGATCTTCTATCCTAAAGAAGAATTAAGAAGACTAATTATTCTTATTGCACTCTACCAATGATATATTTCAAATTATGTATCTTGTATTTTTTTTTTTTTCTTATCTTATACTAGCACACGTAATAATAATCTACTTAAGCCTAATACAAACATCATAATTAAATAAACCTAGTTTGTTTGAGACTGGTGCCTAAGACGGGTAAATTAATGCCTGTACCATAGGTCACCAGGCCTCACTTCACGGTATGTTGGTACATTTTAGTTGATGATTTGGTGACGACATTATTATTTTTGTTTTGTGAATGTCGTTATTTCTGTATAGAGCTGTGGTTTCTTGCGTCCGTTCTTCTCTACAGCTAAAATGACGTCCTGAATAGGTGGTAGGTTAGTATTTTGGACGATTTAAAGTGCTAAAATAATATAATAAGTTTATTGAATAGGTATACATTTAATATTTTTGAGTATTTTTTTAAATATTTTAGTGTCTTACTGTTTCACTTTCCTTATCAACCGGGATCTGTTCACGATGATGATGTGTTTATTCATACCATATCTAAGAATTACTAAAAATATTGTAATAAAACAAAACCGCTAGATGCGAGCAGCACAAGACCGGTCGTAGTGGAAATCCATACGGTGCATCCACACCGCAGTAACTTTTTGTGGAGCAACATTTTGTAACACTTGGAAACGTTTGATTTTGTATGAAGCGTCCACAACGTTATCATGTTGCGTAAGGTTGCTCGGTGTGGCGTGGATGCACCATTAGAGGATGCCTTTGTTTATCCTTAATTGAAAGCCTTATTGTATCCTTTTATTACAACAAAATCAAGTGAGCTTTGTCAACTTAGGAAGGAACTTATTTTTGTAACACGAGTAAATTATTTCATTAGCCAGAGGGCTACATTAATACGTAAATTGGTGACGGTTGCAATAAACATTTTTTAGTTTTTTCATTTGACCACCAGTGGACGTCTTATGGCTGGTAATGATGTAATAAAAACTTATGGGGGTAAGGAGTACTAGCATGTATGAATAATGAAAAGTAAATAAAGAGGGGTATTCCTCGAAGCGCACCTATTTTGAAGCGCACCAGACCAAGCGGCCCTAAACTATTCCTCCAAGCGCACCCGTTGGGTGCGTTTCAGAATAGGTAATTAAAATATTATATTTTTATTCCTCGAAGCGCACCAGCAGATAAAATGTAGGAAGAGATGTAGTCACTAACAGAAAATATCGATAACGGTTATCGTACGTTTATTTTTAGAGTATCTTCCTCTTGTGATTTATGTCACCCTGGTACTTTTAGCACAAAATCAAAAATCAAAATCAATATATCTTTATTCAGTAAGCTTAAAAATTAAGCATTTTGAATCGTCTAAATTTATTTTTTTATGGATGGATGGATAGGCATAGGAACCCACCCACTCACCCCACCCATTCAGGAAGTCTTTTAGCTGTGGAGAAGAACGGGCACAAGAAACTCCACAGCTTTAAAATAATATAGAAGTAACGACATTTACAAAACAACATGTCGTTACCAAATTATACAATCAGTTATGTAATGTCATAAAAGACAATGGATTAAGAAAAAAAACAATGTAAATATATTATTATAACCAGGCTGTTTTGTCTTCTAAATATTCCTTGACTGTGTAATAACCTTTCCTAAGTAAACAAGATTTTACATGATTCTTAAACTTATCGAAAGGTAAATCTAGTATAGTACTTGGTATTTTATTATAATAGTGTATACCTTGCCCCAAGAAAGAGCCGAGAACCTTTTGTAACCTAAACAGTGGCATTACTAGTTTTGACTTATTTCTAGTATTGAAATTGTGTACATCACCGTGTTTAGAAAAAGTGTTAATATTGCAACGCACAAAAACTATACAATTATAAATATACTGCGATGCAACAGTAAGAACACCAACTTCCTTAAAAATATTTCTCAAAGAAGTTCGCGATCCCAGTCTATAAATGGTTCTTATTGCTCGTTTCTGTAAAATAAATATAGTTTTAACATCAGCCGCTGTTCCCCACAGAAGGACGCCATACGACATGACACTATGAAAATAACTAAAGTAAACAGTCCTAGCAGTTTCTACATCTGTTAGTTGTCTAATCTTTCTAATATATGCTGCTGAACTGAGTTTGCCGGCCAAATTCGATATATGCGGATTCCATTGGAGTTTTGAGTCAAGTGTTATCCCTAGGAAAGCCGTCGAGTCTACCAAATCTAATTTAACACCATTCATTCTAACATCGGTTTGTTCGGTCTTGACATTTGGTAGTATAAATTTAATACATTTCGTTTTTTTAGCGTTTAGCTGTAAATTATTCGCACTAAACCAACTGAGTACCTCTGAGAGAGCATTGTTAACATCGTCATAATTATTCTTACATCTAGTCACATTAAAAATGAGTGAAGTATCATCTGCAAACAATACAATATCACAGAAGTTTTCTACAAAGAATGGCAAGTCATTGATATATATCAAAAATAAAAAAGGGCCAAGAATTGACCCTTGTGGAACTCCCATTTTTACATGAGAACCGGATGACTTAGTTCCATTAATGTCGACAGTTTGTGTTCTAGAACTAAGATACGACTGTATCAAATTACGCGCAAGACCTTTGAGACCATAGTGATTTAACTTCATCACCAGTGTCCGGTGCTCAACGCAATCGAAAGCCTTGGACAAGTCGCAAAAAACTCCAAGAGCGTTCTGAGACTTCTCCCAGGCATCAAATATATGTTTTATTAGAGCTACACCTGCGTCAGTAGTGGAACGACCCTTAGTAAAACCGAATTGTTTACTATGTAAAAGATTATTTAAGTTAAAGTATTCCACTAACTGTTCGAGAATAATTTTTTCATAAATTTTACTAAGTGCTGGTAGTATTGAAATTGGTCGATAGTTACTGGGGTCTTCTTTATTCCCGATTTAAATATAGGTATAACCTTACTAAACTTCATAAGATCAGGAAAGATTCCCTTATCAACACACTTATTAAATAAGTCAGCAAGATAGGGTGCAATAGAATATATAATATTTTTACTTATCTTTATAGACATGCCCCACAAATCACCTGTGTTTTTCATTTTTAGTAATTTAAAAGTTTTCATAATATTTTTAGAGTCAATATATTGAAAATTAAAAGAAACATTACATTTGGGTAC
This sequence comes from Scoparia ambigualis, assembly GCA_963921215.1. Lineage (NCBI taxonomy): Eukaryota > Metazoa > Arthropoda > Insecta > Lepidoptera > Crambidae > Scoparia > Scoparia ambigualis. The sequence goes on from OY992501.1 coordinate 68,108,970, forward strand.
ATGTTGTTCGAGAAAGGCTTGTGCCGCCACTGGTGATGAATTTAAATTTGAGGTTGTTACCACAGGTATATTTATAAAGAAATCATCAAAAATGTTAGCAATTTGTGCATCTGAATTGATAAGGTTATCTTTAACTTTTAGAGTAAAAGTGTTGTCCCGTGGTTTTAATTTACCAGTTTCACGGTTGATGATATCCCAAGTGGCTTTTATTTTATTATTAGATTTTTTAATTTTATCTTTAATGAAGTTAGATTTTGCTAGTGTGCACACTTTCTTAAACAATTTAGAGTAATTTTTTACATATTCTGTAAAATTTAAATTTTGATTATATTGTCTTAAATTATATAACTCATACAGTTTATTTCTACTTTTATAAATACCAGTCGTGGCCCAGTCACAGAACTTAAGTTTTTGTGAAAACTTAATTGTTTTAGATGTAAACACTTGATTGTATTCTGTCTTTATTAAATCAAAGAGATTACTGTATAGTACATCCGGATCATCATGTATAAAGGGCAAAGTATCGATTTTACAAGCTACATTGGTTTTGAAACTCTCCATTCGCTTTTTTGTAACAGGTTTACATGTTACAGTTTTAGGCGCATCCTTAACATCAAAATCATAGGTCACCTTCAAACCGCAATGGTCAGACGTAAGACTACTAATAACTGACTTAGAGACAGGGTCATAGTCTGTAAAAATATTATCGAGACAGGTGGCCGAATGTGAAGTTATTCTAGTGGGTTCAAGAAATAGATTTCTTAGATTAAAGCATTTAAATAAAGCGAGAAGACGAACACTCCCTGAAGTGTTTTCTAAAATATTTACATTAAAATCCCCACATACTACAACATATTTATTTTTCAATTTTATTTTATTAAGTACATCTTCCATCACGGACTCAAATAAATCAAAATTACCCAATGGGGGCCGGTATACACATACTATTACAAAACTATTGAATTCTACACATGATAGCTCAATGTTACGCTCCTTTGAAAGACATACAATGTCGTTGCGTTCCTTGTATTTAAAATTATTACTAACTAGTATTAGAGAACCGCCGTGAATAGCTTTGCTTCGTACGTACGCGCTTGCTAGTTGGAAATTATTTACTTGGAAAGACTTGTCATGACTTTTTAGCCAATGCTCAGTTACACAAAATATATGAATAGCCTGACTTTTTGCAATTAATTCTAATTCTAAGTCTTTGCCAGCCAAACCCTGAATATTTTGATGTATAATACACACATCAAAAGTGTCTAGGGATCAAGCATTTTTATGCGGATTTCTTGAGATTGAGATGTGGCTTTGTAATAAATTTATGATTTTATAAATTTATATGGATCCTTTTTGGTGCATTTCATAATTTGAAACAGGAACTTTCAATCAATTTCTAGTAAAAGATGAAAATCAGCTGTCAATATTTTCCCTATAAAAACATACAACGCATTGAAGACATTATTAGTGCTACTGTTTCCCTACTACTGATTAAAACCAACGTTATTATGGAGCGGCGACGTCATTTAAGCAGGGAAGAAATGCTCAGAGCCGTGGGAATGATAGAAGCTGGTTCCCGGCAACGTACTGTGGCTTTAGCTCTGAATACAAGTCAGAGTGTTATCAGTCGACTTTGGACACGTTACCGAAGCACTGGTACCGTGGCTGAGCGCCATGGAGGACGGTATCGCTGCACCACACGGAGACAAGACCGATACATTCAAATCACAACTCGAAGAGCTCCAACAATAACCGCCATGATGTTAGCCGTGAGGCTTCATCACTCTTCAGGGAACTTAATTAGCGACCAAACAGTCAGAAACCGCTTGCATGAAGTAAACCTTCATTCCCGAAGACCGCTAAGGGTACCACCTATAGCAATGCACAATCGTAGGATTCGATATCAATGGGCTCTTGAACACAGAAATTGGGCAGAAGAACAATGGCGTTTCGTGTGCTTTTCTGATGAGTCTCGTTTTGGTATGAGACCGGATACAAGACGTATACGACACTGGAGAACCCCTGGATGCCAACAGCGATTAAAATCCTGCCAGGAAGTCCATCCTTATAGTGGTGGAACCATCATGGTATGGGCGGGTATTTGGATCGGCGGAAGAACTGAGTTGATTTGGATCAGAGGCAACCTCAACGCTCAAATTTATGCTGAGACGATTGTATCAGACGTCATCGTTCCTCTACAAGTGCAAATCGGTCCCTTATTTCAGTTAATGCATGATAATGCACGACCGCACACCGCAAGAGTTGTAAGACAGACTCTCGCCGCAGCTAACATCAATGTCATGCCCTGGCCTGCTCAGTCGCCAGACTTGAACCCGATTGAGCATGCATGGGATATGCTACAGAGAAGAGCTCTGCCGAATATGGAGGGTATCCAGTCGCAAGAAGACCTTTTTTTGTTGTTGCAACGAACATGGGCGGCCATTCCACAGCGTGATTTGGATGAACTCATTTTGAGTATGCCAAACCGATGTTCTTGTGTTGTTAGTGTTCGCGGTAGAAACACGGATTATTATTTGTTTAAGTTACCCAATAAAATTTTAAAGAAAACTGTTATTTCAGTCTTTTTTTCGAACTTTAATGTTAGTGGTTCAAATGTCAAAAATCCCTTTATTAGGAAAATGGCAAATTTCTTTATTAATGCAAAGGTGACTTGGTTTATCGTTACTGTAGACAAACGAAAACACTTTATTTGATGAATCTTTAAAGAAAATTTTAATTAATATCAATCAGGAGAAAAGTTATTGCAAAAATATATGTTGATCCCTAGACACTTTTGATGTGTGTATTAATGTAAGTGGACTTGGCTTTTGTCTTAGACCTCAGTTTAAACAAGAGGTAGTCATCTTACTACTAGTTGTAAAAGATGCATTAGTAGAACTACTAATGATGATATTATTGTCAATAACAGACTTAGTTATACCAGGTATAACTGTATCATGTATATTGTAAGCTAACAAATTAGCTATTCGAGTCCTACACTTCTTCGACAGATACATACTATCTGAAGTCAAACTAAAATTATTAATAAACTTATTAATATCAAAAAATAAGATAGTGTCACTATGACGGCATAATAAATTATATAATAATAAATTTAAGTCAAATATGCGTTTATTCTGTTCCCAAGTTAAATTTGTACAATAGGGAAAAGCACTAACTATTAACTTGCAATTTGTATCTAATTGTAATTTCAACAAAATATTTATATTTTCTATGATGTCACGTTTTTTAATTCGTAGACTGTCACCACATAAAATAATCACATTAGTGGAACTGCTCAATGACTGCTGAGAAACGCTACGTACTATAACATGCATTGATTGACCTGGGGCCAGATATTCATTACATGTTGGTTTATACTTCCATTCATGAGCAATCCTAAGCCCTGACCCAATCTATCAGAGAAAATAACTGTGTTTCTAATTGGTTTAATTACTTGTTTATTGCTTATGTGATTTAAATTATCAGAAGATTTAACTGGCATTTCTGTGCAGGCCGTTATAGGACCCGAATCCATAACAGACAAGTTATTCGACTGAATACATGAGTTTTATGATAAAGGATTTTGACATATTACATTATCCTTATTATTAACTAAGAAATTGTGCTGATTTGCATTGTGTTTGCATAAGTCAATCAACTCTGTAGCTGACGGAATATTGTCCTCAATTTCATTTTGTGCTGTCACCCCAGCACTAAAAGAGTGACCAGTAATACAACAATTAGTACGCTTTTTATTTAAGGACTCAAATCGCTCTGCGTTATAGTTGCACATATCAACCATGTCATTTGCAGCTACAATTTGATAATTTAGGTGCTTAAGTGACAGATCACATATATTGTCATACATACTTTTCAGTGACCTTTCTAAGATATCAATCTTTTTAATTATGATATGTGAGTCGCTGTCATGTTTATCATTCCTATCAATTGTGCTATTACTATACAATTTCAACTTATTTAATAATTGAATCCTTTCTTTCCTAAGTGACATATGCTTCTGTAAATGATTTTGCCTATTGACTAGTTTTTGGGTCTTAGAAATGTACCTTTTAACACGGATATATTTTTTTAACTTTTTGACACTTCTAAAATTATTATTGTTTTTACACAGTGATTTATTTAAGGATGAGTCCTTTTTACATACCGGACTATCCATTACATTTAAACTGTCAGTTAATTCTTCAAAGTAACTTTGATTGTTAATAAAACTATTTCCATGAATCTGGTTTTCGAGAATGTCCGAATTACAAGATAATAACTCATCGAACAGGCTCTGAGAATGATTTACTTTAACATTATTACAGCTTTCATTTTCTAACTTTAAAATCGTTGCATGTGCCTCACATAAACTTATTTCCAGATCACTTATACGCTTTAATGCCTGTTCATGAGTGCTATTACATTCTGTAAAAGAGGTGATTACGTCCTGCATCTGGCTACATTTGTCAACAATATCTAAGTATTTAAGATGTAAGTCGGCAAGTTCACTCTTCAGCTCGAAATTTTTTCCAATGATCTTCATAATTTCCTTTTCGCTGTCATCCCGTTCTTGCAACAAGTTAATATTGAGGTCTTTTGTTGCCTTCAAATCCAATAGGGCATGCTTCAGCTTCATCTCAACATCCTTTGCAGTTGCCTTGCGGGTCATCATCATGCCTCAACTGTTACCCCAACACAGCGATAAGGCTCAAAGAGTAATGTATAAATATGAGTAAATTGTTACTATAATTGTTGCAAAGATGAGTGGATAATATGTAATGATTATGTATTATTCAATCTGTCTGTTGTATGGTGTAAGAGAACACTCAACAAAAGATAGAACAATCCTAAAGAAAGATTTGCTGTTATGACGTGGGTAGGTCACTTGTAAAAAAAGATTTACCTATTTAAAAAAACACTTTTAAAAGTTTCTAATACAATTGTGAAAATAATCAACTTTTAAATGTGCAGTCAAGTTCTGAATGTAAAGTGTTGTAGTGTGTGAAGGTCTGTAGCAAGACAATGTCACCATCAACTTCACTTCCACTATATAGTCAAGTCAAGACAGGTTAACCAAGCCAAATCGTAATTGAGGTGTGACGATACTCACTATTTTGTGAGATTTGTAAAGTTGATAGATGTATTAGTGTGAGGAACATGTAGTTACAAATTAAAGAAAAAATAAAATAAAAATAAGACCAATCAATATGTAGTGGAATTAACTTTCACAATGATAACTTGCTAATTGAAGGTAGGTAGTGTTAGGTTATTTTAGGTCAACGATTTTACTAGTTAAATTATGTACATAAGGAAAAATTATGAAAACAATACTCCCCGGGTTTTAGATGCAGCTCTTCAGTTCTGCAGCTTTTGTTATATTATACTTTTCTTCAAAAAGTTATTTATTTTTGCCGGCCGTTGACAGCTCCGGTATAGTCGAAAATTTCAATAAGACGAAATTCAAATATTATTGCATAGACACTGATGCAAACACTCGTACTTATATTTAGTCACAATATGTTCACGTTAAACACAATTTTATAGATAATTAACAATGATTTTTAATGAAAATTAATTTTTATTTTAGAGTAGAAGCTAAGTTTTGCAACTAATCGTGGCAAGTGTTGCCAACCAAAAAAAAACGTAATAGGTACATTTAGTTCAAAATAACTGTAATGAGTCAATTTATTATTGACGTAGTAAGTTGCAGCACCTAGTCCTACTCGTTTATTTCCTTTTTCCTGATAGTTCCGTAGTAAGATCTATTCCGTAAGATAGTTCCATAAGTAAGATCGCTAAGGCGCCTATCTACCTCTTTTCATTTATGTCTCTCTGGTACTTTTAGATCAATATGACTGTCATGATTATTGACGTAGTAGGTGGCTTGCACCTAGTCCTAGTTTCTATCGACATCAATATTACCAATCTTTTAGGCTCATCTCTATTTTTTACCGTTGGTGCGCTTCGAGGAATAAAAATATAATATTTAAATTACCTATTCTGAAGCGCACCCCACGGGTGCGCTTGGAGGAATACCCCAATAAAGAAAACAGATAAAAAGATACAAAAGGGTGATATATTAAGGTCTTCCAATGTCTGAAGCCTTTCTGACGACTCTTCTCAAATAATTGTCTATTTGATATTATCAAGCTACTTAACCATATTAAGTTATAAGTGTTACCTATGTGTACTCGGGTTGCGGATCAATGCAGATTAGTAGGTGTTAACCAAGTTTCGACAACAGCCGACAGCTTAAACGCCTTTTGTAACCCGATGAGATCGGAAGGGCGTTCAAACTTATCAGTTTCGGTGAGGGTTTAACTTTCAGGTGCTTGATGTTTATTAAGTAAATAATACGATGGAAATCTTGTACGAGGCAGTGGAAGTTCCATTTGAAACTTCTCTCAAAAATAGTTATGAAGCATGCGAAGAATTGGTGTGTACTTGCAATCCTACTAATATTATAAACGCGAAAGTTTGTAAGTATGGATGGATATTTGTTACTCTTTCACGTAAAAACTACGGATTGGATTTGGATGAAATTCGGCATACAGATAGTTTACAACCTGGATTAACACATAGGATACTTTTATTCCGATATTCCCACGGGAACGGCAACCACGCGGGTGAAACCCCGAGCTGCCGCTAGTGTTTTAATAAATTACAGACCCAACTCACCACACCGTTATTTTTGTACCTGTAAAATACATACTTAATATTCAAATTAAAAAAGTTGATCTGTATTTAAGTATTTAGTATTTAAAGTATCTATATTTATCTCTTTTTAAATCGAGTATGGCTTGGGTCAGGCTGTTGATGCAACGTACCATCGATAAGGTATTTTGTAGCTACAGTAACCCGTCGATAGAATATTTTCGATACAATGACCAACGATGTAGTTGCTGTTGATGTCCCCAATATCTATACTAATTCTGCCACCCTACTACCCGACCAAATTCGGTAGGCGCCAAGATTCGAAAGCTGGATCTTAATTAGCAGGATAACCGCAGCACACGTTCGGCCCTCGGTCTCAGATTAAAGCCTGTAAAATCTCCAATTCAAATGGCAACGCGGAATTCAAATGAAGGCACGCCCCTACCACGACCACGTTTTATTGTTCCACCCTAAATGAGAGATGCCTTCAGTGGCTGTAAATCGAACAGATGTTTGCGTTTGGTTCGTGGATAGGGGTGACAAAGAGAATGGCTAAACGATACGCTTTAAAATGAATGATGTACAATAAGGTTTAGTAAACCTTAACCGAAATTAAATTAAAATAAATTAAATTGGTTTACGCTCACACCAATTACCTACTAGACCAAGATAAGTATACTTGTGAAACTTGTTGATATGGTAAGATAAAACGGATATAAAACATAGAAAAAACACCCAGACACGAAATCAATTTAGTAAAACAGTTTTTCTCTAAATTGACATGACCGGCAATTGAACCTGGGACTTCGGAGAAGGCACGACGCCAGAGCCGGCGTACTAACCACTCGACTACGGAGGTCGTTGAATGTGAAAATTATTGAGAAATGCTATGAGATATGAGAGAAAATTAAGCGGAAGAAATGTGTCAGAAAACCGTAAATGTAGCAAAAGGACAGTAGTGGTCTATGCTTACATATCTGGGGAACATACATACATATAATCATCATCATCATCATCATCATCAGCCAGAAGAGGTCCACTGCTGGACAAAGGCCTCCCCCAAGGATCTCCACCACGACCGGTCTTGGTGCTGCTTGCATCCAGCGGCTACCCGCGACCCTCACCAGATCGTCGGACCACCTTGTTGGAGGCCTGCCCACACTGCGTCTTCTGGTGCGCAGTCGCCACTCGAGAACCGTTCTGCCCCAACGGCCATCGGTTCTACGGGCGATGTGCCCTGCCTATTGCTACTTGAGCTTGGCAACTCTTTGGGCTATGTCGGTTACTCTAGTTCGTCTACGAATCTCCTTATTTCTGATTCGATCACGTAGAGAAACCCCGAGCATAGCCCTCTCCATTGCTCTTTGCGTGACTTTGAGCCTGCTAATTAGGCCCATAGTGAGCGACCACGTTTCGGTACCGTATGTCATCACTGGCAACACACACTGGACGAAGACTTTCGTCTTGAGACACTGCGGTATTTTGGACGAAAAGATATTTCGTAGCTTACCGAACGCTGCCCAGCCGAGTTGGATTCGACGATTGACCTCTTTCTTAAAGTTGGACCTACCTAACTGGACTGTTTGTCCCAGGTATACATATTCGTCAACAACTTCAAGAGCAGAGTCTCCAACCTTCAGAGGAGTGGGTACGACACGTGAGTTAGACATGATTTTCGTCTTCTCCATGTTCATTTTAAGGCCCACTTGTTGAGAGACTCTGTTGAGATCACCGAGCATTGTGCCGAGTTCTTCCAGGGTCTCAGCCATGACTACTATGTCGTCATCATGTACATCAGTGTACACGCCGTTAATATTGATGCCGAGTCCTCTCCAGTCCAGAAGCTTAAACACGTCCTCCAGTGCAGCAGTGAAGAGTTTCGGAGAAATTACATCTCCTTCTCTCACTCCACGCTGCAGCAGGACTGGCTCCGAGCTCTGGTCCTGAAGACGAACTGTCATAGTGGCGTTTTCGTACAAACACTTCAACACTTCGATGTACCGGTAGTCAATTTGGCACCGCTGGAGAGACTGTAGCACGACCCATGTTTCGATCGAAGCAAAGGCTTTCTCATAGTCCACAAACACTAAGCAAAGTGGCCGGTTATACTCTTCGGTCTTCTGTATAACCTGCCGCAGCGTATGTATGTGGTCTATGGTGCTAAAGCCTTTTCGGAATCCGGCTTGTTCGATTGGCTGGAAGTCATCAAACCTGCGTGCGAGACGATTAGTTATAGCTCTCGAGAAAAGCTTATAAACGTGACTTAGAAGTGATATGGGTCTGTAGTTCCTCAGTAGGGCCTTGTTGCCCTTCTTAAAGAACAACACAACCAGACTTTCACGCCACGCTTCTGGCGTTCTACCTCCGAGTACGACGGAATTAAATAGTCTCTGAAGAGCTGCGAGTACCGGTCTTCCGCCTGCTTTCAGAAGCTCAGCCGTAATTCCGTCAGCACCCGATGCCTTGCTGTTCTTAAGCTGCTTGAGAGCCATACCAATCTCGTACATACATATACTCGGATATCTTCGGTGTAGTGTCGGGTAAGCTTAGCTCTAGCTCTTATCTACATATAATCACGACTATTATACCCGAAGGGTTAGTCAGAGACTCAGACTAATGAGGACCGCAAATGCAGTCCTCTGCCATAGTCCACTTTTCACCAAATAGCAACTGCACATGTGCTCAGCGTGACAGTTAGTGAGCACATCGTCGCTCCATGCCGTATGTGCAGTCTTTAGTCTGTTAGTCGCCTTTTACGACACCCAAGGGAAGAGAGGGGGTGGTAGTATTCTATAGCCGCTACGAAATATGGCGTGATGTGTGTAGGTTTGTAGGTTAGCCAGTTGAAGATTTAAACCTTTATATTTTTATATTATACTAGCGGCCGCTCGTGGTTTCACACGCGTCATTTCCGTTCCCGTGTGAATATCGGTATAAAAAGTATCCTATGTGTTAATCCAGGGTATAATCTATTTGTATGCCGAATTTCATTCAAATCCATGTAGTAGTTATTACGTGAAACAGCAACAAACATCCATTCATACTTACAAACTTTCGCGTTTATAATATTAGTAGCATAATTCTATTTGTGTAATGTGGTGCTCTGCTTTTTAGGCTTCCATACCCAAAGGGTAAAAACGGGACCATATTACAAAGACTCCGCTGTCCGTGGGTCCATCTGTCAGTCACTAGGCTGTATCTCATGAACCGTGATAGCTAGACAGTTGAAACTTTCACACATGATGTATTTCTGTTGCCGCTATAACAACAAATAAAAACAGAATAAAATAAATATCTGATCGGAACTCCCATACAACAAACGTGTTTTTTTTACATGTTGTATAGTAACCAGATAATGGTACGGAACCCTTCGTGCGCGCGTCCGTCTCGCACTTGGCCGGTTTTTTACTGTAAACAAACTACCACCAAATTACCTATCATCGAGCATATGGTTTGTTATATAAAGTAGCTAAGCCAGCAAAAGGTTAATACGTCTCAGTCTCATGAACCTGATGGAGAGCGACCACTGCAGTCTATGGACGCTTGCAACACCAAGAGTTACAATGTGCCCTGTCATAACACAGCTACGAAAACCAATGCTGTTTTGTGGCGGAAATGTGTTTAAGGATGGACGTCATCCAATCGGATTCTGCCCAGAATCCTGCTACGTTCTACCAAATTGTGAATAAAGGTGTCATCCAAATAGAATCACGAATCTTATTAACACAATAACCACAAGACACGTTGGGCCCGCGCCGTCGGTTTTAGATTAAGCCGCGAATCCAAATCAAACAGGAGGATGGAATTTAAATGAACGGCTGCCCCTACTATTTGTGAGTTACTTTAGTCGATGTGGTAGGATTCTGTTATCCAAATGCATTATTTAATTTTCCAATCACCACCGAATATCAGCGTTGCAGGTTCATACCGCTACATGTGGTTGAGTGGGTGGTCCTTTTTGGTTTCAATTTGTGTATATTGTATTGTTGTGTACTTTATGAAATTTTAATGTGAAACCGTATCAGAATTTTCTTTATATTTTGATAAGTTTTAAATTCTAGTTTTACTAAATTATAGGGCATAGAGGCATAGTCTGAAGTTTTAGGGTCGTAAAGCGCGCGTGAACTGGCCTTGCACCATCTTGCCGGCTGAGGAACCTAACAATATTTAGTCATATAGTTTTCGGGACAAACGTTTTCGTCACAACTTAAGGTCAGACTGTTTTGGTTATATAGCTGTCGTATTAACGTGTTTATGACGCGAAAGAGGCGGAAATAATAAAACCTTCATTCGTATAGCGATCGTGTCAAGATCGTATTAGTGGCTACTAGGAAGGCAACAGTCATATTTATATCAGATATACATTAAATATTCGTATAGTAGTCGTGAAAGTGATTATTATTATAATCATCTTGTCGTGTAGTGATACAATAGACATCGTATAACTTAATTAACATTGGGAAGTAGTCATTAGCATAGCCTTTACCCGGATGCTTGTTATTACAGCGCAGTTCAGTGGGAGTGAGACAACAAAAAACAAACGAAAAACAAAATAACCGTTCACAAATTGTCACCATCTTATGTCTGCCATATTTATTACTGAATGTTATTGACTATATTATAGTTGGTGTTAGTAGGTAACAATATCTACTTTTCTAAGGGAAATTAAATTTTATGACGTTTGTATATACAATTTTTCACAAATTTTGAATGCCCTCTTCGAACTATTGCAAAATAATAATAATTCATCCCATTTTATTTAAGATTTCTAGTACTTTTACAATTATACGACTTTAAGTAGTGACGATACCTATTATATGATATCTTAGGACTATAAGTCATATACTACGATTTTAATTCTTTTGTCGTCCGTCATTTTTAGGGTACCGTAAAGAAGTGAAAACCCGTGGGATAAAATTTTTATTGAAATCACAATATAGTGATAATTGCAGATGTTGTAAAACTTCTCATTTTCATTACTGTTTTCATCATCATCGTCTTGACTTTCAAACGAATGTTCATCATTTTCATTATCATTTTGCAAATCTGCGATGATTATTTGTGGATTACTTCTTGAACTTACTCAATTTTAAGAGAAAAAAAGATATGATAATTGGCAGGTGTTAGATATTATTACGATATGCTACCTATTTAATATTAAGTTCATTTTGTATATATATATACATATGCATCCTTTTTCACAAATACTATTTCTTACTACGGAACCATTTTTTGATTCTTTTACACTATCATAGCTATCATATAAAAAGCTAATATGGTCAAAGTCACAACAACGGAAAATATAAGTTCAGTTCGTAAAAGAGTACCACGTGAAATCATTTAATAATCAAAATGTTTATTTATGTAACTTATAAAAGCATTTTAAACCCATAAATTATATAAGACATATAAATGTGAATATTGGGCTTTTAAACATTATATAAAAGTCGTGTGAAGATAGTCAAAAATCCTTTAAGAGACGTGTATACAGCTGTACGTTTGATAAGAGTTAAATTTATGAACTTAATATGATTGACATGTAGAAATCTTATTACTGACAAAAAGCAGTGTAATGATCGTCATTATAACCAGATTATGATTGTCATATAAATTACTTTTATACTACATCAAGAAGGCGTAAAGTAGTCGTAAACGATACTAATAAACGAGTGAATCTATTATAAAGGTCACAGCTACGATCTTTATAAGATGGTCATATAATTTGGTTGTGTAAACGTTTACAGGACTCAATTAAATGACTAAAATATTATACGACTAATCGTTCGTATTATATATTGTAACACGAACTATATGACCTCTATATGACCAAATGTTATTTAGGCTTCATATTATATGACAACCTTGTTAGTTGGGTAATAAATAGACTCAAGAAGTTCCGTATGAAATGTGAAATTGATTATTTACATACATACATAATAATAACGACTATTATGCCTGAAAGGTTAGTCAGAGACTAGGCAATGAGGACCGCAAAAGCTGTCCTCTGCTTTAGTCCATTTTTCACCAAATAGCGACTGCACATGGTGAGCGCTTCGCCGCTCTAAGCCGTTGGATGTATGTGCAGTCTTTACTCCGTTAGTCGCCTTTTACGACACCCAAGGGAAGAGAGGGGGTAGTAGTATTCTTTCACCGCTACGCCACACGGTAATTTTTTTGTTGAAGTTTTTCTATTATAATTTTAGTACAAAATACTATTAAAATATTTTTTTCACTCCTCTTGCACAAAAAGAACGTCATTGTAGCGTTCTAGAGTGAGGCTAAAATAGCTTTTCTTGCCTTATGGGATAAAGTAATTTTTTATTAATTTTTGTCTGTCACATGACGATGAGCCTACAAAAACGAAAAAGTATTTAGTCTTAGGTAGAATAATCATGAATAAAGACTCTACTTATTACTGTTTACATAAATCAACAACTTTTTTGAGATAGTTATTATTAAAGTATATGGTAAAATTAGTAATTATTTGAATCTATGGACAACACAGACTACGCCCACACAGTTCACGCTTCAGCAAGAAACAACTGCACAGTCTGCACATGTGCTTAGGTGGTGAGCCTTTAGCCCGTTAGTCACTTTTACGACACCCAAGGGAATCTCTATTCCCTTGAGAGGGGTTGGTAGTATTATTTTGATTAGGCCATTGCCGCTATTTGCTGTTTGGATGTCTGTGCAGTCTTTAGTCCATTAGTCTCTTTTTACGACACCCAAGGGAAGGGAGGGGTTGGTAGTATTATTTTGATGAGCCCATCGCCGCTCTATGCTGTTGGATGTATGTGCAGTCTTTAGTCCGTTAGTCGCCTTTTACGACACCGAAGGGAAGAGAGGGGTTGGTAGTATTATTTTGATGAGCCCATCGCCGCTCTATGCTGAAGGACGTATGTGCAGTCTTTAGTCCGTTAGTCGCCTTTTAGGACACCCAAAAGAAGGGGAGGAAAAACTGCACATACCTACTATCCAACAGCATAGAGCGGCGATGAGCTCCTCAAAATAACACTACCAACCCTTCTCTTCCCGTGGGTGTAGTTAAAGCAACTAAAGGGTTAATTTTTAATAAAATAAACTACTTCATATGGTATTGGCATAGATGAATGATTGGTCTCGCTGCGCTCGTCTAGATACCGCGCTACCTATAAACCACAGCTCCGTAAATGCGGCAACTCATTATTGCAGTGTGTTTATGACAATATGCAAGGATGCTAGTGTGCGTGAAAAATTTGTTGCCAGCTGCTCAACTGTTACCCGAGTTATTGGGAAAAATATTTTTGCTGTGATGTATTAGTTAAGTTGCTGGTTATAAATGTAGCTCAGAAAATATTTAAAAATTAACAACTAAAAGCGAATATGTATCAATATAATTGTATATATTATTATGTAGGTTAGACGTAGGTTTCTTCTGTAGAAAAATGGTAGGTAGGTATGTATAGCAATGATTAGACCTCATTTTTTTTAGTAGTTTTTTTTTATTACTATCAACCCCTTTCTTCTCTTGAGTATCGTAAAAGGTGACTAACAGACTAAAGACTGCACACATCCAACAGCATAGAGCGACGTTGGGCTCATCAAAATAATACTACCAACCCCTCTCTTCCCTTCGGTGTCGTAAGAGGCGACTAACAGACTAAAGACTGCACATACATCCAACAGCATAGAGCAACTATGGGCTCATCAAAATAATACTACCAACCCCTCACTTTTCTTCGAGGTCGTAAAAGGGGACTAACGGACTAAAGACTGCACATACATCCAACAGCATAGAGCGACGATGGGCTCATTAAAACAATACTACCCACCACTCTTTTCTCTTCAGTGTCGTAAAAGGCGACTAATAGACTAAAGACTGCACATACATCCAACAGCATAGAGCGGCGATGGGCTCATCAAAATAATACTACCAACCCCTCTCTTCCCTTCGGTGTCGTAAGAGGCGACTAACAGACTTAAGACTGCACATACATCCAACAGCATAGAGCAACTATGGGCTTATCAAAATAATACTATCAACCCCTCACTTTTCTTCGATGTCGTAAAAGGGGACTAATGGACTAAAGACTGCACGTACATTCAACAGCATAGAGCGACGATGGGCTCATTAAAATAATACTACCAACCCCTTTCTTCCCTTTGGTGTCGTAAAAGCGACTAACGGGCTAAAGACTGCACATACATACAACAGCATAGAGAAGCAATGGGCTCATCAAAATAATACTACCAACCCCTCTCTTCCCTTTGATGTCGTAAAAGCGACTAACGAGCTAAAGGCTCACCACCTAAACACATGTGCAGACTGTGCAGTTGTTTCTTGCTAAAGCGTGGACTGTGTGGGCGTGGTCTGTGTTGTCCATAGATTCAAATGATTACTAATTTTACCATAAACTTTAATAATAACTATCTCAAAAAAGTTGTTGATCTAAGTAAACAGTAATAAGTTGAGTCTTTATTCATGATTATTCTACATACGACTAAATACTTTTTCTTTTTTGTATGCTCATTGTCATGTGACATGTGACAGACAAACATTTTTATAAAAATTACTTTTTCCGCTAGGGTAAGAAAAGCTATTTTAGCCTCGCTTTACAACGCTACAATGACGGTCTTTTTGTGCAAGAGGAGTGAAAATATTATTTCAAACATTGTCTATGAATTTTTTCAAAACGAATACGTCCGTGATTTGCCGGTGGCGGCACTGACACTGAGTGCATTATCACTGACAAGTGGGGATGCGTTCATATAGAATGTATGAAAAACACTGTGCCGGTACTGTGTCGCAACTGTGGCTTCACTGATATGTGTGAAGCAACCTTTAACCTATAATATTACCCGAATCATAAGCTATACACTTGTTCTCAGTTTTATTAAAATGCGTCCAGCGGTTTTTGTGTGATGCGCGTCAAACAAACAGACAGACAAATATTCTAAAAATGATCCTAATGTTCACGTATCCTTCATCCCCTAGATTATGTTTTTCGCAAATATTTTCAATGTAAGTACAGACACGAAAAGTTTACATTTCAGGAACATAGGTCAAAATGAAAAAAAAATAGCTCTTCCATACTTGAGTCAATCAGCTGATTGCGCATTTTGTATAGAGAAAAATAATCTATTTGTGACTCATGTTGCATAAGAAAAGTTGTTCAGTTTCATCGGTAGAATCCCCTTGATATAGTGTCAGCTAACATTTTTACACCTTATTATAGATCACAAATTGTAAACATGAAATAACATAGAACTAGGTTAAGTATATAGTTACTTTGTAAGACAAATGAAATAGGTTACCTTTAAAATAAAAGACAATAACAATAAATTCACATAATAAAAATCTCAACCACGGGGACTTTATTCTTGTATAAGCGGTAACACTAAATGGCGTTTATTGTTCATATTATTTTATGATGAAATTTCGAAATTATACGATATTTACTGATGGTATGTGATCCCAGTGTCCTTCTTATTTTTAGAAGTATTATTTTTACACAGTTTTACTACGCAAACTGGCATTTTAGTTTGAATTAAGCCCAAAATTGAATAAAACATTCGGGACGTACACGTCACCCACAGCTGTCAGTGTGACTGGCTCGGGTACGCCGATTTCGGCGTAGTATTTGTTGCCGCATCAGACAACGACGGAGGTATCTAGTCGAGCGCAGCGAGACCAATCATTAATCTAAGGGTATTGGATTGTTTTATTTTCTCGCATTCGTAGTGAAAAACATAGTGTAACACACGGCGCTAAAAACCCATTAAAACTCGATTTCTATTTACTCCCTCGCTAAAGCTCGAGAGTAAAACTACCTCGTATTTATTGGGTCATTTTAGCCCCTTGTATAACTATCTACTATTTTTAACTCTATAACTGGTAAGCGTTCATCTGATCACCTGATGGTAAGTGACGATAAGGCCGAGGGTTGAAGCACGTCCACCCGGAATCCTCAACCACTGAGGAACAGGCTATACTGTTGGAACACAACAATACTATAAATTTCGTTGTTATGGCGACAGACTTCGATAAGATGGTGGTAGCTAGCTTGGCAGACTTAAAAGCCCTACCACCAACTAAACTAAGTCTAAGACCGGTGGCTTAGGCACTAGACCACAAAGGCGATTACATTTACTTACTTTTAGTGTCAAATCAATCAAATCAGATAATAGTCCCGAGTGTATATACGAGTATTTAACAACTAATAATACGATATTCTGATAAACAAAATATAATATCTAAACATCAAAACTGAATCCCTTTATCTTGAAGAAACTCGATTTTTGTAAATCGAGAATCAATAGTACACCGTATCATATCCGATTTGTAGATAATTATGCCTCCGGGTGGAATTCTAAATGAAAGTTAAGAAAATCGCTTAGAATAAATTTGCAAAGTAAACAAGAAGTTACTTTCTTTATGAGATATTATCATGAGCAGCCTTGAGCCCAGGAAAGGCTAGCTATTCTAGTTTGAGGAGGGTGCTTTCTCAGGGTTTTAGAGCCACGCTGCCTTGCAGCACGAATGGGCTGGCTCGCCAGGCGTTATCTCACCCTCTCACGGAATATCGGTGTGAAACAATGACGCGCGTGGCTGTTGTGTTTCGTCGCTATTTGGTAAAAAGTGAACTATGGCAGAGCACTGCTTTTGCGGTCCTCATTGCCTAGTCTCTGACTAACCCTTCGGGGATAATAGGCGTGATTACCTCACTGCTATGATGTGGTCTTCTCTTAAAGATAATAATTCTAGATAGAAGCGATTGCTAGACAAGAACACTAAAAGAGAGAGCTAGAAGCGTAGTATGTGATAATTAGCCTCGAAATGTCTCACTGTGGGCCTCAGGCTATTACACAAGACGTAATCACTCTTCACTCTAATATTATAAAGGCGAAAACTTGTGAATGTGTATGTTTGTTACTCTTTCACGTCAAAACTACTGAATGGATTTGGATGAAATTCGGCATACAGATAGTTTATAACCTGGATTAACACAAAATACTTTTTATACCGATATTCTCACGGGAACGGGAACCACGCGGATGAAACCACGAGCAGCCGCTAGTAAAATACAAAAATAAAATTTGTTTACGCTCACACCAATTACTAGTTCAAACTTAAGCTTCTATTGAAGCTCGTTAATATGGTTAAACTAGATTATATGCATAAACCTAGAAAAACACCCACACCCGAAATCAACCTAGAAAAACCATTTTCTCTAAATTGACCCGACCAGGTATTGATCCCGGGACCTCAGAGATGGCGCGACGCCAGACTCGGCGTGCTTACCACTTGACCACGGAGGTCGTCACAGTCATATCACATAGCTATTTACTCTGGCACAACTTGTAATAAGAGGTATTGAAGAGTGCCTCTTACGACAACCTGGGACTCGACTCAAAGCTGGTGGTAATTAAGAAACTGTTAAACTTACAAAATCTATATTAGAATTATATTTGCTAACGAGTTTCGTTTCTAGGAAAAGTTAATTTGTCTTCGTACCGTTGTTGCGTCAATTACTTAAATTAGGTAGGAATTATTTTTACAAGTAGGTAACTGTAGTACATCTCGTGGAAGGCGCCATTTTGATTTTTTTTTGTAAAGCCTTTACAGCGTAATCGGATTACAAGGGCGACGAGAATCTTCAGGTTCCTTATGTCGTGGTGCCTGAACAGGTCTCCGGGTTTTCTAGCAGAGGATGTCGTCACGCAACCGTGCCCCATCCCCTACTAAATTCTCCGGAGTGGTTCCAGTCGTTTGACAAGAGCGGATCATTAAAGTGCACCTACAAAAATCTTATCTCGAGTTGACCATGCCATGGGGAAAAAACTGTAAAAATGAGATTACATTCGACAACCGACGGTAGTGGCTCGATCCGGCCAGAATTATGCCCTCGGGTGGAATTTTAGATGAGGACGGCGTGAATCGCTCCGGCGGCGTCTCACTCGAGATTTATACCGGATTTTGCATCGCCCCACTCGTTTGTAAAGACTTTCGGAAGACAATTGGCTATTGGCGGAATACGAATCGCCTTTAAACAGTGGTTTAAGTTGATTTTATTTTAATTTGCTTTTACGGTGGCTTTAGGAGATTTATGCAAAGGTAAGAAACTCGTCGGTGATTGCTTATGTTGGTCCTGAATCAGCCATTTTTATTTATATTTTAAGCTGCGTGACACTAAGATCATCACGCGCGCGTTGCTGACCCAGAAGATCAGTTCTTTTTCCTCTATATCCTTAAATTTCAATGTAACTGGTACCCTTCAAACCGAAACGCAGCAATGTAAAACCATGCTGCTTCGCGGCAAATAAGTATTTGGGTGGTCGTCATCCAGTCGGATTCTGAATAGAATCATGTCATCATTCTCTCTGGAGACACGTGGTGGTAAATACATAAATCAATTTTATTTCACAATATTTCTAATACTCCTATACCTAAACGAAACATTTCGAAAATACGATTATTGGTGTATTCCATAAGAACTGTATGTAAAAATATTTTATTAGTATCATCACTATATGAACAATAACAGCTGTGAGGTGGCGGCGCATGTATACAGTCATATAATCACGACTATGATCTCCGAAGGATAAGTCAGAGACTAGCAAAAAACCGCAAAAGCAGTCCTCTGCCATATTTCACTTTTCACCAAATAGCGACTGCACATGTGCTCAGCGTGACAGGTGGTGAGCCCATCGCCGCTCTATGCGGTTGGATGTATATGCATTCTTTAGTCCGTTAGTCCCCTTTTACGACACCCAAGGGAAGAGAGGGGGTGGTAGCATTCTTTCACCACTGCGCAACACGGTTATGTAATACAATATTTATATAGAAAGGTCATGTATACAACAGTATAAAGCGGACCCCCTACCTGTAACGCTGAGCACATTGTGTGTGTGAGTGTATGTATATAAAAAAAGGTATTAAAAAATTTTCACAAGCTGGACTCGAACGCACATCCTGGCATCCATTAATCCACCTTTTCTGGCGAAAACTAAACAAAAGAATGTAACTCCGTAAAATGATTTTGCTCAGGTGCCTACATAAAGAGTAAAAAGAAAAATTTTCGGTGGGAACTCGGAAAAGTAGACAAAGTAAGTGTTTAACGAGAAACTTTTTTCCCACTCAAAGACATTTATTACTAAAGTCTAAGCGTTGTTTCATTTGAATACTTTGAAATGGAGGCGTGTCAATAGGAAAAAAAGCGTACCTACCTCCCGTAATTTTTCCTTTGTTCTTACCAAGGACTTTGCGAAATTGTTTTTTTTGTTGTTGCGAATGCTTGAGATTCTATTTTACCTACCAAATATTCCTTTGTGACTTTTTTTGTTGTTATGGTATTGCTAGAAAAACAGCGCTTTCATATTTTCCACTTAAGTGGCAGTTAATCCAGGCCTTCGTCACTTGTTCAAGGTCCTTCACTAACGTACCCACGTCGCGCATTTACAAAATAGAGTGCTAACTCTCTTTCAGCAAATCGAAATTTCGGCCGACTTTCGTTTGCTGATTACAGCGAAGCGGTTTCCATTCCTTCTGAAATTTCGTTCATACAACAAATGTTTGGCATTTAGAATCTTTATTTTTAGAAAATTGTTTGAAATTTTGAAAATAATACAGGGTGTAACAAAATCAATCAGCCAACGTTTAAGGGCGGTATCTATACATCATTCTGAATACAATGACAAAGAATTAGCTCCAGTCTATAGTAATTTTTCAAAGTTATGTTTTCTAATAAACAAAATCAATAAAAAAATACACATCATAAAATAAATATGCTTTATCTTTACTAACACACACGCAAGCGTCAATAAAAAGATAGCCCAGTGTGCTCCGAGTTTAGTGTGCATGTTCGGCTATCTTTGTGTGCGTGCATTGGGAAAGGGTGTATTTTTTGGTGAACTATGATAATGTTTTATTGATTATCTTGATAACGAGCCAGTAGTTTTGGATCAAATTTGGTGAGCATGCTCCGTGTGATGTATAGATGCTGCCCTTGAACGTTCGCTTATTGATATTGTCAGACCCTATGTAATTTCATTTCGAAGAAAGAGTGTGGGCCCTCTTGGCTAACAAAATCTAGTCGGTTGACACGGGCTCTCTCTTTTATACTATAGCTAAATTCGATAAAGCATGTTTGTAAATAAATTATTTACATTGATCATCAATCATTTAAATAATGACACTCGGAGCTTTTTTCATGAAAGAGATATACGAGAAAACAGCTTACAGTGGGTGTCCATCTTTCAAAAAACAGTAAAAATCCGAGCATGACTAGAAAACAGCAAACAGTGATGTCCATCTTTCTAAAAACAGTAAAAATCCGAGCGTGACTAGAAAACAGTTAACAGTGATGTCCATCGTTCAAAAAACAGTAAAAATCCGAGCATGACTAGAAAACAGCTAACAGTGATGTCCATCTTACAAAAAACAGTAAAAATTCGAGTGTGACTAGAAAACAGTTAACAGTGAAGTACATCTTTCAAAAAACAGTAAAAATCCGACCGTTAGCTGTTTTCTAGTCACAAAGAAATGACAATCATTTGTTTACGAACATTCTTCATTCATTTTGGCCATAGTATGGTATACTAAACTAAGATTAATAAATTTCTCTGATGGGGGCCTTTGCGAAATATTCGCTACAATTGATGGACGTATTGGCTTAATCATCACGCCAGCCCCATATGGATTGGTAATAACAAACCCGGGCTACACTTCGAAAATCCGAAACACACTATATCCTACCTGGAAATGGTCCATGTACCTCCAGTTAGCACTTAGCCACTGGGCCACTGAGGTGTTAATATATTATACTTTTTAAATTTAGAACTTATGTTCTAAACGATAAGTAACGATTGGGATTAACATTACCTAATCGTTTCATTTTTCGGATTCATAAATACATACATACAAATACTCACGAATTTTATTCCCTTAGGGTTAGTCAGAGACTAGACAATGAGGACCTCAGAAGCAGTCCTCTGCCATAGTCCACGTTTCACCAAATTACAACTACACATGTGCTCGGCGTGATAAGTGGTGAGCCCATCGCCGCTCTATGCTGTTGGATGTGTGAGCAGCCTTTAGTCCGTTAGTCGCCTTTTACGACACCCAAGGGAATAGATGGATTGGAAGTATTTTATTAATAAGCCGCCATCAGGCAGAATTGGAGGGAGAAAATACAAAATACTTAAAATACAAAGGACAACCACATTTTAAGCAAAATCCATTCCCTCATTAGAGTAATGTTACTGCGTATGCCGTCATAGTTACCCAAACTAATATGATTCCCTTTAGACCCACGAGTACTCGACCCATTGGGCCAACCCAAAATAGAAATGTCACCGATCCCTTTAAGGATGTGATAAAATTTTAACTTAGTTAATTAGGCGACTAGCGGCACTTTGACGGCGTCAAGGGTTGGTAATGAGTTGCAAAGTTGGAGTGTTGTCGTCACAAAAGACATAGGGCATTAGTGGGGGACGTTTGCGAAGTGTTTCGCATGTTTTTTGCTGATTGTAGAAGGTCTGAGTGCGATAAATAATTTTATTTATGCTTAAGTTAATAAGTGATAGATTTACAGGTTTTATGAGAAACAGAGATTAATTTGGTGAGAATAAAATTATTGCGAACATAACATTTTGTATTTTTGCAGGGCTCTATTAAAAAATAGGACTGGATTGCAGCCTGATAAGTATTTCGGCCGACAAACATCATTGATTTAACAGCGGCTTACGCAGGCACAAAAACTGAAAGTTTCAGGATCGGCAGGGAGCGTGACGCCCTCTATGAGCTGCAATGGTCGCCTTTAACTGCTACAGCAATAAATTTTTTTTTTGGTTTCTCATCCTACTACAACTGAATAAGATTCAAATTTTAGTGGAATCAGTATTGCCACTAACAGCTAAAGGGTTAAACCACACCATGTGCTCGTTTACCGGCTTAAATATCCTACTAGCGAAAGTTTGTAAGTATGGATGGATGTTTGTTACTCTTTCACTTAAAAACTACTAAATGGATTTGGATGAAATTCGGCATACGGATAGTTTATAACCTTGATTAATACAAAGAATACTTTTTATCTCGATATTCTCACGGCAACGGGAACCACGCGGGTGAAACCGCAAGCGGCCGTAGTATACAATAAAACTAGGTTTACGAATTTAGTCATCACCCGAAAGACGTCCACTTCTCGAAAAAGGGCTCTCCCAAGGATCTCCACTACCTCCGGTCTTTTAGAAGCAGAATCAGAATCAGAAATGTTTATTTCGAATATAGGTGTTAGTGTTATCTTTTGCTCGTATCCATCCATCTACCTGCGATCGTATCTAAGACGATGACTATGAATGTTTATAACATAAAACACGTGAAGAACCTATCGTACACACATTCTTAATATTTCAATGACCATAATCGAGCTGCTGCCTTTATATTTCTAAACCGTGGCGGCATCGTTAAATGCCACGTCCCACTATTAGGAAATAGTTAGAGAGTGTTTCGTCCCAAACTATTCGCCGCCCGCTCCGAAGCGGCGCGTCACTTTAAGTTTGCTAATTAGCAAAGTTCCATACGAATTAGGTGTCGTTATTTAAAAGATTAGGCAATATTGAGTATATTGTTTTCTGAGGTTTAAGCGAGCACTACACACACATTGAAATGAAACACTTGTTTTACGGAATAATTCGCGTTTTATTTACCATTTACAAAGTTTTTTATATTATCCTGACGTTTCGAACAAGGGTTCGAAACGCCTGTAAAGGTACAGGGTCCGTGGTCACAGGGAGACTGAGGTGTTGGTCGTCTCATATTTAGAAGTTATTTGCCTACCGTCAATCATTTTTATATTTAACCGGGTGCGTTCAAGTTTTAAATATTGAGTATTTTAAAGTTATTTTTTTTCATCATTAATATCGTTATCATCATCATAATTACGTGATTATAAAGTAAAGTCACCCCTTTCCTGTGATGTCTTTCGCTCCGCTTTATTATTATAAACCACGGAATGTATTTTTATGCGTTTTTCACTAAAATAAAGAGCGATAATTGAGGTTGGTATTTGTTTATAAGTTGTAAATATTTCATACAAAATTACTGAAGAGTATGACTGTGGTTATAAGTAAGCGTGTACAAAGGCGTGGGCGGGCCGCTAGCAGGAGCAGGGCTTGAAATACCGGTATTTTCAATTACCGGTAACTTTAACTGAAATAAGGTACCGGTATTCATAATACAGGTTAACCGATGAGTACTAATACCGGTATCAAGTAACCTAAGGTATTAGTGCACACGAGAGATACCGAGTAGATAAATAAGTGCACTTGGATTGGCTAACTGCACTGCATTTCGCACGGCCACAGTGCCTAGAGTGCACTGCATATTACGTGACAAACAGGGCCCTTATTCTGTAACGATTCCTTGTTTCAAAATCACGTTAATTCCTTAAAAAGTTACGATATCTTCCCAAAAACGTATGCGTTTGACGTGTGTGCGCGGTAAGGTTTAGGTGTGGAATCTATAGATTGCGATACAGAATCAGAGCCAGACTGGCAACGTCGCAGACAGATACCGGTATTTACGTAAAAAACAGACTGACAACGTCGCAGATACATACCGGTATTTTTGAGGAACTATACCGGTACTCGTGGAAAAATCGGTATCCAGGTACCAATATGGTAAATACCGGTATTTACCGATATAATACCGGTATTTTCAGTACCGGTTTCAAGCCCTGGCCGCTAGTCAAATTATAAAGTAGAGTCGCCGTTTTCCTGTGTCTGTGGCTCCACTTTATACTTCTCAAACCCCCAATGGATTTGATGTGGTTTTCACTGATGGAAAGACAAGATGATAATTTCTCTTAAAATATAATTTGTTGATATAAAATATAATTTGCTTTATTTACTCTCATACGTTCGTCAAACATGCCCGTCGGTAAATAGTTTTATATTTCCCCCTACCAATCCACTTAGATTGCTCACCGCACCAACAACGTCTTTAATACACACAGCAACCAATCATAAAGCAGATCGTAATCCAAAACTTTGTTAATTAGCGAAGTTGTCTCCCTAATAGTTTGTTATTTCACGGTACCCGCCCGGTTCGCGGAAACTATTTATCACGGCCACCAATTAAACTGTCAGTGAAGATAAATTTGGTGATAGAAAACTAACGCGGGGACGGATTAGCTATTGAGAACTACGTGGTATGTGCGTGCTAGTAAACGCCCGCGACTACGCCCGCGTAAGATCCTTTTTATTTTATTTATATTAACCTTGTCGCGTAACGGTAAAATAATACTACAGCCCCTTCTCATCCCTTGGGTGTCGTAAAAGGCGACTAACGGGCTTAAGAGTACATATACATCCAACTACATAGAGTGGCGATGGGCACACCACCTGTCACGCTAAGCACATGTGCAGTCACTATTTGGTGAAAAGTGGACTATGGCAGTGGACTGCTTCTTCGGTTCCTATTGCGTAGTCTCTGACTAACCCTTTGGGGTTATATATTACCTAAAGAGATAGACAAGAACGTCCATACAAACCATTTGTTCCAATTCGTAGGGCGTGTCTAGATGGCTTCCCAAATTGATTGTCAGAGGTGACCCAACTTTTGTGCCTACAATACTTTGTCATCTCGGCGGTCCCAAATTGACTTTTAGTACTAACAGCACTGGAATATGACAGATCGCCCATACCTCAACTATGAAATCACCGTGCAGTTAGCGCTTCCCATCTTCTCGTCATGACGTAGATAACATATTGACACAAAAAAACTCAAAATATCAATCTGGTTGAAAAAGTTTAAAACAACTTAAAATATACAATAAGTCAGTGCTCCTCTGTCACATATTTTACCTACAACCGGTTTTGTATGGGAACATCTGTAGGGTTTTAGATTATGATTGTAGAAGCCGTGGCACAGAAATGAAAAAATATCTTTTATAATCTATTTTATACGATAAAACTACCTAATAACGACTTGAATAACAATTAATTTCACTTACTTGACAGCTGAGTTGTTGTAAACGTCTAGGAGTACACTTTGTCATGAAATAAAGACTTGTTTTCGTCGCTCCGCACGCGCGCAAGCCGTGTGAATGTCGAAGTCACACTAAAGCAAGGTGCCGAGTCGACTCCGCAGATGAGTGGAACATAGTGCGTGTTTGGAAGGGCCTATCTAGTGTAACGTAAATATCGCTGGGTTATTATTCTTAATGTATTCTTCTACTTCCTCTTTGCTGTTATCCATGCGCGAAGGCCTATGCTGTGCCTGTGCTCTTGGCTCTTTTTTATATTAAGCCCGGCAAATGACCCCACTCCACCTGATGTTAAGTAGGAGTGAATTCCAGGCGCGAGGACAACTGGTGCAGCGTATGAGACGTAGCATTATTCACCCTCGCTCTGTCGGCCTACAAAGTGTGTATTCACGCCTCGTTTGAAGGACCCATTTCACCTATGGCTTTGATGTCAGGCTCACCTAAGTCACCTGATGTCATGGACATCCGTAAAACCAGAGGAGTAACAGATGTGTTGTCAGCCTTGAGGAAGGAATTTTAAGACTTTTGAGGAAGGATTAGAAATTTTGAAGGGGCGAAGATGAGCCTAAGATAAGGCTAATGATGAAAGCGCACTTCTGCAGTCATAGTTCTCTCTCATGTAATATAACGGCAACCGTGTCGCGTAGCGGTGAAAGAATACTACCAACCCCTCTCTTCCATTGGGTGTCGTAAAAGGCGACTAACGGGTTTTAAGACCACACATACATCCATTTACATAGAGCGGCGATGGGCTCACCACCTGTCACGCTAAGAACAGTGTAGTCACTATTTGGTGAAAAGTGGAGGACTGTTTTTGCGGTTCTCATTGCCTAGTCTCTGACTAACCCTTTGGGGATAATAGTCGCGATTGTATGTTTATGTATGTATGTATGGTCATCTAACACTACCTTCCGACTGCATCATCATACTGGTATGATGAAGCAGATGGACCTGGGTCTTTGGTGCCATGTTATTATATTGTCATCGAAATTACGTGTATACAAATTTTAGCTTGATCCGTCCTCGAGTAGTGTTTCAAATCTTCCTCTTGCAAGATTTGACCCGAACATAGGTGCATAAAATACATTGCAAGTTAAATGAATGCTTATAAAAAACATTGCTCTTATTTAGCGTAGCGCGGAATAACTTGTACCGGAAAAACCGGCAATGAACACAGCAAAAGCTGCGCACTATCGTAACAAAACTACTGCCTATCATGGCGGCCAATCGACTTCTGCGCACAAAGGAACGAGTTGAAATGTGTAAAGGCATTCCACTCGGCCAATTTAAGCAGACAATTTGCGGAGCACACTCACAGACCGCGACCGGCTTCCGAGCTATCTCACACCGCTAATCGGCCGGGTTATTGATGACCACCATCAATCTTGCTCAATGTCCGCAACTCGGTTTTCACTTAACGACCATATTTGTTTTTACTGATGCCCCTATTTCTATGTAAAGAGGGTTAATAGGGATCAAATTCTTGAACAAAGCGGGTACTTTGTTTAACCCTAGAGTACTAATATAGTTTTTTTACTGTTTAATTATTTTGATCGCCTGGGAGTCTACTTTTAAGAAAAACAATTGTTTGTTTGTAAAATTATAGTTGAATTGAACAATGTAGTATTAAAATATTAGTTAAGTCTCATTTTTACATAATACAAAAAACATGAATCTCTTATTAATATTTTTTTTGTATGAAAGTGAGCCTTCAACTATACTTAACTTATTACTCTTTTGGTAGCATAGACCGTCATATTAATTCTTATAAGTCATTAATTAACAAAGTAATCAAATATATTTTTAGCAAAAAATTAAACTTAATAATATGTTGTAATGATATATACATTAGAAAAAAGTAAGTAATCACAATTATATTTTTACAGTAAAACAAATTTAGCCTTTTATTTTTTGTCACAAGGGTAACAATTTGGTGATCGATGTTCTTATCTATAACTGTTATTACATTTTAAACAGTAACACACGCTAATGCTTCTTTTTTGGCTGGATAAAAGTTATACATGCTTCTCATGCCAATTTTTTATACCTGATTTTTCGAGGTTTAATCGAAATCTTCAACTTTTAGGTAATCCTCTGTTTCACTGTCAGAAGTAAGTAGTGGTTTCCAATAATGATTGTATTTGGTTATCATCGAAGTTCATCTAGAAAACTAACAAAATGCATTTTGAGTCAATAACATAAAAAATACTCCAATAAGATTTGAAAAACAAAACCGAAATAAAATTATAAAACTCACCATAATACTAACGATCGCCTTCCAGGTGATCAAAATCACTACAACAGCTAACGGACAAAGCCCGCGAAACCCGGGGTACTCCCACTTCCGCGTCCCGGGCTGCAATAAGTCGACTGCGGCCTGCCAGGCGATGAAAAGTGTTCTAGGGTTAAGGTTAACTTAAGCCTATGCTCCACTGCTGGGCTGTAAACTATGGCAAATAAGAAGATGGGACCATTACCCCCCACGAGTATCCTAATGTGGTTATGGTTTTTAACGACTACCATAAGAGAAAAAAATATACATATTCGCGTTTATTATGAGAAAATTATTTAAAGGGGGTTTAACGCCAAACTACTTAGTAAGCATCCTACACTGAAAAAACTTGAGTGGTAAAATTAAATAAAATACTGTTGAAAATAACAGTATTTTATTTAATTTTCCCCCTAACGTTTTTTTAGTGTAGGATGCTTAATTTATTTGCTCACCCATCTGAGGAAATGCTATAATTGTCTCACTATCTTAATTAAAACCTGCACTTATCCTGTAATGTTCTATTGAATATAATGTACCTATTGCTTTTATTTTTCAAAAAAAAAGAAGACTATTACTGTTACATATTTATCATAATCGGTGTATGCGTAAAAGCGTTGCAATCAAACAAACACTTACGCATTTATAATACTAGTACATATATATACATATATACACACATATATATACATACAAATAATCACGTTTATTATCCCCGAATGGTTAGTCAGAGACTAGGCAATGAGGACAGCAAACGCAGTCCTCTGCCATAGTCCAGTTTTCACCAAATAGCGACTGCACTCAGCGTGACAAGTGGTGAGCCCATCGGCGCTCTATGCCGTTGGATGTATCTGCAGTCTTTAGTCCGTTAGTCGCCTTTTACACGACGTAGTATTCTTTTACAGATACGCGACACGGTTAATACTAGTAGATACCTAAATATATCAGGTACTTACAATATGTATTTGATATAAATAATAAATCATTTAGGTAAGCTTACAAATCCCCCTAAATCTTTCTCGGCAAATGTAAAGAATACTCCAAGCGTATTAAAGTTTACTTTGCGGTATAAAACAAACATTAGTGTACATTTCAAATCGCTCTCCGATAAATTACAAGTCTGAGGCCCAACTCTCTAACCGCATCCGAAGCTTCGTCGGCCCGTTATTCGTCGTACACGGCTGTGTGCGTATGTACTGCGCCAATCGCTTGTAAAAAATCAGCAGCGGGCGTGCATTGTACAACGAATTGCGGGCCAACGAACTTTCAGATTCGCTTAGAGAATAGGCCCTCTGGAACGGAGCCAAATCTTTGTCTATCAGGTATCAATCGTTCAACTAAATGTTAAGGGAGGAAGCTCGATTTCTAACAAATTGCCAGAAGCTAAAATGTTGATCGCAGTAGAATCGACAACGAACTGACGAGTACGCAAATAGACTAACTAGCGACTTAACGATTTTTTAAACATCCATACATATAATCACGACTTTTATCCCCAAAGGGTTAGCCAGAGACTAGGCAATGAGGACAGCAAAAGCAGTCCTCTACCATAGTCCACTTTTCACCAAATAGCGATTGCACGTGTGCTCAGCGAGACCTGAGCCCATCGCCGCTCTATGCTGTTGAATGTATGTGCAATCTTTAGTCCGTTAGTCGCCTTTTCCGACACCCAAAGGAAGAGAGGGAGTGGTAGTACTCTTTTACCGCTACGCGATACGGTTTTATACTTACTTATATATTTTATTACAATTATTTTTTTATACCTAGCATGTCAGATAACTCCACGCCACTTGATGTTAATTGGAAATGGAGACATAAATATAAATAGGAAACAAAAACACTTATTCAGTATTTAGTCCGTTAGTCGCCTTCTACGACACCCAAGGGAATAGAGGGTGGTATTGTTCTTTCACCGCTACTCTACACGGTTTTATGTCTCTATCTCTATCTCTCTGTCTTTGTCTGTCTATTCAGATACTTGATTTTTTATAAAGCTTTCGATCAAATTCTAGCTATGACATTGTGTGATTTCGCAAAATTAACATTCGACCATCAATTTAAGTGCCATCAATTTCATTGATTACCTTCGGAGTTTAACATTCAAGCTTCTAAGAAACCCAGAGAATTTGTTGACGTCATTAAATAGATGATAATGAAAATAAAATGTAAAAAAACCAAAGATTTTTTTTTAAAATATCCCAGTTTTTAGCGACTTCCGAACAAAAAACCATTTACGTAATGCACCCTATTCCCTCGAGATAAGCTGCACCGTATATCAATTTTGATGAAAACACAAAAAACTACGGCCCAACAATGCTGGATAAATATCGGATATATGCGCTTTCCGCTCGGCTGCGCGCACACGCATGGCTGAGTTATTAATAATTTTGAGTGATACGTTACGTTAGATTGAAATGTCGCGTGCGAGACATGTCCTATAGATGAGGTAGACAGTTTGAATTCTTTATGGCAGAGTTTTATCTTTCGCCCCGTTTTGAATTTGGCAGTCGCTCGGAGTTGAGTTACGAAGCACATTTTTCTAGCGATCTATAATGATGGTTATACTTTAGTACGACTTGCGTTATGAATAAATTTGTTGTTTATTGTTTATTATTGTTTATAGTAAGTAGCTTAATTTTGACAGAATTCGCCAGTAGAGTTTAATGAAATCAGTTTTAATTTTAATTATGATGACTTCATTTCAATTTAAGCTTTTCCTTGGCTCCTTATTACTTTGAGGATGGAGAGAAGCCAGAATCTTTTTAAAATACCTACTTTTAAAGTTAAGAGGCCTATTACATCTCGACTGTGATTTTTGCGTAAAATTGCCAATTTTGGCGTTCGTGATCTCAGAAAGAAAAATATATTAACAGTTTTGACTTATTGAATAGTGTAGAATAGCATAGTTCGTAGTGGCTTCGCTTTTTGTAATTTTTTTTTAATTTTTAATTAAATCCAAACTTGAAGAGAACGATTTTTATAAAATGCTCGAAGGCATTTTTTTGAGCTTCTACATTTAACTACTGTTCTAAACAAATGTAATAAAAAAATGGAGTGTTATCTCTTATATAGTCGTACTTTTAAATAATTCTTATTTTACATGGAAAAACTACACCAAAAATCTTCGAAAATCGCCTTAAGTTAACTGTGAATTTCTCTATTCTACGTTAATATTATTGAGCAAAATTTATACCAGAATAATTGTTACTTCGTGAGAAATAAAGATTTTAAAATGAATTCCTTATCCTATTTCGATAAAAACGATAAATACAACTGTTAAATTACAACAAAATGCGAAAATGGACATTTTACGCAAAAATCACAGTCGAGATGTAAAAGCCTCGGCAAACACTACACACATTTTAATATAAAATATTTCTTACGAATCGGCAAGCTTTAATTTTTATTTGTTTTATCCTGAAACATGATAATATTATGTAAAAAGGCAGTCAATTCGCTAAAAAAGTAGCAGATGAAATGCTGTGGTCTTGGCCCACAGTTATGGAAAATAGGCGTGAAATGTATTCCACCATTTTCACTTTTCTACATATATACTTGTACATACATATAACCACGACTATTATCCCCGAAGGGTTAGTCAGAGACTAGGCAATGAGGACCGCAAAAGCTGTCCTCTGCCATAGTTCACTTTTCACCAAATAGCGACTGCACATGTGCTCAGCGTGACAGGTGGTCAGCCCATCGCCGCTCTATGCTGTTAGATGTATGTGCGGTCTTTAGTCCGTTAGTCGCCTTTTAAGACACAAAAAGGAAGAGAGGGGGCGGTAGTATTCTTTCACCGCTACGCGATGCGGTCAACTTTTCTGCTGTCTAATATTTCCAAAACTTGTTCTGTTTCAACCATGTGTAAGCAAACCGCTAGAACTTAATCAACCATAAAAATATCAGCAATACAAAAGCCATACACACTTTTATCAGGGACATATATATTTGTCTTTAACAGTAACTACAAGAGGCAGCATATCAAATGCTACATTCTTCTGAAAGTAAACCTTATATCTTTGGGATAAAGTTTAAACTCGCAACCGGAATGTCGTCGTATATGTTTCATTTATGTACTTGTATCGTAATAAAGTGGCACCGTTGACCTCGCGTAATGTTCGTCCGGTTTTATGTTTTATAAGACGACATAGTTTTATGTGGAGCCCAACTGTGCGAGTTCTAGAATCACATAAAATTGTATATAGTTTGGGGAAGAAATAAAATTGTGTATTAACTATATATTTTGGCGGAGCATAAACCGCTCTGCTGCATGATTAATTTAATATGTGTTTTGGTTTTCTATATATATTTATGTCTCCATTACCGGAGGCGTGGAGTCATCTGACGTGCTAGGTATGAAAAAAATTTGCAATAAAATCTATAATTATTTATAAAATCGTTTAGTAAATATGTCATCAATAATGTAATTAGACCAAACAATATTTTATAAAGCTCTAGTTCAAATTCATACATACATCACGCTTGTTTCCGAATAAATTTCACTTATTTCTGTGCTATAACGTTTTTATTTATGTGATTAACAAGAAGAGTCGATAAGTAACATTAAGTTTAAAAAATAATTACCTACCTAAATGTTTAGTTTAATGCGTTGATGAAATAAATTTTTTGTAATATGATTTTTATCCAAATAAAAGAAAACTAATAAAAATATTATATATGCATACATGGTTGACTTTTCTTCTTGATTATCTTAAAGCTCATTTGACTAAGAGCTCATGTGACAAGCTAAGGATTTCACGATTTAACAACTTAACAAATCAGGTACCTACCTATTGGACTGTTTTAAGTTTTGATTAATCTATAATTTGACGAATTGCGAAGTTGACAAATTAAGCTTTTGACTTGAGTAAAATATGACTTATCTAGGATTAGACGAATGTCTAATTCAAGAATTTCACGAATGTCTAAGTTTTAACCGCCTCTGTGGTCTAGTGGCTAAGCCCCCGGTCTCAGACCCAGAGATTCCCAGCGGGGGGTACATCTATTCATCTATTCCCTATTATGAAAAGTAAACCCACGATTAAAAATAATAATTAAAATAACAAAATATAAACGTGACGTTTCCGTGAAAAATTTGGGTTTCACGGAACTTATTTTAGAAATAAATGCATTATACGTACAATGAACAATATTTGGGGGTTAAAGTTACTCGCGTCCGTAGATTTACCCTTAAGACCATACACGTGACCCCTGGGTGGTGCTAAATGAGTGACACTGACTGAGTGGTAGAGCCACGCTGCGTTGCAGCACGCATTGGGCCGGCTAGCCCGGCGTAATACCACCCTCTCACTAACATCCGGCGTGAAATAATAGCACTTGGTGTTGTTGTGTTTCATTCGGCCAGTGAGGGTCCCGGAGGCTCTTCCTCCCCCCCCCCCCCTCCTCATAATTCCTATTCCATCCTAAAATATTTATATTTCTATTCCTATTCGATACCTCTGGTGTTGCGGGTGTCCATGGGCGGCGGAGATTACTCTCCGTCAGGTGATCCACCTGCTCGTTTGCCTCCTTCTACTATAAAAAAAAATACAACAATGCTAACAATGATGTCTGAACAACGGCAAACACCAAGACGCAGTAACCAATTGAACTACTTTAATTAGGTCTCCGGGAATGAGAACACCAATTGAAAGGCATTTCGGATAAAATGATCTGTTGCAACTTATGATTGTAAATGTGCATTTGAAGATATAATTGCACTATATTGGTATATAGCAAAATATATTAAAATTGAAATAATTATGTTGTGCTGTGTTAAATAGAGCATGTATAAAGTACGATATGAGAGGATTTGCTTTACGATCTACTTTATGATTGCTGTGTGTATGAGGGTTTACGCATTTCGGTTTCCCATACAAACTTCCAAGTCGAAATTTTTAAAAATCAATGAGCCAATTTTGATGAAACTTTGCATGCTGAAGTAAAACACAGAGATCTAAATATTTATTTAACTGAGTTATTGCGATTTTTTACTTTCTGTAGTGGACTTTAATTCGTTATAACTCAGCTAAAAAAACGTTTTTTAAAAATGTTTTCAACAAACTATTTAGATCCCTATGCTTTACTTTAGCATGCAAAGTTTCATCAAAATTGGCTCATTGGTTTTTTAAAATTTCGACTTGGAAGTTTGTATGGAAAGCCAAAATGCGTAAACCCTCTTAAAGACGTTGTTAGTGCTATGGTGTGAGCAATCCAAGTAGGTCGGTATAGGGAAGTTATAAAACCGCAAACCGACGACCAAGTATGAAGAACGTTATGATAGTAAACGAAAGAAAGGATAGGTGTAAGGATCGTAAGCAAATGGAAAGCTTTGATCCCTGTGACGACCTCCGTGGTCAAGTGGTTAGCGCGCCGGGTCTGGGGTTCAATTTAGAGAAAATGTACGAGTAAAACCGTACATTTAGTGTAGTATTAACAATTAGTCATGTCAGCGTTAACTTCAACCTCGATGCGGGCGATGCGACGCTAACCTACATTAGTTATAAGACAATGGCATTTATTATGTAATCATTATATTATCAATATTGTTAGTGTTTACTAAAAAACCGCGACAAGAACATCGTGTGTCATCATTTATCATACCTTTTTGGGCACTCATATCAACTATAAAGAGTAAAGTAACCCTAGCTCTTTACAGAAAATCTGTTTTTCTAAATTGATTTCTATAAGTATATTTATACGTTACCTTACCATATTAACGAGTGTCAAAAGAATACTCATCTTGGTCTAGATAATTAGCGGGAAAAAAAAAGTATAAGTTAAAGTTAGTTGACGATAAAAAAGTTACAAACCAAGTTAGAAACGACCATCCGCTCAGCCTTCCTGTGATCACATCCCCTGCAAGGTTAATATTAATTTAATGCAAGCAGGGTTTCGTAATGCCATAATGAAATAATATTAAATAAGTAAGTAAATTAATTTCAGTAATTTTAGTACCAAAAAAGTCGAACTTTCAACAGTCAGTAATGAATTGGTACCCGTAGCATCGTAGTAAAATACTGTAGTTGCGGTTCTATGCTATGACCAGCTACGACGCTACGACTATAAAGTAACTGCTGACTCAACGCAATGTCGCTACAACGACCATATATCAAAATGTCTTGAGTCTCTTGCCCCGGACGACATGTATACAATCACGACTATTATCCTCGAAGGGATAGTCAGAGAACCGCAAAAGTAGTCCTCTGCCATAGTCCACTTTTCACCAAATAGCGACTGCAATGCGGTGGTAAGCCCATCGCTGCTCTATGCTTTTAGATGTATGTGCAGTCTTTAATCCGTAAGTCGCCTTTTACGATACCCAAGGGAAGAGAGGGGGTGGTAGTATTCTTTCACCGCTACCAGGGGTGTCACTCCGTAGTTTAGGTACGTGCGGCCGGCGTGCCTCCCAGGTAGGCATGTGCCATACGCCGCCGTTGAAGGTTGCCGCTCGGCTCGCACGCTTCACGTCGCTCGACGTCGTAATCGTTCTTAAATATATCCATGAGTGGAAACCCTATGTTAGCGCGCGCTCATAACTTTAAATCGATATCGAGTCAGCGTTGCTAAACGGAATATGAACGCTCGGGTCACACAATAAGTTTCAATATCGCGGGAAAGTCGTAAGAGAGTGAACCTTCTGTACGGTAGTACTACTCGTATTAGTTATTCTGTGTCGCTACGTGACACGATTATGACGTGCGGCATGTTATGTTTTTGTGCCGATTGCTGTAGTATGATACTAAAAGAAGATAGTAAACCACGCTGCGTTGCAGCACGAATGGGCCGTCTTGCCCGGCGTAATACCACCCTTTCACGGAATATTAGAATGAAACAATGGCACTCGTTGCTGTTGTGTTTCGCCCGGTGAGTAAAAGTACCGGAGGTCATGTTACCCCCTCCCGCCTCACAATCCCTACTCCTTTCTCAAGGTCGGCAACGCGTTTGCAACTCCTCTGGTTTGCGGCTGTCCATGGGCGCCGGTGATTACTTTCCATCAGGTTAACTGCTGTCTTCGTTTCATATAAAAAAAATGATGGCAGCCATTGAAACCCGCCTGCATAGGACAGCTCCGCTGAGAGTTGACTGAATATCTCTCTGTGTTCTTTATGTGTAAGCCCAAAATTTAGTCCAATCCCAAATTGCTCAAGGAAACGGTGTAAAAAGATAATAATAATTATTATTATTATCTAGCTCAATTTGTCCCACTGCAGGGCAAAAGCCTCCCTCTCCTTCTTCAAATAAAGAATAGAAAATAATAATAAAAAAAAAAGATAATGTAACTTAGTTTTAAGTTATACATTTTTTTTGTATAGTTTTTAGTTCGTTTTTTTAAGACCAAGTTAGGTATGATGTTTCTTTTTTTTCTGTTTTCTAAGTAAAAATTTTCTATTAATAATATTGCGTTGATGAAAGATGAAAAAAATAAATAATTATGATATTTATTAGGAAAGAGAAATATAGTAATTAATGTAAAAATTGTGTTTGTATCGTTGAATACCTAATATATATAAATAAAATAAATGTGTTGATGCAGGAATATCTAAGCGCAGCATTCTAACGTTTTACGATTATCACAAGTTATTCTATTTGCTGAGTAAGGTAAGGTAATAGAGGCGTCGGTAGCC
This sequence comes from Scoparia ambigualis, assembly GCA_963921215.1. Taxonomy (NCBI): domain Eukaryota; kingdom Metazoa; phylum Arthropoda; class Insecta; order Lepidoptera; family Crambidae; genus Scoparia; species Scoparia ambigualis. Next base: position 68,145,551 of record OY992501.1, read on the forward strand.
GTGCGGATAGATGCTCGGGTCGAACGCGAGAATTATGGTGCAATCCACATAGCTCAGTTGCACTACTGACGTGAACTCACCCCAAAACAGTCATTTAGTTTAACAGGACTGTTAATAATGTGTTAAACGCACATTCATAAATTATGATCTTAATAAAAAAAAGAAAGGTGATGCTTAGCGGCATAAACAGGTTAGCAGGACGCCTTCTAGTATCTAAATTCTATTACAGGCCCCTTAGACCAATCGACGATATTCGCTAGTACTCCATTCCGACCGTGCGTACGTACAGCACATGAGTAAAGAAACGGAACAGAGACAAAGCTTCATACAACCGTGCCGTACGTCGCGAGTCAACTACTACAAGCGTTCGGCGCATGTGTGCGTGTCCACTAGCCGCTGCGTCGCGTATGCGCCGCCACTGGATAAAACCGGTTTACTACAGTATTTACGCTCGCTCGGCCAGTGGACAAACGGAGAGCCTCGCAACGGTGCGTTGTATGAGAGAGAGAGAGAGAGGGAGATAGGAAAGAGAGAGAGAGAGAGAGAGATATCGCCGAGAGGTGTTCGACCGGGAACTTCCTCGACCGACTCGACCCGTCGGGGTCACCGTCGCTTTACAAGTTTGCAGACATTTTCGTATGGCACCGCCCGCCCGGGTATGTGCCCGTACCAAATAGACGACGCGGTGTGCAAGGTATTTTGGCCTTTAGACTGGTAATGCGACGGAGACCGCGATAGTACAGTCACGAGCAAAAAAATGTAAACAATTGTAACTCTTAATACAATGGAATAAGAGTCAAAGTGTATACATATTGGTGCTCTTAACAGTACATGTATTAGATTAGATTGCATACTATGTATGTACTCGTATGTATTTTAAGTTTTTATTTAAAATTAAATTAAATTAAAATGTTTGCACCTATGATTTTGAAGTGTATAACTTCTCTCCATCCAACTGGTTGTCTGATAGAAATCGTTTTATATCGATAAGTCGGGGGTTAAAGTTACTCGCGTCCGTAGGTTTACCCTTGAGACCCTACACGTGACCCCTGGGTGCTAAAGAGTGACACTGACTGAGTGGTAGAGCCACGCTGCGTTGCAGCACGCATTGGGCCGGCTCGCCCAGGGTAATACCACCCTCTCACGAATATCCGGCGTGAAATAATGGCACTTGGTGCTGTTGTGTTTCGTCCGGCCAGTGAGAGTTCCGGAGCCCCCCCCCCCCCCTTGCAAGTCCTATTCCTTCCTTAACCCTATTCCTTTCTTATAGGTCGGCAACGCATCTGCGACTCTTCTGGTTTTGCGGGTGTCCATGGGCGGCGGAGATTGCTCTCCATCAGGTGACCCGCCTGCACGTTTGCCTCCTTCTAATATAAAAATAATAGACCGGCAAATTGTAACTGTGCATCGTGCTTGTTTTTATGTTTTGTGTATAAATAATAGTATTATCAGCTATCTATCTATGCATATCGATCTGTTGTACAAACAACATAGGTAGTTAAAAGAAGTCTCGAACAAATTAAAGAGGCCAACATAAATCGGTCGTGTTTTATGACCGCCGAACTTACGGCCTTCTTGTTATGGTACTTTTTATTTATACGCAACATAGGGCCGCGTTATAAACTTCCAGATTGGACGCTGTTACGTCGAATGCTTTTGTTTATTAAATACTGGGTATAACTCTTTTCAAAACCCACCAACCCGCATTGGATAAGGTAGTAAGATCTGTTGCATTTTGTTCTTCAAAATGTTGCTGCTGAATCAATATTTTGTCTGTGATACTGGTACAAGTTTTAGCTATTAAGAGATTTGGTTAGTGTATAATATTGCTGGTTGTATAATAATTAAGGTTACAAGATGATGTACTTAATAAGTTAATGACATATTATACAATTCTTCATTGACATTAATAAATGAGAATAACTGAAATATATTTTTATTAAATTACTGTCTGCGAGTATTTTTGTGGTTACTTTTTTGTTACATCTAGCTTAGTATGTAGAGCAGGAGTAGTACGTAGAACATTGCTCGAGTACCTGTACCTATACTAGCTCTGCACGCGGCTTCGGCCGCCCATGTTTAATATTTTACTAAGCGTAAACTGCACTTAAAAACCCAAGTATTAAATTAAAACTTGCAAAATTTGCAGTTGTAAAGATAATAAGTACCTATGTACATTTTTCATTGTCATGGTCGTTATCAGTTACGTGCATGAGAGCAGCCCAACTGAGTCTTTAAAAACCGAGCGCCCGTGGTAAATAAAAATGAAACATTCCCGATACAACCTACCGTATACCGAGACTAAAGTGTGCAGTGTCTTCCGTCGCCGACAGTACCCATTTACATCTCTGTCTGTAGTAAGTAGACTTGAATCCATCTCAAACTTTTTAAAAACAAATTACGACGGCCGACGTAAGATGGCACCCTTTGAGGCGACGTCTCCGAGGGCTCGACGGTTAAGTGCAACCTCCTTCAGTTTTAAAGGCTTAAGACTTTTAATATTTTTCCCTTTCAAAATTGGTGTCTTTTAAAAGATACACTGTCAAATCCTTTTGAAGAGGAAATGTTTTATTTATTAATGTTGATTTTTTAGTTTCGTTGTTAGTAATTGTTAAATAAAACTGGCCGTGTGTAAAAAAAATTACTATCAGGGAACCGAGGGGCCGTTCCCTTAGGTGTCGTAAAAGTTGACCAACAGACTACAAACTGCACACACATCTAACTGCATATTATTAGAGCAGCGATGAGGTCACCATCTATCACGCTGAACACATGTGCAGTGGTAATTAAACGTGGACTATATGGCAGTGGACTGCTTCTGTTGTCCTCATTGCCTAGTCTCTGACTAACCCTTTGGGGATAATATTCGTGAATATAAGAATATGAATTCTATATAAGGTGACTGCTAGAAACCGCAAGAAACTTCAAGGACTGGTCAGATCAAGTGTTTTAAATATAGCAAAAATGACAAAAAAGGAATTTGATTTTTTTAACATTTTTAATTAAATATTTTGTTTTTTGAATTTTAATTGGATAGTCCTTGAGTATCTAATTTATTTAAAAAGCAATAAAATAAGAAAAATATAATTAAAAACAATTAAAAATAACGATTATTTACAACGCGCGGTCAACGGCCGGGCGACCGACCGTCCATTGACCCGTCCGCGTCAGCTGGGCGATAAGTACCTACGTTAGTCTGCAATGAGACCATTTTTGTCATGTTTAAAACACTTGACCTGACCAGCCCTTGAAGTTTCTTGCGGTTTCTTGCAGTCACCTTTCATGTATGTTGTTAAATAAAGATTTGTTTTAAAGTTTATAAATACAGGTAAGTAGGTACTTAGTTTATTTGCTTAGTTATAAATAATTTTAAAATAATAATGCTAGCGCAACAATGTACCTATTCGTTACTCAACTAAATTACTAGAAAAATGCGAACCAGGCATTAGCGCTAATGAAATACTCGACGATTAGTAAGACACATATTTGTCCTCTTTAAAAAGAAATTACTAAGATGACTTCGACTGTAATACTTTCAGAGATGTGCACCATACAGCGAGGCTCTCGAAAGCTTTGAGTGCATCTCCTCGGCAACGGTTAAAGCTCTCTTCACTTTTCCAACCTAAGACCGAGTTCGGAACGTTAAAATTTCACAAAAGGAATATTAGAATACTAAGTGGAGTAGCTGAATAAGAGCATCCGTTGTTAAATGGAGATATTTTATTTATTTCTTGTAATTTAAACCGTATTAGTAAGTAAAATGTGTAATATTTATTTTTTTTGTTTGTTATTATTATGTCGATAGCGCAACAACTAAGGAATTCCGTTTGGGGGAATTCTGGGGTGGGTGGGCCATTGCACATCCATCCATATGGAGATGTAAATTTAAACTTAAATTTTAGACGATTCAAAATACTTATTTTAAGCTTACTGAATAAAGAAATTATGTTTTAGTTTATTTTTTTGATTGCGAGCTCGACATGTAAGCAACGGCTGTCGCTAAATGGCTAACCAAATAAAAACGCCGTGTCACGTAACGGCTATAGAACTATCACCCCGTCTTTTTCCTTGCAAATTATTTAAATACAAAGAAACAAAATTAAATTCAGATTAAGTCATTGTTGTTGCAAATTTCAGACAAATAATCAATTGATTGTAGTTATAATTATGGATATTTGCATGCCTACATACTTATGGCAGAATATTGTTGATACCTTAAATTATTGTCTAACATCTCAATGTTGTGTAGATAATATTCCGCAAATAAATGATTTATTATAAATAAAAAGCTGTGAAATCTGCCTACCCATCCGCGAAACAATAAGGGTGTAATAATAATAACTAGACAGCCATAGCAACACAATAAAAAGATAAAACTGTCGTATCACAACAAATAGATACATCAACAATCACGACTGTTTTTATTTATTTATGTATTTAACCCCTCAAGCCCCAAGCGGCCATATTTGGCCGCACCTAAAAACTCGCTATTCTGTCAGACCCCAAGCGGCCATATAAGGCCGCGCTGGCCGCGCTCTCCACTTGATTTTGTACCGTGTGTTGATACATTTAAAGACTACTTTAGTATGAACAAAGTCGATGATTTCGGTTCTGTGGTACATTTACATTTACATGAATCGTGAACGCAAAATTTAACATGAACTGCGTTCGATTTTTTTTTTATTTTTTTTCAATTTCCTCAAATTTAAGTTCCCGCCAAATTGCACCTGCTGTCAAAATTTTTAGACATTAAGATGCCAAGACTGATAAGTTAAATGTCATATACCATAGGTGACAATCAACATAAGGATAAATAATATAGGTAATAACAATTAGAGTAAGACCGACACCAAAATAAGTGTTTACACAGCAATACATGCAATGCGAAAACATTTGCCAACAAACTATTCTTCCTTTAAACTAGCTAAGTACTTTGAATTCATCAAAAGACAAATTAATTTTTAAGATTAAAACTATTATTAAAATGACTACGTATATAAAACATTAAATTAATTAAAATAAATATTATTAAAATGACTAAGTATACCTTCAAGATTTTATTTTTATACAATATTACAATGTTTCATTGAATTAATAAAAAAGGAATAGGTATTACAAATCATTACACTAAAAACAAAAATACGATTACCAAATTAAAACTGAACTATTATTAAATTTACAATACAAATAACAAATAAAATAAAAAAGTTCATAATAATGTGTTAAGTACAGTGTTTATACGCGATTTGGCTCCGAGACATTGTTGAATTGCACGTAAACCTATGACGTGATAAAGTAGAATAAAAAAAGAGCAAATTCATTTTTTTTAAATTAAAAAGTAACCGTGTTGCGTAGCGGTGAAAGAATACTACCATACCCTCTCTTCCGTTCGGTGTCATAAAAGGCGACTAAGGAACTAAAGACTGCTCATACATCCAACAACATAAAGTGGCGACCCAAGTAACACAGACGTGCTGAATAAAGATTGATTAAGAGCACTCATCAAGAGCATAAGCTGAATACTAAGCTGAATAACGCCTGAGTACCGTCTATTCTGCTGTTATTCAAGCAAAAAGACCCCAATTTTGAATGCTTAACGCTGAATAAAATCTGATTAAGAATTGAGTAGGAGCTTTATAATGTTTCAATTAGCTTAATAACTTTTGAATAACTGCAAACATTGCTTTTATAAAGCTTTTACAACTCAGTTATTCAGCTACGTCGAATTGGTTAGAGTATTCAGAATTTATTAAGCATTTAATTTATTGTTGACATTTATGCAAGCAATATTCATAGAAATTTGGAATAGAAGAAATAAATTGGGTTCAATAATTTAATGTCGATACCTTTATTTGACATGACGTGAACTTTAAGTTATTCGGTAAGTAAATTTTAATTTACAAGTTAGCGGTCTGCTACATGTTAATTAGTAGTGCGCAAGTAATTTTGTCGTGAATAGTACGTGTTTTGTTTTCATTTTTATGACGCGCCTCGCTAATAATCAAGATAATTAGTTGAAAATAGTATTTTCATACATACATACTAGGTCTGACAAAAGTGCTTGTGATGAATTATCTAATTCTAGCAATTTTATCCAACAAAATAACATGATTTGAGTTGGAAATGTTGTATTTGTAAGATTAATAAGCATTTTGGTGATCTCGTAAATTCCATGTAAGAATTAATTACAAAGATTTCAATGGCGATCGATGTTTTGTTTTATAATGCTGAATAAAAGTGTACACATGTTTTGTTACTAAACTATAACTTGAAAAAGAGTAGTCTCTTTACACTTACATATGAATAACATTTATATAGTTGACCACATTTCTATATTAGTTACTCACATTTTTAGGGTTCTCTAATCGAACGAACAAAAACCTTTTATATTGTCTAACTTTCCCATCAGGCTTTCACTAATTTGATTACTTACATTTAAAATTACAGCATCTTTGTTATTTTTTTTTTCGTGAAAAAGACTATTATATTAATAGTATCTATTATGTTTAAAAAAAATTGCAGGTTTCGTGTGTGTCGTGTGCACTGGGCCCTAGTTTATTTAATCTATATTGCACAAAAATAGGATTTACAAATGGCGGACTTATTATTATATTATTAATTGTAATTTTTTTTTTTTTTTAAAAGAGGGAGGCAAACGAGCAGGCGGGTCACCTGATGGAAAGTAATCACCGCCGCCCATGGACACCCGCAAAACCAGAGGAATCGCAGATGCGTTGCCGGCCTTCAAGGGAGGAATAGGTTTAAGGAAGGAATAGGAATTGGGCGGGGAAGGGGCCTCCGGATGTTGATGATGCTGTTATATTTTTTTTTGGGGACGGAACCCTCATCATTAAAGGGAAAACATGCTTGCTGATTGGGACCGGGTTCAGTTTTGTTTAAACTATTTTCACAAATCCTGTCATGATCATTACTGCTGATGACACTTGGACAATTACTACTGCTGATATTTAAATATTCTTTTAACAATTTTCTTTCGATATGACCGGTTCTTTACGCTTTTACCACGACTTTCGATCCATAATTCAAACAACGCATAAAATAAATACGTACAATAATATTCTAATTGCTGGTATTAAGCTATGGGCGCTATATCAATACAAATGTGGTCTTTAATTTGAATAAGTTAGTTGGAACTCTTTATTATACTGAAATAAGCTTATTAAAAACACAGATAATATTGTTTATTCAGCAGCTGAGTAATTAGTAAAACATAGAATCTTATACAGTTTAAAGATAAAGTAAAAACAATTATTCAGTATCAAGCTGTATACCAGAATTATGTAAACAGTATTATTCAGAAGGTGATACTTTATTCAGCAATTAGCTATTTCAAACGCTACAATCTTAGTACTGCTTTAATAATAGCAGTATAGATTATTGTTAATCAGATAAATGCTGCCGAAGGCACTGTTTTTCAGATTTAAGCCACCTGGAACGCGTAATGCTTAATAACGTCTGTCTAATAATCTTACGGAGATTGGTTATTAAGCGTAAAGAAGGAAAGGACAGAAATACAGAATTTATTAAGCGTTAAGTATTTTAAGGGTCCGTACTCAACCTTATTCAGTATATGGCTATTCCCAAAGCTCTTACACAAACCATATTCATCTTTGAACTGTTAAAAGTTCTAAGTGTGTACTGTTATCTTGCTTATGTGTTACTTGGGGATGGACTCACCACCTATCACGCTGAGCACGTGTACAGCCGCTATTTGGTGAAAAGTGGAATAAGGCAGAGGACTGCTTTTGCGGTCTTCATTGTTTGGTCTCTGGTTGATTAATTATATGTATGTAAAAAATATATTTTAAATAACAATTTTGAAATGCTGTAAATATTGTTTTCTGAGGTTTAAGCGAGCACTACACATTGAAATGATACACTTTTTTACGGATTAACTCGCATTTAATTTACTATTTACATGGTTTTTTACACTTTACAGGGTCTCTGTGACCACGGATCCAGTAAAGGGTTCGAATCGTCAGGATAATATAAAAAAAAACTATGTAAATAGTAAATTAAACGCAAGTTAATCCGTAAAAAAGTGTTTCATTTCAACGCTCTAAATATTCAAAACAAAGAGGCAAATCTATTTTTGTGTGACGCGCTGAGAGATTACGCCCGCATTTGCAAACAATGCCTCGGAGCCAAATCGCGTACAAATGTATAAAGACTGTACATAACGGTCGTAATTGTAGATGTATTGCTGTGATACGGCAGTTTTATCTTTTTTATTATTTTTATTGGGTTTCTGCTTAGAGCATTCAACCAACGGTTTCTGAGACTTTCTAGTTAGTATTATTATACATACATACATTATAATCACGGCTATTATCCCCGAAGGGTTAGTCAGAGACTAGGCAATGAGGACAGCAAAAGCAATCCTCTACCATAGTAAACTTTCCACTAAATAGCGACTGCACATGTGCTCAACCCTCAGCGTGACAGGTGGTGAGCCCATCGCCAATATTATTAATATTATTATACTCTTATAGTTTCCTGGATGGGTAATACAGATTTCACAACTTTCCATTTACAACGATCGTAAATTAGTCACCCATCCTGTTACTCGGCATTGGGAAAGTTGCTTAACTGGCAAAATCACGGTCCAAATGCCTTAGCTGCTTCGCCATTGTGCTGCAAAAAATTACCTTATCTTACCGTTTTCAGTATATCTGTGATCACAATGATCACAGAACACAGACCCTGTAAATAGTAATTTAAAAAAAAATCAAAGTTTCTTTGGATTAATCATTTCAGTAAGCAGTATTCTCTTAAACTCGTGAAGAACCGCCCGCGCCAAACCTTGTTCAGGGCACTAAGTTTACGTGAGCCTGTTGTAATCACGGATTCGATAAAGCCCTTATGTTGTATTATTTATCAATATTTTTATTAAATAAAATATTATTATTTGTTTGTTTCAGGGAGTTCATCTAAAATGGCAAGCAAGGCACTACTCTTCATCGTGTCTTTATCAGCCATACATACAGGTAAGTGTTAAGGCTAACCCTTTCGATCCCAATATCACTACAGTACACACCCAGACATACTACACATGCACACTAGCCTATTATTATAATCATCATCATCATCAGCCCGATTCATTCTAATGCAAGACATAGGCCTCTCTAAACGCATGCTACTGAGCTGCGACTTCTTTTGTGTAATTGCCAAATAATTTGACAGCAAACAAAGTTACCGACAAATTGCACTAGCAAACTGTAGTGGCAGTGGACTTGTTTTAGCAGCAGATTCGACAACCGTTAGAATGACGAATTCCAGAGGCGGAGGCTCACTGCGATTAAGTAAACTAAATATATAAAGCCTCCGAAGAAATGGAGCCATGATCGGCATAGGGAAGCTGGCAGTAACTGGTTGAACAGACGCAGACCGGGATCAGTGGAAGAGGTTTATGTTTTTTTTATAATCAGTCCGGCTATCGACTCCACCCACCTGATGTGAAATGGAAATGGTATCCAAGTACGAAGACCACTGGCGAAGAGTTTAAAGACGTAACATCCGCCCTCACCCTGCCGGCCCACAAGTTGCCTCTTCACGCCTCGTTTGAAGGACCAATATGTCCAGTTGTGGACTGCCATAGAAATAAGAAATATTTATTGTCACATAATTGTTACATATTTGTGAAGAAGTCCCTGACCTCTATTAAAGGTTTTTCACCTGAGTGACAGAGGCCAGTGCCCTCTTCGTTAACAAAGGTACTTCAAATGACAAATTAAATTAACAAATAAACATATTGAAATCCGACTTTAGAATAATTAAAGTATACAAACTAATTACCAGAAAGAAGTGTACTGTACGTGTGTGTGTGTTTTTGTGTATATGTGTATGAGTGTGTGTGTGAGTGGGTGTTTGTGCCATAAACTAACATTGCTCGTTTAAGTTAATGTGATCGATTAGTAAACAAGGTTTGCCCTCTGATAAAATGTCACGATCGTCTTTGTACCTCTAGAGTGTCATAAAGACTATTGTTAATTAATATCAATCGGAACTTCCACCAAACTAAACTTGGGATTCTTAAATTGTTTTATAAAATTTGCATAAAGTTGTCCACGGCCGCAATGACAGCATTTCAATTTTGCAAGCTCGTTCAAAGTTTTAATTACGCCGCGAAATTAATTTCGGATCAAGTTTGCCGCGGCCATTTTAATATTTTTGGCGCACAACTCGAATGCCAATTTGTGTATCCTATTGTGTTGGGAGCGCGTGGCATAATAACCTTTTTTTTTGTATAACCAGTTAATTATTAAGACTTAATTTTTGTGCAGTGCTGACTTTTCAATTCGGTGCCTTTTTTTTTAGATGAAATGCTTGAATGTGTTTAGTATTAAAATTCAATTAAAATTTCAGTTGAACACAGAAGTAAAAAAAGTATTTTTTTAAATAACTACCGAAAAGACAGCAAGAAGATTTCATTTCGATTTCCCATACCAACTTGCAAACTCATAATATTACAAACTAAATACTTATCATTTATTTAATATTTCTACGTTTTGTGGCCTGGCTTCATTCGATTCGATATCAGCGAAAAAATATACTCAAATTATAAAAAAAAAAGTGAGATCGTGTCAATCAATAAAACAAAAAAAACTACTATTTCTGTCAAACCGATATTTTGATATTTCATGAAAGTTGTGGTGAATAAGCGAAGTGTCTCTGTACATTTGTAATTCCTCTTTCGCACCTCAACCCAACCTCAAACTTTAGGTGTTCCCCCCCAATAAAATCTTCTAACGCCGCCACAGAAATAGATTTTAATTGAAGCGGCATGTTACCTCAATTGTATGAAAACTAAGCCTGTTCTTACCCGTAGTACTACCGATGGTTTTACTGGTAGTACCACGGGTAATTTTTTTTTTGCCCGTAGTAGGTACTACTATCCTGTCTGGCAGTACCACGGGAGATTTTACTTTACCCCTGGTCATTCTTATCAATTTAATATTCCCTACAAACTTATTTAGAGGTAGGTATGCTTATGCTTTGAAAATCGAGTGTTGTAGAACCTATTTGAAATGCCTATGTACAAAATTTTTAATTTTTCTTTTTTTTGTACCTACATATTTGAAAAAAGTTCTACAACACTCGATTGTTTAATCTTAAACATACCTCAAAATACGTTTGTAGGGAATATTAAATTGATAATTAGTACCAGAGGTAATGCAAAATCTCCCGTGGTACTGCCAGACAGGATAGTAGAACTACGGGCAAAAAAAAATTACCTGTGGTACTACCAGTAAGACCATCGGTAGTACCACGAGTAAGAAGAGAACTAAGCGTGTTACATTTTTCGGTGTCAATTAAATAACAAAATTACATACCGATGTAAGTATGAAACTAGTTGATTATCTCGGCAAACCTTTCTTATACAGTTTCTACAGCTCGATACAACGCAAGTAGTCATTATTTAAAATTCTGCTTATGTCCGGTCCTGACAAAAATTTGTTCCGGATTCGTCGTTTTCCTAATTCACCGTTTTCCAGATTGGTCGTATTCCAGATTCGACGTATTCCAGATTCGTCGTAATACAGTCCACCTTAGTACCTATCATATTTACGGCTAAATGAAACGCGGTCGAAAGATTGGATTTTACCAATCTTTTGACACTATTTTGACAAGCAAAGTACGTACACATGCCGATTCTACTTAGATCAATATCTGTGGACGCCGCCGTGATAAATGCTCACCATCCCTCATGCTGTTTCTCCATAATATTTCTTCGCTTCTCACAATTTGACATTGACATATTGCGCGATATACATTTTGGCAACACCCGATATTTTATACGCTAATCGAATATAAATCTGTATTATTGATGTGATCTCTGTACTGGTACATGCAAGATATATGTGATTTCATGGAAAACCACTTTTCGTAGGTGTTGGTTTGGATATGTATTTGTATGTAGCGTCTATTGTAACAAGGTATGGTTTATAAATTAGACTGTTAATAATTTTTTGTCTTTCCGAAGCACGTATTAGTAATTCGAGATAATGTTCTTAATTTGGATCCGGAATTGCAGAAATGTTTAACTAACAAGATCGCAAACACATACGCCTTAGCTACTGCGGTATCGTAACTAACTAATTATATATTTATTTACATTTATTATTATACTAGCGGCCGCTCGCGGTTTCACCCGCATGGTTCCCGTTACCGTAGGGAATATCGGGATAAAAAGTATCCTATGTGTTATTCCAGGTTAAAAACTATCTGTATGCCGAATTTCATCCAAATCCATTCAGTAGTTTTTACGTGAAGCCTTTGCCCTACAGTGGGACGACCATGGTCGAAAGCAAATTAAATGCATATACTAGCGCTCCGCGTACACATACTGTACCCAGTGACAAATTTACCTGACCAATACAATCACAATAAAAAAGAAATGCAGCCGTTGTAAAGTGATAAATAAAAATCAATTTGCCCGAACATAATAGATTTTTATTTAAAAAGATAAAATTTTAAATGCCAAAGTCTGTTTGTATGTTTGATAAGCCAATTTCAATGAATTTTCGGTATAGACATAAATAGCCCTACAAAACCCGCCAAAGGATTTAAAGCTATTATATCCGCAAAAAATTAAAAAGAGTCAAGGCGCGGGCAAAAGCCAGTATACTTATAATGTTTACGTAGAAATCATACATAGTAACTGGTGGTAGACACGAGCACACGGAAAGTGGGCCTTTGATGTTCCCGATTCATAATTCCATTAATTATAATGCTATCTCGCCTTTTGAGGTTCCTACGAAGTGGTTCCAACTAGGGATTTACTAGTAAGCATGTTAGAGACAAACTGGAAACTAGTGTGTAAGTACATATTTACGTAGTTTAATGCAGAATACGAAGAGTATTTAATATATTGTGACTGAGTGTAATTATTCTACTTGATGGCATGTTGGAAATCTCTATAAGCCTCTTGTATGCATGTAATAAATAAATAAACAGTCATAGGAGGTGTTCGCTGCTGGCGCTGCGGCTAAGGCGATCGTTCCAGTTAAGAAATTTTTGCAATCACGGGTCAATGGATGGGTGACTAAAAAATAAACATTTCGATCTTCTCCGTGCTTCGGCAGGCCGTTGCTCCCGGTTGTTGTAGTAAGATGGCAGTCTTCAAAACCCACTAACCCACATTGAGCAAACATTTTGGGTTGTGGCGCAATCTCCCCATTTTTTTATCCACTACAGGTATAGGTATATACACGGTCAGGCCGTGTCGCGTAACGGTGAAAGAATACCACCACCCCCTCTCTTCCCTTGAGTGTCGTAAAAGGCGACTAACGGACTAAAGATTGCATATACATCCAACAGCATAGAGCGGCGATGGGCTCTGAGTACATGTGCAGACACTATTTCGTGAAAAGTGTACTATTGGTAGAGGACTACTTTTGCTGTCATCATTGCTTAGTTTTTGACTAGCCCTTTGAGGATAATAGTCGTGATTATATATTGTACTACAGGTAAGCGCTTGGCCTTCATCTCACCTGATGGTAAGTGACGATAAGGTCGAAAATGAAAGCTTCACCTGGATTCGTCAACCAATGAGGAACTGGCTATCTTGTGCAAAAGTCTATTTCAGAAGGCCTGTGCCTAGCCGTGGGAGGATAATAATCCAGACATTAAAAGTGGTGAGACAAATTAATGAAGCAAAGAAAGTATGTCAGGATGGATCGTAGCTATTAAAAAGCTCTAGTCTTACCCTATAACCTTCCAGGAAACGGGCGTATTTTGTATGTCTTCTGTTCTGAATTCCTTTTGATTGGCCCTTCTTTTATTGTTCGAACCGCGGTCCCTGTTTTTCTAATTAAAAGAAAAACAACAATCCTCCCAAAATGGGAAATACAAAAATGTACACTTTTTAGCATTATCGTTATATTGTACGCGTATCCGTAATTCCGCAATGTTGTCATTAAAAAGAGATCAAAGGAATAAAACAGTGTACAGCCAGTGGTGCAATATTTCGTACCGCGCGACCGCAGATAATAATTATGGCTGGGTAAAAACAAAATATTTCACTGTTTGTAGTGGTCGCACTCATTAAATCTCGCACAGACCAATGAGTTCACGAGTGACACTCCATTTTTCGCAATATAATGTTTTCTTTTTTTAAACTTTTTGTGGGGTGCTTTGATTCGGCAACGATGAAAACGTAATTCGTTTGTTTTTGTCTAATAATTGAAAAACATTTGAACTTTTTCCTGGCTGCTTCATCTAAAAGTTGTTTTCTTTATTTGTGTCAAATTAGTCCCTATTTGAATAAGATAGCACTTTATTGCTGTAGTAATCACCCTTTCCCGAATCGCAATATCATGTTCTTGTACTATATGTATTCAATGTTTAGCATACCTTTTATTGAAGAGCATAAATTCAATCTTGATTCACTCTTAAAAATATTGTTTTCTGATTTATTATAGCTGACCCGGTGAACATCCTATTACCTACATTATATTTGTGAAAAATTTGCTTAATAAGTACAAAATTTTTCAATTTTAGCCAGTGTTAATAAGTAATTGCTAAAAGTAGATGATAATATATAATATATAAATATAAAGATAATATTATAAGATAACGATTAATGGTAAATGATATTCACCCGAACCCCTTGAGACTCAATAAAGCTGTGGGACTTAATTAAGATCTCACACGGTCTTCTTGAGAGAATCTAAAAAGTGATGTTGCACGGTTTTGTTGATTTGCCAAAACTCGTGCATGTTCACGAACACACAGTTATTAATCCACCATTATTACACATTAACATTCGACGAAACAAAAATTAAAGAAAATACAACAAAACTGCATACACGACGCTTCACTTTCTCGCCAAAAAGTCCACTTTTACACTTTTTTATTGCTGAAACACAACTGTTTTGTATTTCAACAAAACAGACCAAAGAGATCGGACCTCATCCTACAGCTATGCAACAAACGAATTTCTGAACGCACATATTTACCAACCAAGTGTCAATATAAAGTTCTCGCGCACTGACAAACTGATGATAGATTTTATTCGTCTTGAAATTTATTAATTTATTTTCTTTTTACGACAACCAACTGTCACTTTTAGACTTTTTTTATTACTGAAACAGAACTGTTCTCATACCATACTACAGCTGTTACGAAACAGACAAATTTCTGAACCTATAAATAAAACATTTTAAAGTTTCATGGTCACTACAATTATTTTTATGAAAAAACTGGATTTTTACCATGTTTGAGTGGTTGGTTTTGAGTCCACGATATTATATTTTATCTGCTCCCAACATCCACCCGCATTAACTGCAGCTACTCCGTGATCATGGTGCCTGCAACAGCGCCGAAATATCGGGGACTCAACCGACAGAAAAGAAAGCCAACAACTTAAATATGGTAAAAAACCTGTTTTTTTATAAAAGCACCTATAAATATTTGACAACCAAGTGTATTTTTTTTTATTTTTAAAATTCAATAGACATCAAATGTGTCACAGCTAGAAATATTTTGTATTGGAAAATTCAATTGTCGTTTTTAGAATTTTCCGTTACTTATTATTTAGGTATGTTTCTCATCTTTTATAGCTTCCCTGAGCTTCCAAAAATATTTCAAAATCGAAACTAGCTAAATCAATTCAGCCAGTTTCGAGTTTAAGCGAGACAAACGCACAGTTGTTAATTTATATATTACACAGATTTGTTTGATAAATATCAAACTTTGAAGTTCCTAAGACGTATCAAAATTAATAGGCTTGCGAAGCACAGAGGAACTTAAGATGCTTTTAAATCGGTCACTCATTCAGTGGTATTGCAAAATTTGCATTACTGGTAAGATTGCGATCTTTACTGAACGCCTTAGCTACTGGATATTTGTGTTCCTCTATATATTATTACAAGAAGTAATATGGAACGTCAATACCGTCATAGCTTCATTATAGCTTCGTTACCCTACGGTAATAAGGTGATATCTTATTCTGAGAAGGAGTTGCAATAAACTAGAAAAGGGTTGTATTTCCCCGGTTTTATATCACAGTACAGCATGTTTGATAAATTGGATGTATATTCCCGCTACTGGGCTTTCCTAATAAACGTGCAAACAACAACTATTTCTATGGGTTCCATACGAACTTTGAAATTGCGAAAACGACAAAATATGGAAAAACTACTGTTTCAAAAAAAAATAAAAAAAGCTTTGTTTGAAACAGCTGTTTTTTGCTAGGTCTGTATAACACGTGTCGCGTTACGGTGATAGAATACTATTACCTCCTCTCTTTCCTTGGGTGTTGTAAAAGGCGACTAACAGACTAAGAACTGCACACACATCCAACAGCTTAGAGCCGCGATTTGTTCACCACCTGTCACGCTGAGCACATGTGCAGTCGCTATTAGGTGAAAAGTAGACTATGGTAGAGGACTGCTTTTGTTGTTCTCATTGCCTAGTCTCTGACTAACCCTTTGGGGAAATTGGTCGTGATTATATGTATGTTTGAGTTATTTAGTTTTTATACATTAAGTAAAATAGCAATTACATGGCTACCATACAAAACTAGTTGTTCTTTTCATTTAATAGGATGTTGCAGGATTATGTATGTACCTATCACCAAACAACTTGTAAACCAATCACTAAATATCGACTGCACATGTGTGTTCTGCATAAAATGTAGTGAGCCTATTGCCGCTCTATGCTGTTGGACGTATGTGCAGTCTTTAGTCCGCTAGTCGCCTTTTACGGCACCCAAGGGAAGAGAGGAGGTGGTAGTATTCTCTCACCGCCACACGATACGGTTATATACCTATATACTACTACAGCTTTAGGTATTTATATAATTCACGGTACAACATGATAGAGCGTCTTTGCTGCAAACATCAAAGGTATTCAAGCGATGCCTCTAATAAACAATGTGATTACGAAATACCTGTGCGAAAATTCTGAGGTGCTGATAAGTAAATTGTCGTGTTAGATAAACTGTGTCTGCTACATAGGGAAGTTAGCAGATATGGTTTAGTTTACCTACATATCCTACAAATATTATTAACGCGAAAGTTTGTAAGTATTTGATAGATGTTTGTTACTCTTTCAGGTAAAAACTACTGAATGGATTTAGATGAAATTCTGCATACAGATAGTTTTTAACCTGGATTAACACATAGGATACTTTTCATCCCGATATTCCTACGGGGACGGGAACTACGCGGGTGAAACCGCGAGCGGCCGCTAGTATAATTTTAATCACGACTATATTTAGGTACCTCCGAAGGGTTAACCAGAGACAAGGCAATAGGCAGCAAGACTGCAGTCCTCTGCCATAGTCCACTTTTCACCGAATAGCGACTGCACATGTGCTCAGCGTGACATGTAATGAGCCCATCGCCAAATCAATTGCCACTAATCGACACGATTTGTTAGCCGTAGCTCCAATACGCAGTTCGTCCAAATTGTATTTCAACCCTCATTTTGTCCGACTCGTATATAGTCCAACACGCATTTCGTCCAACATCTATTTGTTCAACACGTATTTGGTCCAATATACATTTTGCCCAACAAGCATTTCGTCCAACAGGTTATACCAGTCAATTGGCGTAAAGGACATTTTGGCGAAAATTAGATTTTTATGCTACTAAACTCAGTTTTCCGTACTCTATCTAATGGTATATTTAATTTGTTCCTAATATCCCTTAAGACCTATATTGAGAAATCTGCGTATATTGAGTCTACTTGGGTGTTTTGGGTGTTTTTTGCGATTTACCATCTTTGTATGTAATAAAATAAATAAAATAAAACGTCGCGCGCGTTTGAGATAGCCTGTCTGTGTAAGGACCGCCGGCGGGTCCCCGTGCGCTAGGTTAGTAACGCGCGAAGTACATAGACTGACGAGGCCCTGATATAATCCAAAATAAGGTTACGAATATGAAAATGTGACTCTTACATTTAAATTAATATCTTTTGATTAAAAATCTAGTAAAATAGAATAAAGTAGAATAGAATAGAATAGAATTTATTGCCAAAACTGTTTACAAATTGTGCAGATGATAATGCATGAAGTTGAAAACAACAGTATACCCGTATCGGATATGCAATATAACAAAATAAATTGTAATGTAATAAACTAAAACAAAATTGAAAGGATAACAATAATACTACAACAATAATAAACTACAAACTTAAAATAATTAAAATTAAATGACACTAATAGAAATATTATCAAACGTTTTTTGTTTCAAAATATTCGGCTAGGCTGTAAAAGGGGTTTTTTTTAACAACCAAGTTTTTAATTTAAACTTGAATGTTGTAGTCATAAAGGTCGCAGCGTTCATAAAGCTAAGGTCGAAGTAGCATTATCTCGGTAAATAAACAATTATTAACCAATTTAAGAATTTGACTGAAAGTTTAATAAAAAATAAACGTTATCTTCCTTGACATCATCTAAATTAAATACTTAACAAAAAAGTTATGTCCTATTATTTCCTGAAAACAAGGTTTTTTGCTTGCCCTGTAAAAATGTGATTTGTCCTATAAGCCAATTAAAATTTCTGGTATCGGTATGTTCGTGCAACACTTCAGAAAAATAAGAGTAGCAAAATTTTGGCTTAATCTTTTCTGCTGCTGATTGTAATACTTAAGAGTAGGTTTGTATGAAAAAATATACTTTTGTACATTTTCTTTCATAGAAGCCTGGTCTTGAAAATTCGTTACGCGATACAGGGTGTTCATCCGAACAAAGTCGCGGGCGTTCCGCTAGTTTTAAATAAGTAACGTGTGAAACGACAGACAGAAAGATAGATAGACAAAACGCTTTATTGCACACACAACAATACAGAAAACATAAAATAAGCATATTAAAACTAATGTGGGCAAAGGCGGTCTTATCGCTTAAAGCGATCTCTTCCAGACAACCTTTCCGGTATAGGACAACAAAAAAAGAGCGACAAGCAGTGCACCAGAAACAAGCAAATATGAAGTAAAAAAAATAGAATTAAAATACTAAGCTATGTTCCTTGTATTTGTGCAATGAATTCATCTATCTAGCTCACTATCTTTGTTTTTACTTTTTCGCCGTTTAGACCGATTTTGTGACCACCAAACCGTATTTAGCAAGCGTGGTGATGTCAATAAGTACCTATCGACTGTAGCCAATACTCCATTTCTATGATGGATGTCTTAACCCAGCAATAGGACAGTAGGTATAGAAGGTGCTATAAAATCAAAATAAAAATATTTTCACCAACAAACAGTGGTATTTTGTAATTGGTTTAGATTTTAATTATTCAAACAAAATAATTAAGTATTTAATTGGCAAAATTGCATCATACCGTAGATGGCTTCACTCATACATGCGACTGCATTGTGGAAGTCGTCGCAGTCGTCAGTGCGAGTATATAGTATTAGATGCCTCGATTTCATCGAGGCATCTAATACTATGATGCAGTTTTTGCCAATTAAACAATAAATTATTTTGTTTGAAATATTAAAATCTATACCAATGACAAAATACTACTGTTTATTGGGGAAAACATTTTTATTTTGGCGTAAACTGTCCGTACTTTAACTTACGCCCTTGATTAAATAGCACCTTATATAAGCTATTCGCTACAACAACTTGCAGTACAAACATACATCATATAATGACGATTATTATTGTATAATGATCACAGCAAAAGCAGTCCTCTACCGTAGTCCACTTTTCACCAAATAGCGACTGGACATGTGCACAGCTGACAGGTGGTGAGCCCATCGCCGCTCTATGCTGTTTAGTCCGTTTGTCGCCTTTTACGACACCCAAGGAAAGAGAGTGGTGGTTATTCACTTGCAAGAGAACTACACTAAGATGAATTTACATCTACAGACCGTTTATCGTAAACATTTTTATTGGCAAGAGTATAAAATGAGACGGGTGTAAAACTGAACGCAGCGTTTCGAGTAGTATCAAGCTCGTTTTGCATTGGGACGATGGCACTTCAGAAGACATTCATCTTTAAGCGAGACGAATTAATTCCAGTAAAACTTTCTGCTAACAGCCGTATCCGGCATAGATTATTACTATAAAGTAGTAAGTAAGTAAGTAAGTAGTACTATGAAGTAGCACTTTGTTGCCGTTTACGGATCACTAACTGAAAACCTTGCAACGTTGTTTTAAAAAAGTTTTAGACTATTAAATGTATTTAAAACTGTTTTAACGGAACCTAACACATTAAATTGTTTAGCAGATCAGCTTAACGTGATAGGTTCTCTTGTGACCACGGCCGCAGCAACGCGGCCGAAACGTCAAGCAGTAAGTAGATACGTATATAATTACAAAATGATCGTGTTAGGTACCGTTAAAACAGTTTTATTGCAATGCAACGCGATAGATTAAAGTCTTACATGTATTTAAAAAGAAACATCATCATCGTCATCATCGTCAGCCTGTGTCTTGTCCACTGCTGGACATAAGCCTCTCCAAAAGCACGCTACAGAGCACGACAAGCGACTACTCTCATCCATCTTTTGCCAGCCACCTTGAGATGATCGTCGTTCCACCTTGTCTGATGGCATCCTACGCTACGCTTGCCGATACGCGGTCTCCACTCCAGAACTAGTCTACCCCAACGGTCATCGGTTCTGCGACTGATATGGCCAGTCCTCTGCCATTTCAGCTTGCTAATCCGGTAGGCTATGTTAGACAGTTCTTCAGAGTTGGTACTCTGTCGGTTCACCTCGAAAGAAACACATAATACCGATATTCATGAAGCTACACGTTTTAGGTTTTTATAAAAAAATATGTTAAACTCCTCTGTGTTTCGGAAGGTACTTAGAGCCGTCGTTAAAAACCACTAACTTGCATTGAGCCAGCTTCGTAGGTCTTGGCTTAATCTACTCATGTGGGTAGGCCTGTTCCCAGCAGTGGGACGATAGTAGGCTAATGATGTTGCGATAAAGACTGAGTAATGAAGTCGTTCATTTTCTCTCAAATGCAACGCAATTGTAGGCACAACCCGTGCCTCTTCAAATCGTTGCTCTATGCATTATTCTGAATGCGAGTTCATGCATTTTAATGAGAGCCAGCGCATCTCCCGTATGCAAACAAACATTTGAATGCGTCGGCCTCGCTAGCGACGACATTTTTATTTGGCATGTTGTTTTTGCTATGGACCAACTATTTGTGTTAACGTCAAAGAGCTTCGAATTACTGCAGAAGCGTTATTAACTGCAATGCATGTGAATGCCTTATGGAATTTTGTAGTTTGCTCTCTATTTGGTGAAGCATTATTTCGATTTGAGCTTTGTGATCGCTGTTCAGTTCAGTAACGGAGTACTTTATAATTTACTAGCGACCCGCTGCGCCTTCGTCCACGCTTACTTAAAAACACCGTTATACTTCAGCTATTCTGTATAAATTATCAACTAATTATAAACAAAAACCATCCTCAGTTTTTGCTCTTTCATTACTCTAAACCGCATAAAAGTCCATCTCGTGGTTTAGAAGAATGAAGCGGAGCCACAAGACTTAGGAGAACGGCGACTTCACTTTATAATAATAATGTGTAATGATATTAGAATAGACATTTATTAAAACTGTTTTAACGGGACCTAACACGATTAATTTTGTAAGTAAGTAGGTACATATCTACTTGTATGTATATATGTATTGTATGAAACAGTTTTAATGCAATGCAACCCGATAGTTTAAAGTCTTATTAGACATTTATGTTTTGACATCACGCGACAGAACACAACACAACAATACAGGTACAAACATGAGACAAAATTTGGCACAGTGCAGAATTTGTGCACAGACGTGTGATGTAAAAACTGTGCTTTCTCAGCTCAGTCCCAGCTAAATCTATGCAGCAAGAGTGGTATCTACTGCACTGATATTCGGCTGAACACAGTAGTGACATCAGATGTGCAAGACAATGAACACAAAAAACAATTTAATAAACATAGAAATAGAGAAAAAAAAATTGCTGCCCGTTCCTTGTCTCCCGTTCCTTCCCTGGATAGTCCCGTTCTCAAGATGTAGATTTTAAAAATCCTAATTCTCTTAATCCCAAATCTATCTGTGAATTGCTCAATTTTATGATCCTATTTCTTTTACTGTCCAACCGTAACAAAAATTCATGGTTTTCTCCTAGAAAAGCCATAAATATTTTGAGCATCGTTTATAAACCATTATCTTTATGTCTGTTTTTTCTAAGCTAGTGATAGAAACATATTATAATATCGATTGGAATTCGGATCTTGGTTTAATACATACATCAAAACAAAAAAAAAACATAATTTTAAATAAAATCTCAAAAAGGGAATTTGAAATTAAGTTTTACATGTAATAATAATGTATACTGTGCTTTGTTTTCATAATGTATTTCGGTAATATTCGCATTGTCGGATACAATCGAATTATTATATCGATAGAAATAAAAAATATTCAAACATTCAAACATTCAGAACAGCTGCACCTCTTTGGCAATTCATTTTCTTACGGTGATTGGAATTGTCAAAACTAAATTTATATTAAAGTTTTTTTTTTAATTCGTTATCACGCGGACGAAGTCGAAGGCGTCGGACGGGCTAACTATTACTATAATAATTTATTAGACTTATCAAATGATTAATTATTTAGTCACAGCAAAAGTACCAAGTGCAAAGGGCAACTGAATGAAATCCTTTGTATTGAAATATTACCTAACTTTAGAAGCTGTGAGGTGACGGCTCATTCATAGAACACTACCATCTCTTGGGCATCGTAAAAGGCTACTAATGGAGTGCACATACAACAGCATATAGCGGCGATGACCTCACCACCTATCAAGCTAAGCACATGCGCAGTTGTTATTTTGGTGAAATGCGGCAGTTTGGATAAATAAATAAATATAAAAAAAAATTCCTACACTCACACCAATCTAGCCCAAGAAGAAGAATGGTTACTAGACAGCGGATAAACATACTTAAAATACTTAAATACAAACACCCAGACCCGACACAATTTAGAAAAACAATAATTTCTAAATTGACCCGACCGGGGATCGAACCCGGGACCTCAGAGATGGCGACACCATGAAAACCGGTGTACAAACCATTCGACCAAGGAGGTCGTCAAGAACCGCAAAAGCAGTGAACTGCTTTTCTCATTGCCTCATCAACTCATTGCCTAGTCTCTGACTTACCATTCGGGGATACTTGCATGAGTACAATGTATGTAGGTATAAAATTTTAGTAAGAAAAAACCGGCCAAGTGCGAGTCGGACTCGCCGATGAAGGGTTCCGTAGCACCAAGTAACATTATTTATAAGTTCTTATAGTTCGTTGTAACTTTGATCGATGTTAGAATAGTACCTAGTGTTATTTTTAAATTAATTAATTTATATATGTAGAAGTTTGTATGGTAATGCTGCCGTACTTAAGCTAAAAAAGGGTTAACCCTCGTTTGATCAATTTTGAGTTAATAATGCAAAGTTACAAAGCGCAAAATTCTTTACATTTTGATCTAGGTACCATACCTGTATCATTATTAGTTATTGAGATACAGCTTGTCGGTGAACAGTTAAGTGACACTATTTTTACGATTTACTTAATTAAAAATCAGTTAAGCCACAATACTAGTCTATAAGGGGGCTAAAGTATCATAACTTAACGAAGTCTAGATATTTTTGTATAAATTGCTTAGCTTTAATAGGGTTATTCGTTTATGCTAGACTTAAATTAAGTTAAGGGGCTTTAACCCTGCTAAAGGCTAGTATAGTTTAAGCTAATGTTCGTACAAAACTAAACTATAAATAGGTTAACAACAAAAACTTAATTACAAATCAGTTAAGATCCTTTAACCCTTCTTATGCCAAGTAAAATAAATTCATTTTATACACGTCATCCTTGGTTTAAAAAAGGTTAAGCCTCTTTAATAGGCTAGAACACAGTTATCTGCAGTTGCATCTCGTGTTATTTTTGAGGACCTATCCATAGATAACCCACACGTACGGTACGGTTTGGTATGGGTTTAATGAAAAAAAAAATTGAGTTTCAGTTCTAAGTATGTACCCCCAAAATTTATTGTTGTTTTTCTATTTATGTGTGAAAATCTTAATACGGTTCACAGAATACATCTACTTACCAAGTTTCAACAGTATAGTTTTTATAGTTTCGGAAAAAAGTGGTTGTGACAACGACATGACGAATCCATAAGGGTTCCATTTTTTACCATTTAGCTACGGAACCCTATAAAGGCAAGAAGCTTTCCCGCCACGTCCCGGTCCGTCTTATTATTTTAGCCGGTTCAGTGCTCGGTTGCATTATGAAAAGCTCATTAGCTCTGTGTCAACCCAACTTTATTACAAGTGTAGTTGGCGGGAATTATAGGAGTTAATGGGCAAATTTTACTTGGACGACGACGCTGCCTCGCTGTTAATTCTAATAGCAAATAGAGTTTTTTTTTTCTTTTTACATACATTTACATAATCACGACTATTCTCCCCGAAGGGTTAGTCAGAGACCATGCAATGAGGACAGCAGAAGCAGTCCTCTATCATAGTCCACTTTTCACTAAATAGCGACTGCACTGCGGTGAGTCCATCGCCGTTTTATGCTGTTGGATGTACGTGCAGTCTTTAGTCCGTTAGTCGCTATTTACGACACCCAAGGGAAGAGAGGGGGTGGTAGTATGCTTTCACCGATACGCGACACGGTTCGGTTTTTTCTTTATACATCAAGTAGTAATTATTATTAGGAAAAAGAGAGAGATTATTTAATCGCTTCTGTGGTGTAGTGGCAAAGCCACCGGTTTCAGACCCAGAGGTCCCAGGTTCGAAACCCAGTGGGGGGTACTATCTTTGTGAGCTCGGTTTGGTTGGTGGTAGGGCAATTAAGTCCGCCTGGCTAGCTACCACCATCTTAGCTAAGTCTGACGCCATAACAACCTTGTATAAAGCATTGTTGTGTTCCGACAGTTTGAGATAAGATAGCCAGTTCCTCTGTGGTTCAGGATTCCGGGTGAAGCGCGCTTCCACCTTCGGCCTTATCGTCACTTATCATCAGGTGAGATAAAAGCCAAGCGCTCACCCGTCGTAGAATAAAAAATAAATGTTTTTTCTTTGCACTTTAAGTCATCATTATCATCATCAGCCTATTAACGTCCCACTACTGGGCACAGGCCTCCCACGTGGACAATAGCACGTGGGGATATTGGGCCATAACCCACCGCGCTGGCCCAATGCGAGTTAGTGGGTTAACTTTAAGTAATTATTATTATATAGCCGTAAGCTTTGTTATTATTTATTTAATTTTATATTACTAAACTTTATGCCAAATATCTGTAAACTACCTATTCTACCAATTTAACTAGCGACAAAGGCTAACAGAGCATTTGCCACTTGTGTAGGGGGGCAGGGCTTCTAAGTATAAGTTAATGTCATGAGCACAAATGAGAGTTGCATGTCTAATGACGTCACCGTTGCATAATGAAACAGCTCATTAGTGCCGTAGCGAGTCGTAAAACAAGACAACTTCAGCATTACGGAGATAATGAGGATTGAAACATGCATTATGTTTGGTAGATTCTCAAGGACACGCATACATATGTCGTGCTAGTTCCCGGAGAGGTAGGAAGATACCACAGACTTATCCGACTATCTAGTGAAGGTCGCAGGTAGCCGCTGGATGCGAGAAGCACAACACCGGAAGTGGTGGAGATCCTTGGGGGAGACCTTTGTCCAGCAGTGGACGTTCTCTGGCTAATTGTATGACTGGTTAAAGCAATTTAAATTGCATCCATATCAAAAAATCACAGAGCATTTTAATTCACTCCTGTGTATTTTTCTGTACAGGGTCTAACAAAATCAATAAGCGAACGTTTATGGGCAGTATCTATACATCATTCTGAGTACAATGACAAAAAAGGGGCTCCAGTTTTATAGTGATTTTTCAAAGTAATGTTTTCTAACGAACTAAATTAATTAAAATAATGCACATCATGAAACATGCTGGATCTTAACTAACACGCACGCAATCATCAATAAAAGATAGCTCAGTGTGCTCCGAGTTTAGTGTGCATGTTCGGCTATCTTTGTGTGCGTGTAGTACAGCTGTACGGGTTTGGAAAGGGCGTATTTTTGATATGGTGAATTTGATAATGTTTTGTTGATTATCTCGGTAACAAGCCTGTAGTTTTGGACCAAATTTGGCAAGCATGCTCAGTGTGATGTATAGATGCTCCCCTAAACTTTCGCTTAGTAATATTGTGTGACCCTATATACATGTAAAGCAATTTATCAACACAATTTAAAATCTTTTAGAAGAATACGTCATTTTAACTTTGGATATAATCATTGTCTAACTTACAGCAAACCAAATACAATAAAATCGTTTATTTAGGGCCTCGTAATAAAATCTGATCACATCTTACAGCTATCTAATGTTCCGAATATACAGATTTCATTGCTGTAAGTATCAAATAACCTGTTTATAATAACTTTAACATTTTTCTGACTTAAGTGTTTGAAGGCTACTATGTACAAAATTTGAACTTTCTGCGATTTAAGTATATTTCAAGAATTATGATATCTTTTTCAATTTTTACAAAGTTTTTTTCATACTATTAAAAAGTTAGACTTTAGCTACTTACCGCAATTACGTTTTCTTCGTCGTCTCTAATTAGACTCGTAGTTTAATTGGTAGGGCGTCTGCGGAAAATCAGATGGTGCGGTCATTAAAAACCGTTTCAACTCTTTTTCTCAATTATTAAATGGTTTATTAATAGAGATGGACGACGCCGCCCCGGCGGACCCAAATAGAGGGAGCGAGACGATAGATGCACACTAGACTACTGTCATGAGATGGCGAGGGAAAGAGGTAGATTAAAAGACTTGGGACGGCCTTTGCCCGGCAGTGAGACAGAGTAGGTTAGACAGAGTAGGTTTAAAAAATGATAAACATTAGTTAGCAATGAATTGACATAACATATTTAAATAATTGCCTATTTAGCTACTTAATTATATGCAATAATGCCTTTGTCGACAAAAAAAATAGCAATTTATACGGGTGCGCAATATTAATGAAACCGAATACAGTTTCCATCTCGCATTTGGCCTGCGTGGTGGGTTATGTCCCTGTCTCCTGTTTTGAATAAGAAGACCTGTGCTGTTAAGAATCTGATGATAAAAATGAAATAGACATAGTTTTACACCTTAAATTAAACCAAAACAATCATTTCTAATTCATATCCCATAGCTACTGCACGTTTGATATAATTCATATTGCTTTTATTTCTACAAAAATAATGTTTTGTTAAATCCTTGTAACCGTGTGGCGCAGCGGTAAAAGAATACTACCATCTCCTCTCTTCTCTTGGGTGTCGTAAGAGGCGACTAACGGACTAAAGACTGCAAATACATCCTGCATAGAGCGGCGATAGGCTAACCACTTGTCACGCTGAGAAAATGTGCAGTCGCTATTTGGTGAAAAGTGGACTATGGTAGAGGATTGCTTTTGCTGTCCTCATTGCCTAGTCTCTGACTAACCCTTCGGGGATAATAGTCGTGATATGTATGCATTTTTAAATTAATTTAATTTCTTTTTATGTAAATAAATGTTGTGAACTTTGTCTACGTTCACAATATTTATCTTGCAAAAGCATAAAACTCAGCATTACATCCACGGAAGGTCTCACTCAAACACAGTGTGTACACAAAACCAGATACCCAATTTTCTAGCGTCTCCACATTCCTACTTTATGCAAACCCAGAGTGTATACCTACGTAGTATAATGTTCCCAAAAAATAAATATTTACCTCCCTCCAAGCAATATATTTTTCATTGTTTACAGATGCTTCTCTTGCCAACAACGCACGCCACTCATCTTTCGCTGGCACGCGCCAAGAATATACCCCTACGGCGCAAATGTAAGTAGAAACCACAACCTTGCCGCGTCATTTTAAAGTCCACTTTCCACAAATTCATTTCAGGTCATCGTCGGTCTATTTACATATCGCCTACATCCTAAGCCGGCACAGCAAATTGGATATCCAACTTTAAATCCGAGGGGCACGATTTATTTTCCCTCGGCATGGCGTGCGAATTTTCGACGCTCTCGCCGGAAAGTTCGCGTCTAGTTCAGTTGTATTATTATGGTGATAAGTGTGAATTTCATTTGAAGTTATGCAGGGGCTTGTTTTAATATTATAATGAGTATGTGAATTGAAATAAAATAAGATGGGTCTCTGTACGTGAAAGGTTTGTATGAATTTGAAGCTGAATTTTTTTGCATACGCTTTGTGGATAACGTTAAGTAAGTATATTTGTAGGAGTTTCTTTGTTAGGTACCTACGTTCGAAAAAAATATTTTGTGGTTCACATTAATGTAGCTGCTAGTTAAAATCTTAAAGGAAAATCAGAAGATTAAGTTCATACAAGATCCAGAAATAGGATTGAGTAAATAAAACACCGTATACTTTTTTATTCACAATGGTATAACTTTTGTAATTGATCTACCGTTGACTACGAGCATTGTGTTTCGTTAAAAAGGTCTAATTTATTTTGTAATATAAACAATAGACCGTTTACAGGTTGTTTAGGGACACAGACTGACTAGGCAGAGGACTATCGTCGACCTCGTGTGACGTTTGTGTGTGATGGTTTCAGTTTTGGGCTTAGCTGCCGTGAAACCAGACACAATAGAATTTCCATAATTAGTAGTCTTTATGAGTCTTCGTAACAGGCAAGAGATACAGTATAATAATATACAGCCGAAGTCCACATATAAAGGTCCATTACAAATATTTGTGACATATTTTTTTAAACAGTCGTTTCGTAAATTACTTTCTGCTAACAAACTTCTTTTTAATGTCGATTGTAGAAGTGTAGATTGTTTAACAACAACAACCCCGGCTATCAAGTTTGTAATATAAACATAACTGTTTATATTACAAACTTGATAGCCGGGGTACCCCCTCTCTTCCCTTGGGTCTCGTAAAAGGAGACTGATGATTTCTTCCAGACAATCAGTCGGATGAAGAGAACTTAAACAAACCCGAGATGTAAACATTCCTAAGATTTAGACAGATACATAATTATATAGAAACAAACTAGACTGAGACTCAAAACCGTGTGGCGTAGAGGTGAAAGAATACTACCACCCCCTCTTTTCCCTTGGGTGTCGTAAAAGGCGACTAACGGACTAAGTAAAAACAAGCAGTCCTATGCCGTAGCGCCGTGTCGCGTAGCGGCTAGAAGAATACTACCACACCCTCTCTTCCCTTGGGTGTCGTAAAAGGCTACTAACAGACTTAAGACTGCACACACATCGAACAGCATAGAGTGGCGATGGGCTCCTGTCACGCTGAGCACATGCGCATTCGCCATTTGGTGAAAAGTGGACTATGGTAGAGGACTGCTTTTGCTGTCCTCGTTGCCTAGTATCTGATTAACTCTTCGGGGATAATAGTCGTGATTATATGTATGTACTTATATGAGACTCAAAAAGATTACATAAAATTAAACGCAAATCCTACAACACAGCATTAGCAACAGTTTCAACACGAAAACAATTGCTAATGCTCTTAACAATAGAAACAGACAAAAATTAATTGTGAAGCACTTGTACAGAACGAATCACTAAACGCAGTTACAACCGACGAATGAAACAAGCAATAAATTTTAGCAAACAAAACCGAAACAACTAATCATGTAAAATGAAAGAACTTAACGACAGAAATCCTTTCTACAAACACTCAGAAGTCGCACAAATGTCTTGCAATGTGAAAAGTCATGCAATAAATATACTGCAATTGTGTTTTATTTTTAAGTTTGTTTTTAAGTTATATGTAAATTTTAGTGGTGTTGTAATTGAAGAGTTACCTATGAGTATGTGTCTATTTATCTAAAAATTAAAATAAAAGTCAATTAAGATTCAATAATTTTGTCTGGCACGTGCCGCTCAACAGGTCATTGTTAGACTGACTCGTTTTTATACCTTCTTTTGCCATGTTATTTTAATTTTCAGTCACGAAAAAAAAAAAGCCACGGCTCTGACGCGAAGAACGCTTCACCCAGTATTGATCCAGTTGTTGTTTGCAATTGTTACGATTGCCTAGGAATAATTTCGCACAGACTGGATGTTAAATAACTATTACCGAAGACCCTGCATATAATAACACACAAGAAACTTAAGTTAACAAAACAGAAACTAACTAACGAAGTACATATAAGCCATTTTGCTACAAAAATGCTCACTACAAAATCTCAGTTGTCGCCTAAACGTCTTGCAATGCGAAGAATCACTAAGCCTCTAGCTCGGAGCATATCAAGATGTGCAGGACAGTAAGGCGATTGTAGAGGCTCAATGTCTGATAGGGTTTAAGTCTCCATGTCTTAAGTCGTGAGT
Source organism: Scoparia ambigualis (assembly GCA_963921215.1). Classification (NCBI taxonomy): domain Eukaryota; kingdom Metazoa; phylum Arthropoda; class Insecta; order Lepidoptera; family Crambidae; genus Scoparia; species Scoparia ambigualis. Next base: position 68,175,897 of record OY992501.1, read on the forward strand.
GCGGGAAACGAAGCCCCTATTCGAATAGTTCAAATTCATTGTGGACTATGATTCGGTCGGTCTATTTACTTAAGTTCGAAGTTAATACTCTGTAGGTAGGTACATGTTGTGTAAATAATCTTGCCTTATTTAATCTTCTTTAAAAACTTCTTTTAAATGGTAAACTAGATAAAGGTAAAATATATATTATATATTTATTTATTTAATTAATTAATTACACGGCCGAGGCCAAAGGACTTCGATTTACATTACTTAGGTACATAATTATGAACAATAGTACATTATTACCCTAGGGGTGAAAGTAGCTTATTTACTCCCGAGACGGGGTTTATATAATAGTTCAAGGGTGTAAATAAGTCTTTCACTCGAGGTAAAAACTATGCTTTTCATTACGAATTTATGCAATGTAAAAACAAAAACATGAATGTCTATACTCCGTTAGTCGCCTTTTACGACACCGAAGGGAAGAGAGGAGTTGGTAGTAATATTTTGATGAGCCCATCGCCGCCCTATTCTGTTGGATGCATGTGCAGTCTTAGTCCGTTAGTCGCCTTTTACGACACCCAAGGGAAGAGAGGAATTGGTGGTATTATTTTGATGAGCTCGTCGCCGTTCTGTGCTGTTGGATGGATGTGCAGTCTTTAATCCGTTAGTCGCCTTTTACGATACCGAAGACTGGTAGCATTATTTTATGAGCCCATCGCCGCTCTATGCTGCTGGTTGTATGTGCAGTCTTTAGTCCGTTAGTCGCCTTTTACGACTCTGGAGAGAGGGGTTGGTAGTATTATTTTGATGAGCCCATTGCCTCTCTATGCTGTTGGATGTATGTGCAGTCTTTAATCCGTTAGTCGTCTTTTACGATACCGAAGAGAAGAGAGGGGTTGGTAGTATTATTTTTATGAGCCCATCGCTGCTCTATGCTGCTGGTTGTATGTGCAGTCTTTAGTCCGTTAGTCGCCTTTTACGACTCTGGATAGAGGGGTTTCACCCTAGGTAAAAACTATGCTTTTCATTACGAATTTATGGAATGTAAAAACAAAAACATGAATGTCTGTACTCCGTTAATCGTCTGTTACGACACCGAAGGGAAGAGAGGAGTTGGTAGTATTTTTTTGACGAACCATCGCCGCTCTATGCTGCTGGTTGTATGTGCAGTCTTTAGTCCGTTAGTCGCCTTTTACGACTCTAAAGAGAGGGGTTGGTAGTATTATTTTGATGAGCCCATCGTCTCTCAATGCTGTTGGATGTATGTGCAGTCTTTAATCCGTTAGTCGTCTTTTACGATACCGAAGAGAAGAGAGGGGTTGGTAGTATTATTTTGATGAGCCCATCGTCGCTCTATGCTGATGGTTGTTTGTGCAGTCTTTAGTTCATTAGTCGCCTTTTACGACACCGAAGGGAAGAGAGGGATTGGTAGTATTATTTTGATGAGCCCCTCGCCGCTCTATGTTGTTAGATGTATGTGCAGTCTTTAGTCCGTTAGTCGCCTTTAACAACACCCAAGGGAAGAAAGGGGTGTTGTAGTATTATTTTTATGAGCCCATCGCCACAATTACACATATCAGAAAAACGATTCTCCCTAGGGCGGAAAAGTACTACTTTCCACCCGCTCCTCAGGCAACTTCAGACCTACTTTCCGAGTATGAAAAAATGAAAAAAACATTAAAAACCCCCAGACTCAAAATCCTTGTCCAGAAAAACCTTGAATGAAGAGAAAAACAGTTTCTTCTAAATTGTGCTGACTGGGAATCAAGCCGAGATGGCGCGACGCCAGAACTGGCTAGTCAACCACTCGACCATGGAGATCGTAAACCAGAGGTCGTCAGAGTTTTGTGATTACGATATTAGTAGGTTATAGATCAATACGGGTATATATAACCTCTCGTGTGTGTAAGTCGGTCTTGCCGAATCCTCTTGTCTGTGTGGGTGAAATCTGCCACCCCACTGTCAGGGGTTGTTTTTAGTCCATAGTTTAGGTATAAAAACTCAAATATACCCTAGTTCCATTAAGAATTAAGCCTTACTAAGTTAACTGATTACTGTGCATTCGTTTATTAACCTAATTTTATAAATTATTCCAACAAAAAAAAAATAAAAAAAAATAATAATAATAAAATAAAAAAATAAAAAAAATGTATAATAAAAACAAATATTTGATTGTAATAAGCATAGCATAGTGCATCAAAAATATACGTTTTAACACAAATCAGCTTTTATTACTATTAACACGCTAATAAATCGCCAAATCCGAGTTCAAAATACGCGCTAAAATACAACAAATTTCAAACGACAACTTTTCATACGAAAGGACATTGAAAGTAATAAATTAATATGAAGCTGGCATGAATGAATTACATGAGAATCTAGTGAAAGAAAATATCAATGTACTACACACTCGATAGCAATGAATCTGGGTCACTTATAGAAACCTTTAAATCTCGGAAACTAAGAATGCTAGCGTAATGAAATAAATTGTGTTTAATAGACAATTCATCATCAGCCTATAAACGTCCCACTGCTGGGCACAGGCCTCCCACGTGAACAATAGTACGTGGGGATATTGGGCCATAACCCGCCGCGGTGGCCCAGTGCGGGTTGGTGGGTTGGTGGGTAATAGACAATTATATAGATCAAATCAAATCAAAATATCTTTATTCAGTAAGCTTAGAATAAGCATTTTGAATCGTCTAATTTTTTTTTATGGATGGATGGATAGGCACAGAAACCCACCCACCTACCCCACCCATTCAGGAAGTATTTTAGCTGTGGAGAAGAACGGGCACAAGAAACTCCACAGCTTTAAAATAATATAGAAGTAACGACATTTACAAAACAATAAGTCGTTACCAAATTACACAATCACTAAAGTTATTAAAATAAGTACATAAAATTTATTAATATAAGTATTCCCTAATAAAATTTAGGAGTCACTATATTTTATTTACAAAAAATTACGTAATATAAAAAACTGCTTATCTCGCCTTTAAACAAAAATAGGAAACATGACATTTTTGAAGAACATTACGATTTTCTTTAATACTTCGTATTGCATCCTCGTGCTTCTATTACTGCGTTTACGCGGTTTGTTCCAAATTCAAGTTTAATTTCCGTAAAGTCTTCCTTTTAAAAATTTGTTTTTTTTTAATGACATAACTTTACAATAACTAAGAAGTTTTAATACCTTTATTTAAGGAGTATTTAATTGTCTATTAAACACAATTTATTTCAATAAGCTAGCATTCTTAGTTTCCGAGAATAGGTACCTATTGTTACATTTGAGATTTTGTCCATTTTTGCGAAAAGGAAGAAAATCCCAAACGCAAGCTTCAGTGGATTGTTATAAAATAAAACCATAAAATGTTCAACAGCTAGGCAGTATATTGTAAAAGAACACACACCCTAAATTTCGTACAACAACAATAAAATAAAATTATAAATTTTATTTCACTACTATTATTTAAAAGAGGGGGTTAGTCACAATTTTTTCTTATATTATGTTAGGTACTAATCATTTACGTTACTCATTTTAATTTATTAAGCCGAAAATAACCAAAAAAAACTATCAGTCGAAATTTACCCTAAGGGTCAATCTCAAGTTAAATTCCAATAAATTTTCTAACAAATTTGCCAATTATAATTTACTGTTTAAATTAATCGAAACCTTAATACAAAGCTATATCACCACCTAAAACACAAGAAAATCCTAAGAGTCAAAAGTGACCCAGCGATGTTAATTTTAATTTGTAATAAATTTTATAATATTGTTCCTACTACTACCTAACCAGCCAGCTAATATTTCAGTGGTAAGAGCTATGGTCGTGGGGTGGTTGGGATAAAACCAGTGCCGTCCGTAGTATGTTGTTGCAATAAAAAATTAAATTACTCCGTCTATAAAAATATTAAATTAAATGTCTTAATCAGTTTAACCGTATCAAAACCATCAAACGTTTAAAGCCAATACCCTAGAGAACCGTGGGGTTATACCGATACAAAATTAATAATTATGAGCGCCAAGATCGTATAGTCGATCCAAATCTGGAGACGACGTCACTGTTCAACTTCACACAGGTCGAACTCTCAGATCCTCAATTGTTTCACAACTTCCCCAACGCTGGGTGTAGTTGGATGTAAAAAGAAAATACAGGTTAAGGTGTCGAAACCTTAATTTAAAAATGTTCAAGAATAAAAAACTATTATCCCAGAATTATTGGGTAAAAAAAACCGTCAACGCCTGCTCATCCACTAGGCGGCGACAGCTCGCCTGGCAGCAGGTGGCCGCTGGTACCCCGAAGAAACAGGTCTCTGACTTCAGATTTTTGTATGACATAACTTTACAAAAACTAAGAAGTTTTAATACCTTTATTTAAGGAGTATTTAATTGTCTATTAAACACAATTTATTTCAATAAGCTAGCATTCTTAGTTTCCGAGAATAGGTTCCTATATTAAGTTTGTTTAAGTGACCTGGATTTATTGCTCTTGAGTGTATAAACAAGTACTTTATTGTCTGTGTGTATCCGACGTTTCGTCTGCAGGAGAACATTAATTATGTTCACACAATAATATCTCGTAATACAATAAAGTATAAAAACTGCGACACTACAAGGTTAGTGTAAAGAATACTAATTTACAAGAGCGTTCAAGTAATAAGTGTATTTCTCTTTCAGATCGCACAGCAGACCGGATTACAGTGGTGAGTTAACATTTATTTTTTCTATTTTATTTATAGTATGTGCAGATAAGTATGGAAAATCACATTTTTTACGCAATGTCAGAATTGATCACATTATAAATATTTGTTCTTTACTCGATATAGGATACCTATTATTATGTACCCTGTTTATTATTATTGTTATTGTCAGCCAACCAACTCTGTCCCACTGCAGGGCAAATAAGGGCTATGTGATCGAAGCTCCCCTCCTTCTTTCCACTTTCTTCTGTCCTCTGTCACTGTGATGCAATTTGACTGACGCGTCCACCTCGTCACGCTATCTTCGCCGCGGTCTGCCGCGGCATGCTGTAGCGTGCCCGGCTACTTTTATTTGAGTTGGGCAGATTTATGTAAGACGTCCTGTATATATATTTATTTATTTATTCATCTAAGTACATAAATACAGGTTATAGTTAATAGGTAACAGTCATAAAAATAAAAACAAAACAAGTAAGTACTATGTATAACCTCAGGAACTAGACCATAAACCTTAACAGTGTACAGTCACGAGCATTAATATATATTCTTTTTCACATTTTCTAAAATATGTAAACTTATAGCATTTTAAAAATATTTACTCAACAATGTGTTCGAATTTATGTAACCATCAAATTGTGCTAAAATTAGGTATACGTTGGGTTCACATTAATGTAAACGATACATAACCAATAACAAATACTCACTATGCATATCAAATTTATGTAAACATGACAATATCTATAACACAATTTCAACTTTAAACTAATTTCGGAGTGGAGACTGTGTTGTTGTAAAAAGTGTATTTTCGTTAATAAATATAATATTTTTTTACAAGCTTTTATCTCTTTTGTTTGGGTGGAATTTTGCAACTCAATTTTGATCCACTTTCCGGTTCCCGATTAAGCTGATTGCAAACATGTGTGAATGGTGTGACAATGCAATATTATGATGACATGGTGCTGATCTGATGATGGAGCTGGAAGGTGGCCATAGAAACTTTGCAATGAAACAACATAATTTTATCGAGTTTGGACTAGTTTGAATCGTCTTGACGAGTAGTTTGTCTTTCAATGGTAACCAGGGTATGATCTGATGATGGAGCTGGAAGGTAGTCCTAGGAACTCACTAAAAAAACGACGCAACCCCATCGAGTCTCGGCTTGTTTGATTCGTCTTGACGAGTACTTTGGTGCTAGATGGTAATCAGGGTATGATGATGGAGCTGGAAGATGGCCATAGCTAGGTTGTTCGATGTTTTTATCCATTATGAAATTCGCAATACACACTAGACTAACTAAAAACAGCACTGTATTTAATCTAATTAACAGATGCAACTCAAACTCTGCGCCAAAATGAATAACAGTCGTACTTATCTAACAACAAAAAAAAAACAAAAATTGAATTTGTAATCATAAACAAATCATTCGTTCTCGAAACTTTTTTGACCGAAGGTAAAAATAATTCAAAAGTAATTAATAACATTTGACTTATCCAGTTTCATTCAACTCTCAAAAAGAGAATACATTTTCTTTTTACCTAGGTACTTGTCATACTATACACACATGAAATACTTCGCGATCGTTCCACGTCCGTAACGTCTCCCCAGTAGAGCAATTTAATGCCCTAATATTTCGACCCAGCATTGTGTTATGACAGATTTAATTATAACAATGTGTCGCATCTGCACAGTAGAGGGCTGCCTGACGTTTAAAGCATACAACACGATCGCGATACGACTGCCGCCTTAACAAAAATGGCAATTTTACACGTCTTTTATACACTTTTTAAATGGCAAATTCTCCATTTAGATTCATTATCGTTTCTCATAAAAAAAATGGTAGACAAGTTATCAAACATTTGGCCAATGCTCAATCCATTCAATCGCTACCACGCGACGTCGTTGGTCGAAAAGTATTGTTTTTAGATTCGGTTCAATGTAGAATGATAACCCAGATAACTTTTTAAAGACTCTGGCAAATAATTGTTAAATCTGCTTACACGAGGTAGGTTTATAGGTGCACTGATGTCAATTTGTGTACATTGTTTAGATGTTGTAATTAAATTTAATTGCCAATCTCTGACAAACACTTAAGGGACAAATACACACATCAAAAGTGTCTAGGGATCAACATATATTTTTGCAATAACTTTTCTCCTGATTGATATTAATTAAAATTTTCTTTAAGGATTCATCAAATAAAGTGTTTTCGTTTGTCTACAGTAACGATAAACCAAGTCACCTTTGCATTAATAAAGAAATTTGCCATTTTCCTAATAAAGGGATTTTTGACATTTGAACCACTAACATTAAAGTTCGAAAAAAAGACTGAAATAACAGTTTTCTTTAAAATTTTATTGGGTAACTTAAACAATTAATAATCCGTGTTTCTACCGCGAACACTAACAACACAAGAACATCGGTTTGGCATACTCAAAATGAGTTCATCCAAATCACGCTGTGGAATGGCCGCCCATGTTCGTTGCAATAACAAAAAAAGGTCTTCTTGCGACTGGATACCCTCCATATTCGGCAGAGCTCTTCTCTGTAGCATATCCCATGCATGCTCAATCGGGTTCAAGTCTGGCGACTGAGCAGGCCAGGGCATGACATTGATGTTAGCTGCGGCGAGAGTCTGACTTACAACTCTTGCGGTGTGCGGTCGTGCATTATCATGCATTAACTGAAATAAGGGACCGATTTGCACTTGTAGAGGAACGATGACGTCTGATACAATCGTCTCAGCATAAATTTGAGCGTTGAGGTTGCCTCTGATCCAAATCAACTCAGTTCTTCCGCCGATCCAAATACCCGCCCATACCATGATGGTTCCACCACTATGGACTTCCTGGCACGATTTTAATCGCTGTTGGCATCCAGGGGTTCTCCAGTGTCGTATACGTCTTGTATCCGGTCTCATACCAAAACGAGACTCATCAGAAAAGCACACGAAACGCCATTGTTCTTCTGCCCAATTTCTGTGTTCAAGAGCCCATTGATATCGAATCCTACGATTGTGCATTGCTATAGGTGGTACCCTTAGCGGTCTTCGGGAATGAAGGTTCACTTCATGCAAGCGGTTTCTGACTGTTTGGTCGCTAATTAAGTTCCCTGAAGAGTGATGAAGCCTCACGGCTAACATCATGGCGGTTATTGTTGGAGCTCTTCGAGTTGTGATTTGAATGTATCGGTCTTGTCTCCGTGTGGTGCAGCGATACCGTCCTCCATGGCGCTCAGCCACGGTACCAGTGCTTCGGTAACGTGTCCAAAGTCGACTGATAACACTCTGACTTGTATTCAGAGCTAAAGCCACAGTACGTTGCCGGGAACCAGCTTCTATCATTCCCACGGCTTTGAGCATTTCTTCCCTGCTTAAATGACGTCGCCGCTCCATAATAACGTTGGTTTTAATCAGTAGTAGGGAAACAGTAGCACTAATAATGTATTCAATGCGTTGTATGTTTTTATAGGGAAAATATTGACAGCTGATTTTCATCTTTTACTAGAAATTGATTGAAAGTTCCTGTTTCAAATTATGAAATGCACCAAAAAGGATCCATATAAATTTATAAAATCATAAATTTATTACAAAGCTACATCTCAATCTCAAGAAATCCGCATAAAAATGCTTGATCCCTAGACACTTTTGATGTCTGTAGTCGTGACTGTATGACTGTGGGTCAACGATCGTGCATTGTAAAAGCGACCAAGCTGGCCCCATCAGCAGAAATTAAGCGCGTATGTCAGATGAGTGACGCAAATGAAGGTTAACGCGGAAGGTTACCAGTCGTGCTGCCGGCCGACAGATTTGGGTCGAACACTTTTGTATCGACACAGAATGACTAATACCTAGTATTACCGTACAGAAGGTTCACTCTCTAACTAAAGTCACGTTTAGGTAAAAAAAAATGTCCTACTCTTACGACTTTCACGCGAAATTTAAACATTATAGTGTGAGCCGAGCGTTCATATTCCGATAAGCAACGATTACTCGATATCAATTTGACGTCATGAGCGTAGAGGGTTTCCACTCATGGATTGTATTTAAGTATTATATTAAAATAAATAAAACTAATTTTTATTTCTTTTATTTAGACACCCGTAAACACAAGTATCTTTACTTAATAAAAATCACTATTTTGTATTTCAGTTCCGACACAGTACCGGCACAGTGCGAAATATTCTTTCATACAATTTCTATGAACGTTGTCAAACGAATACGTCCGTGATTTGCCAATGGCGGCCCTGACACTGATTGCCGTACTCAGAGACTTCAATTAAGTTTTAATGACAATTAAGTGTTTTTCCTTCTCTATTTAGTACTATACAGGGTCTAACAAAATCTATAAGCGAACGTTTTTGGGCTGTATCTATACATTATTCTGAACACATGACAAAAACTAGCCTTCAGTTATATAGTGATTTTTCAAACTTATGTTTTGTAACAAACGAAATCAATTAAAATAATGCACATCATGAAACATGCTGTATCTTTAATAGCACGCACGCAAGCGTCAATAAAAAAATAGCTCAGTGTTCTCCGAGTTTAGTGTGCATGTTCGACTATCTTTGTGTGCGTGTAGTACAGCTGTACGGGTTTAGATAGGGTGTATTTTTTGGTGAATATGATAATGTTTTGTTGATTATCTCGGTAACGAGACTATAGTTTTGGACCAAATTTGGTGAGCATGCTCAGTGTGATGTATAGATGCTCCCCTTAAACGTTCGCTTATTGATATTGTTAGACCCTATTCATAAGAAAGTGACAACAAGATACTTATTTGTCATTAAAACTTAATTGACGTCTCTGAGTAAGGCAGTATGAGCACTAACACCGACAAGTGGCGATGCGTTCTTAAAGATAATATATGAAAAGGACTCTGCCGGTACTGTGTCGGAACTGTGACTTCACTGATATGTGTGAAGCAACCTTTAGTCAGAGACTAGGCAAGGGCAGTCCTCTGCCATAGTTCACGTTTTAAGAAATTACAACTGCGCTTGTGTTCAACGTGATACGTGGTGATCCCATCTCTATGCTGTAGGATGTAATAGTCTTTAGTACGTTAGTCGCCTTTAATGACACCTAAAGGAAGAGATGGGCTAGCAGTAGCAGCCACCACATAACTGAAATAAATTTTCTGTTTATTTGAGCGTCATTATTATATTCAAGTTTCTTGCGTCCGTTCTTATCCACAGGTAAAAGACGTCCTGAATGGGTATGCCGATGCCGACCCATCTATAGTAGTAAAATTAAATTTAGACGATTCAAAATACTTATTTTAAGTTAACTTAATAAAGAAATTATGATTTTGATTCTGTTTGCAAAAAAATTATAAACAAAAAGATAACAGGTGTGGTGGTGGTATTTAATACTACCACCCCCTCTTTACCCTTGGGTGTCGTAAAAGGCTACTAACGGGCTAAAGACTGCACTTACCACCTGTCCCACTGAGCACATGTGCAGTTATCATTTGGTGAAACGTGGACTATGGCAGTGGACTGCTTTTGCGGTCCTCATTGCCTAGTCTCTGTCTAACCCCTCGGGGATATTGTCGTGAACCTTTGAATGTATGTATGTATGTATGATAACAGGATGGAAAGATTAATTAATTAATTTAATGTGATAATCAAAAAAACAACACGATAAACGGCCGTCATCATAATGAGATCGCGTATAATGGAGAGTAAATCCATTCTACTGTCAGATCGCATTTAATTCCGAATTGGAACTAAGGCTGATGAAATCGGAATTATAGGATTTTCACTAATTGGTTCGTGCCAGGGTGACTCCTCAAAATAGTAACACCAACCTGTCGAACGTATTTTCAATGGAATGTTGGATGAAATTTTAATAATTCAAAATAATTTTATAGAAAATAAAACTAACACATTTGTGACAAAAAAATCATTTTGGGATGAACACTTGATTATTAATTTACATTACCAAATATTTTTAACTAAAGACTGGTTTTACATGTTACTGTTTATTGTTTTCTTTCGTCATGAATTTTATAAATTTCATAGTAATTTCTTATCAGTACATTGCCTCTTTTACCTGTGTGACAACATTTTAGACACGCTGTATTTGTCACATTTTCTGTGAGAATTCAATTTGTTAAAGTTTCGGTTGAAGTAAAATACTATGAACTAATTTGCACATAGAAAACTCAACATTTGACACATTAAAAAATAGAAAATTCGAGTCGTGGAAACACTGCTTTTGAGAACGACCCACTAATAAAGCATGAATGTGGAAGAAGATTAAAATTTAACCAATTTATTAAATTATATTTTAAAAGTAAAGTAATTTTAGTTCTCCTATCTGTTTAGATAGGAGAGAGTTAGATAATTCGAACCATTGCGCGTTGGTCGGTAAAATGGTTCCTCCGCAGCATTTACTACCCTATGTTAAAGTGATAAGTTAGAAAATATCGCGGAGGTTCGATTTAACCGTCAAGTCAAAATATATTTATTCAATAAACTCAATTAATAAGTACTTTGAATCGTCCAAATCTTTTTTAACCTACCACTCATTCAGGACATAATTTTTTAACTGTGGCAAAGAATGGGCGCAAGAAACCACAGCGCACAAAAGCAACGACATTTACAAACAAAAAAAAAAGAATATGTCGTTACCAGGTCAATACAAAATATGAATTTAAAAAATAATAAATGATGCAATACAAAACTACAATACAATGTAGTATCAATTAAATAAAGACAATTAGAAATAGCTGTTGGAGTGCTTGGAGCATTTCAGATCCAAGCTGTTTTGTATTCTGTGTAATCTGACACTTTATAATAAGCTTTTTTATAAAGCTTTTCTTTAATTCTGATTTTAAATTTATTAAGATCTAATTTCTGAAAATCATTTGGTACTTTGTTGTAAAATCTTACACACAGACCCCTAAAAGAATTATTTATTTTATGGAGCCTAGTATAAGGTACTGCTAATTTGTTCTTACTTCTAGTGTTTACATTGTGAATATCACTGTTTTTTGAAAACATTTCAGTATTTTTATAACCATAAATCAAATTTTCATAAATGTATTGTTATGCAACTGTCATTATATTTATGTTCTTAAATCTCTCTCTGAGAGAGTCGCCAGCCTTTACGTTATATATTGTTCGAATAGTATTCTTCTGAAGCACAAAGATAATTTGAATGTCGGCAGCATTTCCCCACAGTAAAATGCCGTACGACATAACACTATGAAAGTAACTAAAATAAACTAATCTAGATGTATCAATGTCAGTTAACTGACGGATCTTCATTACTGCATAAGCCGCAGAGCTAAGTCTATTCGACAATTTAGCTATATGTGGGCCCCACTGAAGCTTGGCATCTAACGTGATGCCTAGAAACACAGTGGTGTCCACAGGATTCACATTCTTATCTTTAATTTGTACACTAGTTGTTACTTGCTTAACATTAAGCAATACAAATATTACACATTTGGTTTCTCCCTCGTTTAATAGCAAGTTATTTACACTAAACCAGTGAACAATCTTTGAGATCGCATTATTCACATCGTTATAATTTGGGTATCGTCGTTTCACTTTGAATAAAAGTGAAGTATCATCAGCAAACAATACTATCTCATGACTGTCTTTTACAAAATAAGGTAAGTCATTAATATAAACCAAAAACAAGAATGGGCCAAGTATTGAACCCTGCGGAACTTCCATTGTAACCACTGATCCCGGAGATCTTTTACCGTTAATGTCGACCTTCTAAATCCTGTTACTCAAATATGAGATTAGAAGGCTCAAAGAAGCATCCCTAATTCCATAGTGGTTAAGCTTCCTGACCAAAGTTTCATATAAAACACAATCGAAAGCCTTGGATAAATCACAAAATACCCCTAGGCATCCTGTGATTCCTCCCAGGTGTCAAATATTTGGATTAAAAGCTCAACACTGGCGTCACTTGTTGAGCGACCCCTAGTTACTAGTAAAACCATACTGTTTACAATGTAAAAGTTTATTTCTATGAAAATGAATTTGAATTTGGTCTAGCATCAACTTTTAAAAATTTTTACTAAATGTGGGTAGCACAGAAATAGGTCTAAAATTAGAGGGGTCAGAAGTGCTACCTGATTTAAACAATGGAATTATTATACTATGTTTCATTAGGCCAGGAAAAACACCACAGTCAATGCATTCGTTACATATGCAAGCTAAAACTGGAGCTATTGTCGTAATTTACTGATTTAGCGACATCCACGGAATTACCCCACAGATCAGCAGTTTTCTTTTTATTGAGAGTGTTAAATGTTTTTAATATATCTATAACACAAATTATAGAAAACTGAAATTACTATCGCAATCTTTAACATTCTTCTTCAAAACAGATTCAGCTACAGTGGGGGAGGAAATCAAGGCTTTTGTAGTTGAAACTGGAATGTCAGTAAAAAACTTCTCAAATGCTGCAGCAACATCAGCATCAAAAGTCAAGGTTTTATTATCACAATTTAAATTGTACTTATTATTACGACTTTGACCTTTCCGGTTTCACTATTTATAATATTCCATATCATTTTTATTTTGTCATTACTATTCTTAATCTTAGAACTCAGATAGTTTGCCTTGGCTAATCGGCATACTCTTTTAAATAACTAAGAATAATTTTTAACATATAATTTGAAGTCGTTGCTGGTGTTATAGTTGCGTTCACCATAAAGTTCATAAAGGCGTTTCCTACTTTTGTGAATACCAATTGTAGCCCATTCATTAAAAGATATAGTACCACTAACCGAGATCTTTTTTGGAACAAAAGATTTATTAAATTCTGAACAATCCATGTTAAAACAATCATTATAAAAGACATCAGGGTTGTCATTGTATTCTAAATAATTTAATTTTGTATCTAGATTGCTTTTAAAGCGCTCCAGCCGGCCTGCAGTTTTTGGCACAACAGTAATATTTTTTCTCATCACTTGCTTACGCTGGTGTGGAAAACTGACCATTTGGCCACAATGATCAGAGTCCAGGTTATTAATAATTTGCTTAGCCAGTGGTTTTACATTTGTATATATGTTATCAATACAGGTGGCCGAAGTGGCAGTTAATCTTGTCGGCTCCGAAAATAAATGATTCAAATTGTATGATAGAAATAAGCTTTTAATTTTAGTTGACAATGTGGAGTTTTCTAGCAAATTTATATTAAAGTCACCGCAAACAATTATTGTTTTACCTACATTGCGGACTTTACGCAATGTCTCATCTATAACTTTTTCAAAAAAATCATATAATGCTGAAGGAGGTCTGTATAGGTATACTTATCACAACAAATTGCTCCAACTCCACACAAGCTATTTCTATTGTTCGTTCAACCGAGAGGCTCACTATGTCTTTGCGTTCCTTTAATTTAAACTTTTTACTAACGACAATTAAGGAGCCACCATGTATTGCATTTTCTCGACTGAACGAACTTCCTACCAAATGATTCTTAAAATTGAACATGAACTGATGGTCTCTAAGCCAGTGCTTGGTAATGCAAAGAATATTGATATTATTACAGTTCATGAACAATTCAATCTCTAAATCTTTGCCCATCATTCCTTGGATGTTCTGGTGAACAATGTTCATAGATTCTACATTTTTTAAATTTAATGATTGACCGGAGCTTTTTATAAATTATTGATTGATTAATAAATTGATTAATATTGATTTAATTTCATTTTATTTACAAACATTTTGCAAGAGAGTTCCTCTTTTGCCTTATAATTTAATTCCAATAATTTGCTAGTGGTGTCCTCTATTGTCTTATAAGCTAATTTAAATTATTTGGAACATATTCCAAAGTCTGAATTGGCATGTCAGTATTTTGCAGCTCAATAGAAGCCGCTGAGCTAGCCATGTTATTGGCTAAATAATTAAAATAAAATGATAGCGAATTTGCTATATGTCGCTTAAAATAAGTCTTAAGATAATATTTATCTTTTGTCAATATAAAATTATTATCTAATAATTTATTTATGTCTATTATTTCTACTTTCTTTAAGCGTCATACTAATTAGCTAGTAATTTTCTCCTGCATACATACATATACACAAATAAACACATAAAACATATACTATCATCTATTATGCAGGAAGAGACCGAAACTTTCGATTAGCTGTGATCCTACTTTTTACTAGTAAAAATGTTTTATTACCAAATCTCGTGGGCTGTGGGATTCATCATGTGTAATGCTGTGTAAAAACAATTCAAGCTTTTATTCCACAAAATGAAATTCGTCGAATTTGAAACAATAATTGCAAATTGAATATTACGTTACGTAAATTATTTTAAACCAAAACATAAAACAAAATTATTCCTTCTCTGCTCTGTTGTGGAACACGTACAGGTGCGTGCACAAAAATAGTGCACGGACACGGTTTTTTTTAACTTATTGTTTGTGTGTTTTTTATCCTTAGCACGCTTAGCATTTCATCTTCGATTGTGGAATTTTTGGGTGCTTTACATAAAATCCTAACCTAACGAAGAACTACCTATCTTATCTTTGAGCGCGTTGACATCTCTAAATGTCCCGAGAATCGATTCCCGGTCGGGTCAATTTAGACATAACTGTTTTAAAAAAAATATTTCGGGAATGGGCTTTTTTTGTATAATAAGTATATACCTATCCGTTATCTAACCAACAAAAATCACGTAAGTGCAGGTTTTAAAAAGGGAACTTAAGTTGGGCTACATTATTGGTGAGTGAGAATGGAAAAGTTAAGTTAAGTACTTACATATTTTAAGTTTAGGGTATGAGAGAATACTTTTCTTATCACAGCATGCGTGATGTCCGTTGGCTATATAAATCTCTCTAGCTGTAGGTAAGCAAAAATTTTCTGTATATCTTTCTGACTCTAAGTACTTACCCAAACATTTACACACATAGTTAGAAAACATAGCATGACCCGCACAATAAATTCGGGGCTCAGCGCACTGCACCGCCAGATTCTGTTCGTAATCCCTCAGTTCTGGCTAATGGCTTTGCATTGGGTTGCAAGTGCGAGCAATGTTATTCGGTCGCTATGTTTGTACTCGCTGCTTATATTGAAGCTCATAACCAAGTATATCCTCGTAAGAGTATGTACTCGCAACTTATATGAAAACATAGCTATATCCTTTTAAAGTAAAAAAGTGGCTATATACTTGCTCTATCTTTAACGCAAGCTAAGTTTTGCATATTCATCATTATTACTGAAATAAACACCTCTCTTGTACTACATTCATATACATGATAACGACTATTATCCCCGAAGTGGTAGCAGAGACCAGGCAATTAGGACCGCAAAAGCAGTCCACTGCCATATTCTACGTTTCTAAATGATAACTGAGCACGTGCTCAGCGTGACAAGTGGTGAGCCTTTCGCCGCTCCATGCTGTTGGATGTATGTGCAGTCTTTGGTCTGTTAGTCGCCTTTTACGACACCCGAAGGATGAGACCCATGAGTAGTATTATTTTAATGAACCGCCATCACACAGCTCTATCTTGTCTTGTACCTACTACTTTATTTTTATTTTGAAACGCCTGTAAAAAAATAGTCTTTTTATGTTTCATTAATAGTCTCACATAACCGTGTCGCGTCGCGGTGAAAGAATACTACCACCCTCTCTCCTTCCCTTCTCTCTTCCCTTGGGTGTCGTAAAAGGTGTTTAAGGGGGGTTAGGCGGTCAGCGAAAATTTGGATGTTGCATGGGGCCTCACGGGTGTTGCGGGGGGCGGGGTCCGCGGTAATTCGTAAGCGCCATTCATATTTTTATCAAAAGAAAATCCAAATCAAGTTTATGATTTTATAGGAATTATTATTGTAAAACACGGTCGTAATGTGCATTTCTATGAAATTTTAGAGCTAACTTCAGGATTTTTTTCTATCGAGCCAAATGTTTCCAATCGTAATTTGGCTTCGTTCATCCCATCTCTGGTTTTTTTTTTTTTTTTTATGATAAGCCCGGCAAATGACCCCACTCCACCTGATGTTAAGTGGAAATGAAGTCCAGGCGCGAGGACAACTGGTGCAGCGTAAGAGACGTAGCATCAGTCACCCTCACTCTGCCGGCCCACAAAGTGCTTCTTCACGCCTCGTTTGAAGGACCCTATGTCATAGGTAGGAGGGAATACGTGTGCTGGTAGACTATTCCATCTTTTGGAAGTGCGACAAAAAAACGAGTCACAAAATTTCTTTGTGCGTGATGGAATGTTAGAGACTGTAAATTGGTGACTCCGGAGAGCAGTACGCGTACTCCTATGGAGGAAGGGAGAAGGAGGGATGAGGTCAAAGAGTTCTTCAGAGCACTCGCCATGGTATAAACGGTAAAAGACGCATTGAATAATAATACACATTGTAATACACATTGAAAGTTTCAGTGCGTCATATCAAATATATTTTGAATAACAGCTAATAGAAAACAGCCAAATTTTTCCGTTTTCACCGTTTATGGCCCCTTAACGGAAAAAATACTGCACATATTATTATATCCATAGTGCGACAATGGGCTCACCACCTGTCACGCTGAGCACATGTGCAGTCGCTAAGTAATTGGTGAAAAGTGAACTATGGCAGGGGACTGTTTTTGCTGTCCTCATCGCATACTCAACTAACCCTTCAGGGATAATAGTCGTGATTAAGTGGATATGTGTGTAATAGTCTCACAGACCCTAGTGGGCTAGACTTTCCCTATTTTTTCCCATGAGCTATTAACCCGCGAACACTCGCGCTATGAGCATTTCCCTCACGGTAAATTTAAAAATCGCACTACTTCTTTAAAAAAGTGCGCACAAATCTCGCCCGCGCTATAGCTGAGTTTTACACTTCCCCCGTCCCTCGCGTAACGGTTCCGTCGGCTCAGTGCGTCCCGATTGCTGGAGGGAGAGGTTTTGTTCGGCTGGGTCGCGTCACGCGGGATTTTACTCATCGCGCGAGTATGGAACAGTCGCGTCATGCGGGATTTTGCTCATCGCGCGAGTATGTACGTAAGTAAAGTGCCAATTCAGTTCCTATGTTTGTTATTAAAAAATCAAATTATAACTAATGTTGTAAACTTAGAATAATAACGCTATAGAAAAATAGTCTTCATACAAGCGCTCTGTCAAAAATGAAGCACTAAACCGATTCACACACGCGTGACGTGCGCGCATGGCCGTGATCTGCTGTCTCTTTCCAATTCTATGAATATGAAAGAGACAGCACTGCGGCAGCCGCTGCTACAGATGCTTTAACTTAGAGAATCACACTGCAGTACGTTTATATTTTGACCTAATTAACTACAAGATACTATGAAATACTGAAAGCTTACCTGTGAAAAGTGATGTTATTACACTTCTTTTGTTTTTCAGATGTGTTGTGACACAATTTAACTGCACAAACCGTCATTTTTTTTTTGTTTTCGCGAGACACGTTCGGCGCGCTGTGACATTGAACACTACAGAGCGGTCCGGCGTTTGGTGCCATTTCTGGCTCCAATTAATGTGCTTCAAAATAGGCGCGCGAACTTGGTTTCTATAGCGTTATTATTCTAAGGTTGTAAACTTAAAATAAATATTTGAGTTGAATGAATATTATTGTTTTATTATAAAGTTGTCATAAATTTTGTAATTAATTATGTCCTACGTACATTTTGACTGCTTACAAAACGTGAGCGAAATACTCTATGCGCGAGTGCTTGTGTAACTTTTAAGGACGCGAGTGCTGCCGGGTTGAAACTTTTTTTTATAATACATGGGCTTGCTATTGGCCACATTCTTATCCGTAGGATTAAGAAGAAGCCGACGATGGAGCGAGCTTGCCCAGAAGCAGCCTATTCACTTCCCAAACTTGGGAAGATTGGGCCACGGCGGACTTTTTGATACTATGGACGTTTTGATACAGTCGACACTTTGATACAGTAGACTGTATGCGACTAAACGCAATTGAAGTGGTTTCCTTATCGCTACTAATTATTATCGGAAGTGATGCAAACTAAAAGCACAGAATATAAAAGTTAAAAGCTTTAATATTTAAAATAATCTGTACAAATTAACTACTACACGGTCTGTTGAACTGGTAGAATAAGAAATTAATGTGTGTTTACGCAGGTGCGTGTGTATGCATGTGTGTTTACGTAGGTGCGTGTGTATGCATGACTGTGGGTGTGAGTAAGCTTTAGCTAAATCAGCAACCATTGCAGTTCATCAAAGTATTCTCTTTCACAGTCCACGCCTGTTATATCAAGATTGTTCTACAAAGCAACATTCAGACATTAATAATGAGCAATAAATTTACGGCTCAAACTCACCACTGCACACCGAATTCCGTTTGTAAACCTCAGTTCAGGGGGGCTATTCTGTAACACAGCGCTGTAAACGCTGTCTCTTTCCAATTCTATGAATATGAAAGAGACAGAGTCGATTCTCGGTGCTGCGTCATCGCTGACTGAGATACAGAATTAGCCCTCTGACTAATGGCTTCGCAGCGTACACATGTGGCCAGTTTTAATTGGCTGCGATTCGTAAAATGATATAAGTATTAGTCACACTTAGACCGTAATCAAATTTCCTATTTTTAAAATAAGTTGATCCTGTATTTATTACTAAATAACTAATTGTATTTGTGGTCTCGAAGCTTCCTGTCTTATATGTAAAAACACCATATTTGATTCCAGACTTTTTAGGTTTTAACTACACTATGTCACAGACTTGTGAGAATTGTTCAAGCGGACGAAGTCGTGGGTGGTGGATTAGCTTTGAGGCGTTAGTGAAAAACATTTTTAAAATAAATTATTGTCATAATAAATAAGAAAAATATAATTACCTACCCATCAAACATTTTAAGCCTAACAGTTAAGTAACAGGATTATACGTCATTGCCTTATTTCAGTTTTAAGTAAAAATGTAACAGGTATTCGAAAGATTAAACGTCTTGTTAAAAAAAAAAAAAAAAATTTCCTAAACTCACACCAATGGCCTAGCCCAAGAGAAGCTTCGAAGAAACTAGTTTAATGGTTACTATACAAATGGATAAACATACTTAAAATAATTAAAGACATGCTTATGATACATAGAAAACACCCAGACCCGAGACAATTTAGAAAAACAATAATTTCTAAATTGACTCGACCGGGGATCGAACCCGGGACCTCATAAATGGCGACACCATGAAAACCGGTGTATAAACCACTCGACCAAGGAGGTCGTCAAGGTAAACCTTAATTAAACCTTATTAAACGATAAGGTTTAATATTGTTTTCTGAGGTTTAAGCGAGCACTACACATTGAAATGAAACACTTTTTTACGGATTAACTCGCGATTAATTTACTGTTTACATTGTTTTAATATTATCCTGACGTTTCGAACCCTTTACAGGGTCCGTCTGTCAGTCTCCCTGTGACCACGGACCCTGTAAAGGGTTCGAAACGTCAGGATAATATTAAAACAATGTAAATAGTAAATTAAACGTGAGTTAATCCGTAAAAATTGTTTCATTTCAATGATAAGGTTCAATTTGAGCACTAAAATTCTAGCATTATCGTTCCAAACTTCAGCTATGTAGATCAGCACCTGCACAGCTGCATCGCATAGATTTACCTGAATCCGATTGCATTTGAATAATTCCCGTTCAACCTAAATGCTTTGTCTTTGCGGATATCCGTAAAATGGTTGTAAAAGCCTTTTAAGTTTTGTAAATCTTTGCAATGTTATGGTCATTGATTAGGAATTATTATTTAATTAATAAAGTTGTTCAAGTCCGCGTTGTGTTTAATTGATTTCGAAATGAATACTTACTTATAATAATTTAGAAACCATATTTTCAAATATTATTAATATGGTTTAACCGATCTTCACCTCTGACCAAACCAAAAAAAAAGACTAAGTAATAAAATAAAATAATAACGTTACAGGATTTTAATTCCCGGAAAACCTGTTACCTGTTAACTGTTAATACACATCCTTTTATAATATTTCATTATAATCATTAATTAAAGTTAACTAAACAAAAAAGTTTGTGTATTTCATTTGGAACATTATAATAAATAATAGGTATTAACATTGATTGGGAAGGTACCTATCATTAAAGTTTACATTATAATATCTGTATTTCATAGAAACTTGAAACCTCCTATAAATTTTACAAACCTTAAGCTAAATTTTTAAAATGGCATTAACTCTAGTTTAATTTTTAAAAATATTTTCTGTATCCGTTCCTTCTTTAAGTATTTTTACTATTCCTTAAGCGGGTCGCGTAGGGGTGAAAGAATACTACCACCCCCTCTCTTTCCTTGGGTGTCGTAAAAGGCGACTAACGTACTAAGACTGCACATACTTCCAACAGCATAGAGCGGCGATGAGCTCACCACCTGTCACGCTAAGCACATGTGCAATTGGTGAATAGTGGACTATATTAGAGGACTGCTTTTGCAGTCCTCATTGCTTAGTCTCTGACTATCCCCTCGTGGATAATAGTCGTGATTATATGTATGTATATATACTATTTCGCTTTCCATTTCTTATTCAAATTATTAAAATAGATTAAAAATCTTTTCCATCTATGAAAGGTTCGGCATCACATTCGGTCATGATAACGGCGCACGATTTGTTTATAATCCCCTGGCTCGTTCGTAATACGTCGGGCAGGGGAATTAGGCAAATGCAATTGGATTTAGGCGGCCAAATCTGTGCAATGCAGCTGCTCCCGTGCCCTATATACATACATAGTATATTATTATAGACAGGTGGGATTTCGGTCGTAACTTATCTGTATATCGATACAATATTGAATAATTATGTGACATTATTGTTGTGATTAAACCTGTTGTATGAGTATACACGTTTGAGTAAACGACTGCCTTCTTATGACAACAACCGGTACCCACGCCAAAACATCTTGACCTCTGTCACGGTACGCCGGTAGAGGTCAAGATGTTTTTCAAATTTGGTCACCATCCAGCGATCCGGTATATCGAAAGTTGTTTAGCTGGCAAGATCGCAAACCGAACTATAGCTGCGGTGCCATCTTTCCCATTTGCCGGATTATAATATCAAAAAAGAAACAACCGTCTCTCCGGCAGAGAAAATAATTGAATCATTACCTCAATCCCTTTCACGGCGGTTTTGATGCTGCATAAATACATACCTGCCGCCACGCAGCACATTAGCTATGCCGTCAGTGCCGGTGCTTCAGTGAAGAGCGCGCAGCAGCTTGAATATTTATGAACTGCCCTATCTTGTAGCTGGCACATGCTTGTTTGAAGGTTCACACATTTGCATATTAAATTTCGTGTGACCTAATTTTGTTTCCGAACGTAGTTTGCTTTTTTGACGGTTTTCCTTTTGTAGTTGTATCTCCGTTTGGTGAAACTTAGACTGTGGCGGTGCACTGTGTTTGCAGTCCTCATTGCGTAGTCTCTGACTAACCCTTTGGGGATAATAGTCGTGAGAGTACGTATGTACAGTCGGTAAAGTTCCCGGTCGACCACATTTCGGCGATATTTGCTTGCACGCTATGCACGCGCACGCCAGTTAGAGGCCACCAGAACCAGAGTGACATAAACACAAAAATAATTAAATTTTGTGGATATGGGCCAAAATAATTTAGGCGAAACTTTAAGTAAATGTAACAAAAAAATGCATCGAATGTGTTTAAAATTTGCACAGTAAGATTTTAATTATTGATAAAATTGAGAAAGACTATTTAAAAATCCGTATTTTCGTTAAGTAGAATTCTAAAACCATAAGCATCAAGCACTGACAAATTTCGACGGTTGAAAGCCAGACCTCGGTAGCCAAGTGGTTAAGGCAGCCGCCCGGAATGCGGAAGGTGCGTGGTTCGGTTCCCGCCTGAGGTTGTCGTCTTTTTTCAGTGTTTAAAATTTTACTTAAGTATATTTAAGAGTTAATAAAACGCTAAAATATAAAAAATTAATCGTATTTTGGTTATTTGTATTTTTATTTTCAGGTGGGGGCCACTATGGTATTCAGCATTTACAATGTATTTATAAACAGTGTAAGTATAAATTTTAGGCCAACATGTATGAACTTAACATCATTTTTATTAATTTAAATGCAACTTTCCATTTTTCAACTGAAATAGTACAAAATACTAGCTTCTTTACTTACCTTACAGATTTTTTTATTAAATTGTTCATATTTTGCCGATCCCTTTTACATAATAATAAAACATATGTCTACCTTTGACATTACATGTCAATTTGGTAAGTCAGCCAGTTACTCAGTCGAAGAATCACTTCTTGCACCATCTATTTCGTTCCCTGCATTAGAGGAGACTGAGTTGTTGATAAAAATAATGATAGATAGGTGGAACATGTGGCTTGGGCCACTATGGTCTATTAATATTGCGTTAAAAATTACAATGCCAGAACAGTTTTTTTTTTAAAGCCATCTATGATTTTTAACTAAAGTTACCTTTGAGCCACTCTGGATTTGAACTTAAGGGTTTAAACACGGGCATTGCCGTGGTCAACTAAAAAATCTCAAATTGTGGTTTGGGCCACTCTGGTTCTGGTGGCCTCAGTTCATAGGCGCGGTTCGAATGGATCGCAAGCGAATATCGCCGAAGAGTGGTCTACATGGAACTTTTTCGACTGTATGTATGTACGTTCATTGAAACACAATTAATAATAAGAAGTACCTACTAGGTCAATTATCTTAATTCCTTCAATATCTAGACTTCTTTACTCAACCGGAGCACAAACATGCACTCACGCACACACACACTCGCGCACAACACTCACACACACTCACCCACACAACACACACACAGACACACACCCCCACACCCCCCCCCCACACACCCCCCCCCCCCCACACACACACACACCACACCCTTTTTATTTTAGTTTTTACGTAATAAAATAAGCCTTTGCCTTACTAAATTTAGACTTAATCACCTTCTTTTTTCTTTTTTTTTTAAATATATTTAGGGTGACGGACCCAATTATGAGCACTTTAAGAGGTCATTAAATTTCAACTCTAAATATTTCATATATTACAATATTCTATAACTTTTGTGTTGTGTTATTAATGTTGAGAATATATTCACCTGTTGTGTAAAGTAAGATTTTTTTATATTTGTAATACGTTTTAAAGGCTGAAAAATAAAATATCCTTTAAGAATTAGTACTATTTATTATTGTTTATTAATCTTTTAACATTTCTATTAATTATGGCACATCAAAATGTACCTTAACATATAACTTGTTCAACTTTCAGTCGACGTAATGGACAGATGTTTGGAATTAGGAACATTACTTTTAAACTTGTTAGATAAACTTTAAAATAATTAATCTTAAAATAAAACCATAACATTCTTTGCTTAAAACTAGGATAATAAGTAAAATAAGCATAAATTATTTGCTTAAAACTAGGAACCAGTAAAGGCAGAGCAATACAAACATTACTTAAAAATAGTTTACTCCTCAGTATACTGTTTTCTTCTCTAATTATTTTTTTTCTTTCTTTTATTAGGGTTTTTTGTTGTTTTTGATGGGTTCATCTTAAGAGATCTGAAACATGTAAAAATAACTTAAACAAATCCTTGTATCAGCATAGTTTTGAACTAAATATCAGCACCATGATGATAAATGGAAAATGGATTTTCAGCACGGGGCTGAAATTTGGATAACAAGGCTAAATTAACTTTTCACACAACACTCAACCATACTTTTACTTACACACAGTCTATTTTAAAAGAAATACATTATTTATGATTATGTCTATTTTATCCAATTATTAGCAGGTGTGCTAATAATTGGACAAGTTGAAATTTCTGTATCCAGATATTGTCACCACTCTATATCTATTATAAGTAAAAAAAAATACCTTAAAATTATTTCAATTTAGGATGCGAAAAACGTTAAGAATGTGTTTAAATACCAGTATTTATAAATAGTGCTATACAAGCATTACTAAATGACTAATAAACGTAAGAAAAATCTTACCCTTGATGTGTCAGAATGGCTGAAAATCACTTTTAATCACACAACATTTACTTCTTCTCAAGAATAAAGCGCCATTAAAAATGTCAAACTATACACAGTGCTGTTAGTACAATAATTTAAAACGATCTGAACGCGTTTTCTACCCTTGCAACTTAAAAATTATAGATATTATCAAAGTTTTTTTTGTTTTTTTACGAGGTGCTGATAAACTGGTTCAGTGCTAGTATTTGGGTCAGTCACCCTATCTAAAATGTTTAGTTATAATCTCATAAAACAATGTAATAACTCATAGCTTTATGAAAATTACTCTAGTCCCAAAGATACAGGACTACCTCATTTTGGGACTTTATTGTAACCCCTATGTTGTGTAAACCTTTTTGTAATAAACTATTATTATATCTGTTTGGGGGTTAAAGTTACTCGCGTCCGTAGGTTTACATTTGAGACCCTACACGTGACCCCTAGGTAGTGCTAAATGAGTGACACTGACTGAGTGGTAGAGCCACGCTGCGTTGCAGCACACATTGGGCCGGCTCGCCCGGGGTAATACCACCCTCTCACGAATATCCGGCGTGAAATAATGGCACTTGGTGCTGTTGTGTTTCGTCCGGCCAGTGACTGCCCTGAGACAGAGACTAAGCAACGAGGACCGCAAAAGCCGTCCTCTGCCATAGTTCACTTTTCACCAAATAGCGACTGCACATGTGCTCAGCGTGACAGGTGGTGAGCCCATCGCCGCTCTAAGCTGTTGGATGTATGAGCAGTCTTTAGTCAGTTTGTCGCCTTTTACGACAACCAAGGGAAGAGAGGGGGTGGTAGTATTCTTTCACCGTTACGCGACACGGTTAAATATTAAGATGGCAGTCATTACAATATTCCAACCCGCATTGGGCCAGCGTGGTGTGTTATGGCCCATCTCCCCATGTACTGTTGTCCATGTAGAAAGCCAGTACCCAGCAGTGGGACGTTTATATAGGCCTACGGTGATGAATAATAGTTATTAGCTTATTTGTATAACTTGTTACTT
Organism: Scoparia ambigualis; assembly: GCA_963921215.1. Lineage (NCBI taxonomy): Eukaryota > Metazoa > Arthropoda > Insecta > Lepidoptera > Crambidae > Scoparia > Scoparia ambigualis. The sequence continues at coordinate 68,201,540 of OY992501.1, forward strand.
CAAAGAAATCTTAGGGGTAGGTAAATGAAAATTAAAATCTTTAACTACGCAACAACTGTACTAAGAGTAGTTAAGAGTAGTACCAACATAAGCTCTATGATAACAGATTAAGAATTTTTCTACATAATATCCCAAATATAACCTACCAATCTACCTACATTTGTTCTTGCTGTCATATGAATAATGTGATCGACCACCCAAGAGATAACCCTTGAAACTAGATCATCTACTTTAAGGTTGCCTACAAAGAGATTTAATTATATCAACCCCTTTCTTGATGGATACTCGATTTGCCTTAATCTACATTCCTTACAGATAATCTGAAGGTTTAAGTTGTTACAGGCGGAGGTTACGTAATTATGACATACATAAAATCACGAATACTATCCCCGAAGGGTTAGTCAGAGACTAGGCAATGAGGACAGCAAAAGCAGTCCTCTGCCATAGTCCACTTTTCACCAAATAGCGACTGCACATATGCTCAGTGTAATAGGTGTTGAGCCCATCGAAGCTCTATTCTGTTGGATGTATGGGCAGTCTTTAGTCCGTTAGTCGCCTTTTACGACACCCAAGGGAAGTGGAGGTGGTAATATTCTTTAACCGGTACACGACATGGTAAAATTATGTTAAGTTAAATTATGACAAGGCGCTATCTTATAATTCAACATTAGGGGATCTTTTTAATTTGGGCACCCTCATTCTGCTGGGCAATCCGTATGTTGCTTTATATTCAAGATTTAAAAAAAAATTAATACGGTTAATCACTTGGCCTTCATCACGCTTGATGGTAAGTGACGATAAGGCCAAAGGCGGAAGCTCACTCCATCCGTAATCCTCAACCACTGAGGAACCTGGCTATCTTATCTCTAAGCTGTCGGAACACAACAATGCTAACATTGTTGTTATAGCGCCAGACTTTAGATAAGATGGTGTTAGTTCAGGCGGACTTAACAAACATACCACTAACAAAACTAAGTAGCAAAGATGTGCCCCCCAAAAACTACACAAAGATGTACTACCACCGCCAGGAATCAAACCCGGGACTGGACCTCTATAGGTTTAAACCGCTGGCTTAGCTACTAGACCACAGAGGCGGTTTAAGTTTAAGCGGAGAAACCGAGTACGTGCTTCTCATAACTACATTGCTCATCACACTAGTCACAATAATATTATAAAGGCGAAAGTTTGTGAGTGTGAATGTTTGGTACTCTTTCACGTAAAAACTACTAAATGGATTTGGATGAAATTTGACATACAGATAGTTTATAACCTGGATTAACATATAGGATACTTTTTATCCCAATATTCGGGAACAGGAACTACGCGGGTGAAACCGCGAAGGGCCGCTAGTTGTTTCTATGTTCCTATCATCTTAATGGTTGACGGTCTACCACTATGATGTTTTCCAAACTTCAAACCACGATTGACTGTTTTGTGGGACCAGCTTATAGCGGCGGTGTCCCCAAACCGGTAGTAGTGACCTTCAAGAAATGAGTTTCCCCTTTTATTCAAAGGCCAGCAATGCATCTGAGATACATCTGGCTCTGTGAGTTACGGTGATGGCATGAACGAAGGTGATGGTTTCCAATAAGGTGACACGCTACCTCATTTACCACCACCACCAGCTCGACGGCCAGGTGGTCGAGTGGTAAGCGACCCTGACTGCGCGGTCCCAGGTTCGAATCCCGGCACGAGCATTTGCGACCGAGTCATGAATGTTTATTAGTATTTATGTATGTTTATGCGTTATTTTGTCACCATAGTTCACAGGCTATACTTAGTTTGATGCTGAATGGTTGGTGAGACAGATGTGCAATGCATTTATTATTTATTTTCCAGCTAGTACATGAAAGAAAATAAAATGTATAAAGACGATGTCTATGGTTTCTTAGAACAAATAATATCGGACTACCCCATAATAATCAATTAGTACTCACCTTGTATAAAAAACATCGTAACATGAGCACTAACTTAATTAGCCCTTTGTCTGACATGGAGACTCCTAGTGGTCGCTAACTATTTAATTTATAGTTAGCGGCCACTAGGACTATCTGAGTGGTAGAGCCACGCTGCGTTGCATCACGCATTGGGCCGGCTCGACCTGCGTAATATTATAATATATCACCCTGTCACGAATATCCGGCGTGAAATAATGGCACTTGGTGCTGTTGTGTTTCGTCTGGCCAGTGAGGGTTCCAGAGGCCCATCCCTCCTCCCCCTCCCTCTCACAATTCCTATTCCTTCCTTAACCCCTTTAGGATAATTCGCAGGCGCGTTGCCGTCCTTTAAGGAATTAAAGGACGGCAACGCGTCTGCGATTCCTCTGGTTTTGCGGGTGTCCATGGGCGGTGGTGATTACTCTCCATCAGGTGAACCGCCTGCTCGTTTGTCTCCTTCTTTTATATAAAATAATATATATATTGTATCTGGTATTACGACAGCTGAGCTCATAAACAAAATGGAAGCAAAAAAGGCATATTTCCTTATTGAAAAGTATAAAAGAAAACCTTAAGAGAGAAAGTTTTTCGACATGCGGGCTTGTGACAAGGAAACTTGACAAAACATTCCTAAATACACACTCCAGTGTATCGATATATTGTTAACTGCGGTTTGGTCGCAAACTTTTTTCATTAAACTTTCTCGTGTACTTTGTACACTGTTAATAATACGCTGCCGGTTTACATAAAACAATTATATAATCATTTTATTCACGAAAGCAGCACGTGTTGAAAGCCACAAAAGTAACGGCGTTGAATAATTGAATTGAAACTCGTTAATTTTATTAGTAAGTGTAAATAATGTTTATTTTTGTGCAGGGCTTTACAAATTTTAAAATATTTTGTAGCTTTATATGTTTTATATGTTTGCATTTGCAGCTTTTTGATTACCAACGTATTTGACAATAGTGTGGCGATTAACCTTTTAACTGCGGCCATGCACTGATCAGTGCTCAATAAATAAAATTTCTAATGTGTCAAATGGCGTCGCGTTCTAAATGTTTAACCAATGTCACCATCAATTTGTACGGAAATGTCTTTATTTCAATGATGGCGAATTCTGCGCGGTGCTTAAACTTTAATTTATTATCATCACAGTAGATAGAGGCTAATATTCGTATATATATACCTTAATAATATTATTTAATTTAATATAATACTTTTACAATAAGCTATGCATTCCGCGAAAACCGTAATACGTACACCACATAGGTAAGAGGTGAGAAACACATTTAAACAAAACACAATCTCTGACAACATCTGCTCTTCAAAATAACCTGCCTGCTAGCGAACTGAGCGAAACTTGGAAACTCGGGAGTTAGCTATTGTTCAAGGAGACAATATCTCATAACTGGGCGACCAACGTTTCGCGGATTGTGGAGACATTTTTCAATCTTTTTAGATTAAAAAAGTAGGAGAACCTCCTCCTTTTTTGAAGTCGGTTAAAAATATAATGACACGTTACAGTATCACACAACAATGATGAGGCCGTATTTCCAGTCAGTTCCTTCTCTTTTTTGCAACTATTGGAATTCAATATTACTAGATACTAACTAACAAATGATCATGATGGTAAAATAAGGAAAACCAAATGCAAAAGGGACAACCCCTAACGGACGTTATCAAATATATTCAAAGCCTGGAGCCTGGAGGGACTCAATGATGGACTGAACGGGCTCACCACCTTGTTAGGTAGTGAGCCTGTTCATTCCATCATTGAGTACCTGAGCTGAGCACATGTGCAGTTATTGTTTGGTGAAACGTGGACTGTAGCAGTACACTGCTTTTGCTGTCCTTTGGGGATAATGAATGGCCGTGAGTGTATCTGTGTAATAAAGTACTTACATTTATTATTTCTCACTTTATCCCGCATACGAATATGGTCGCCCTGGTTCCGCCCTCCTTGCTTTCTTGTTTACACGAATACCGCTATTATGAAAGTTGTTAACAATAATTCTTTCAGGATCGTTTGTTTATTCGTGTACACACAACTTCTGTTGGGAATTGAATAATTTTATTTAACTTTGAAATATAATTTTGGATCGTGGATATTTCACCGCGTCGCGTAGCGCTGAAAGAATACTACCACTGGTAGCCCCTCTTCCCTAAGGTGGGTGGATATTTCAACTGGATATTTCACCTTTTTGTTTCAGTATAGTAACATATATTAAGTGCCTAGTTTTGTTTGTTATTATTATTATTACTTTTTATTAATTGTTTTTCTCAATGCTCGCACAACAATCACAGTCCAAAAACAGTAATTAACATACGAAATCATAATGGCTTATATATTTTATTAATGTGATACCACAATACAAAAAATTGGCAAAACGCAATTTATTTGTTTATTAACTTTCTTTAATTTTACTTAATCTACCGTACCCCAACATTACATTATTGTTACAAATATATAAAAGGTGGTAGGAATTACAACAGCCCTACTAAGGGCCGAAACTACATATTAAGCGGGTACCCGCGCGGGCACTAAGAGATAAAGAAATCTGTTCTTAGGAACCATGGCGTCGGTGTTAGATTTATTAAAAACTGCATTATTTTTTTTGTTATATAGCATAAGTACTTAACCGGGAGTCGAACCCGCGCTCTCTATCTCGTCGTATCCCACGAAAAGGGGCGTAATTGCAAAACAGCAACTTTTCAGGAGAAGCTTTTTTGTGTTTATAAAATAATCTAATAAAGACATTGATATTTTTTATGATAATAACATGTGTTAGCATCCTGTAGTTGGTCTAGAACATTTTTTGGGTAATAATAATTATATTTTCAATAGTTATTAATTCCTTATTCTGCGTTGTATTCTGTGTTGTTTTCCATTAGAAAGTACCAACATACTGTCCTAAGGTATATTGTGGCCTTTTTCGTCGGAATTGTTTAAGCCACAAGCGCCGTTAAGCCATTTCTAAATTTTGAATTAGCTGGTTAATAAGTTATATTTGTCAAGAAACTTATCATTTTTAAGAAATAAATTATTAAAAATTAAAAAGAAAATTATTCGGTATGTATTAAATCAAATAAAATGTTAATTTAAGGTACTTTTTGTATATTTTTAACATTTTAAACTTTTATGGTCACTACGATAACTTTGAGGAAAAAACAGAATTTTTACCATGTTTATGTTGTTGGTTTTGAGTCCTCGATACTTCGGCGCAGTTGCATGCACCATGATCACGGAGTAACTGCAGCTAATGCGGGTGGATGTTAGGAGCAGCCAAAACGGTCTACCCTCTTTCTTGTTCGTTTACTGCGCTCGACACCACTGTTCTTGATCGCACTACAAACTCGAACTTGTTCACAACACAGATAACTAATAGTATCACTCCGGGTACTGTTTAGATTCTTGCAGTTTTACATAACAATATCACTGTATTCCAGACATTCGACCATTTAAACCCGTCTTCACGTATTTTTGTTCTTTTTTATTTCAATAGCTTCTCTGACCAGACTTGGTACATAGTGGCGTTCTGTCGAAATAATGCTTTTTTTTATAAAAGAGGGATGCACACGAGCAGGTTGGTCACCTGATGGAGAGTAATCACCGCCGCCCATGGACACCCGCAAAACCAGAGGAATCGCTGCCGCGTTGCCGGCCTTTAAGGGAGGAATAGGTTTAAGGAATGAATAGGAATTGAGAAGGGGGGGGGGGAAGGGGCCTCCGGAACCCTCACTAGTCGGACGAAACACAACAGCATCATGCGCCATTATTTCACGCCAAATATCGCCCCGCGAGCCGGCCCAATGCGTGCTGCAACGCAGCTTGGCTCTACCACTCAGTCAGTGTCATTCATTTAGCACCACCCAGGGGTCACGTGTAGGGTCTCAAAAGTAAACCAATCCAGTGATTCGGGCTTAAGTGAATAAGAAATTCTGCAATGGCTGATTTCTGAGTGTCGTTATTCTTGACAGCTTTAATGTGATCCTTAATGCGAGAGGTTTTGTTTTGTTTGGCCTACATAAAGCTATCACAGCTGCAGTCAATTTTGTACTCGCCAGGTTATAATGAAATGCTCCTTTCGTCTTCCATCTCATAGGTGAAGTTAATTTTAGGGTGGATGTTATTTAAATTGGCCAAATTATCTTCAATGTGTTTCCTGCCACCAGGAAGTATGCAGAAAACATCGTCAACGTACCTTTTCCAGGGTTTGATTGGTGTGGGGGTGTTTTTTCGATAACTATGTGTAGTCTCTGACTAACTCTTTGGGGATAATAATCTCACGGCTTTTTGTATTTATACATGTAATTTGTAAGACTTGCCTAAAATGATAAAATAAAAAACGAAAAAAGCCTCTAAAGTCCGCTTTAGGTCTCATATAATTTAAATATCATAATGTTTAAATTTTATTAAATTTAATGAAAACACATCACATTAGATTGTGGTGTAACATGACTTTCGTTTACTATGTAAAAGACACCAATTAATCTAATATATTATACCAAAACTCATTAATTAGGACAAAAAAATATTTTGACGTAGAATAAAGACACAAATGGCATTAAGGCCACCTCTTCGATACATTTGTTTTTTTCAATTCTGCAGAAAAAAGCCACAAACAACATTAGGGCCTTGGTCTATCTGGGTTAAGGTGGCCCTAACGACGATAGTGGCTTTCTTTTACGTAAAACTTTGAGCCACGTAATTGTAGCCTTTTAATAAACTTCAATATCAAGAAAAATATTAAACTTTTTAAAACAATTTTTAGACCGAATTATGCCTAATTAAACGTAGAATGTAAAAATGAAATAAAAAAAAGCCATTATGTCCGTAAGGGCAGTTTTCGTGGGATACGACGATCTTTGTAAAAAATGTTATAAAATCTGCATGTTTATTCGGTGTTATTGTTGATGGTATAAATAATAATTCATAAGGAAAACTTTTTTAATAGAATCTTGTTAAAAAAATTAAAAGACATCCCAAAATTTTCTGGATGCAAAAATTAATCTAAATAGTAGTAATAGTAACAAATGCAATAATTACTTATGATGTTTCGCATTTTTGTTGGATGCATCTGTGTTAGGATATTGGCTAACACTTTTCTAAATTTCATCTTTAACATAACCTCAAAGGATATAATAAAGTGGCGTGATATCAGGCGATCTCGCGGGCCAATTGGTGTGGTCGTCGTACCCATCCAGTTATGTTGAAAATGATCATTCCTGTCTAAGGTCTACCTACATATAATATCTTAGCAAAATTTGGTAAAAACTTATGAAAAAATTATTCTCGAACAGTTAGTGGAATACTTTAACTTAAATAATCTTTTGCGTAGTAAGCAATTCGATTTTACTAAGGGTCGTTCCACTACAGACGCAGGTGTAGCTCTAATAAAACATATATTTGATGCCTGGGAGAAGTCTCAGAACGCTCTTGGAGTTTTTTGCGACTTGTCCAAGGCTTTCGATTGCGTTGAGCACCGGACACTGGTGATGAAGTTAAATTACTATGGTCTCAAAGGTCTTGCCCGTAATTTGATACAGTTGTATCTTAGTTCTAGAACACAAACTGTCGAAGTTAATGGAACTAAGTCATCCGGTTCTCATGTAAAAATGGGAGTTCCACAAGGGTCAATTCTTAGCCCTTTTTATTTTTGATATATCTGAAAACTATCTTTTTCTTAATCCATTATCTTTATAACTGATTATATAATTTATTAATGACATGTTGTTTTGTAAATGTCGTTACTTCAATATTATTTTAAAGCTGTAGAGTTTTTTGTGCCCGTTCTTCTCCACAGCTAAAAAAGACTTCCTGAATGGGTGTTGCCAAAATACTTATTTTAAGTTCATTGAATAAAGAAATTTTGAGTTTGAGTTTGGTCTAAATGCTCACAGGGTCAACTTAAAAAAAGAACCTAATTAACTAATTTTTGTATCCAGAAAATTGGCTACCATTTTTAAACATTTACCTCAAAAAAATAATTATCTTACTATTGGGATATCTTCAATAATATTATATAAAACTAGAAGCAGATATGTTATAAACGGATTACACGCTGTACGTTACAAACGCAATTCGTCACATACGCAGTTCGAAGTGAAGACTCAAATACGTCCCAATTGGGACGTCTTGTATGTAACTCTACGCACAAGAAACATTTGAAGTGCAATCATTAAAATTATAGCTATCTCTTTCATTTGCGTGCTATTTCGTATCTTTTGTTTTACTTATCAGTGAAACTTGTCAATGTGTGTAGCTCGGAATACATTTAAATCGCAAATTACTATGAACGTAACATATCTATAGTTTACAATATCATTGGATATCTTTCAATAAATAAAACAAGATTCTATTAAAATTGTGTTCCTTAATATGATCTATTATTCATACTATTAACTATAACATCGACTGAACTTGCAGAATTTATAACATTGTTTACAGAGATAGAGACCGCGGGAAGAGATTTAACACAAAAAATTAAATGTAGTTTTTATTAAATCTACATTCGACGCCGTGGTTCCTAAGAACTGATTTCCCTATATCTTATAATTTTAGATTTCTCCCTACTGACCTATTTAGATTGATTACCCTGTATAAGCGAACCTGTATTTATTGTACATAATTTACGATTACAAATAGTAACTAAAGTGAATAAATATTGAAATATTTTTATCTGGCTAAAAATTTACATCTTCTGCTGGCACCCGTGTTCCCGGAAATATTTAATGTATTTATGGAAGAACATCTTTATGTCCGATTTGATCTTACGAATAATATAAAAAGGTGAAATAATAATACAAACATTGTCTCTACAATTTTTAATCTAGCCACTATCGTTTAGATTAAATGAAAAAAATAATTCTGCTTATCAAAAGTCACGAATACGAACGAATGGAAATTATCGCGGGAACAGCGTTAGTACAATTTGATCTCATGAATAATCACTTACGAGCGTGTTATGCGAGGCACTAATATTCATTAGCAGATTGGAAGACCACTCGTATAAATATTTAGCGACGTACTCTAATACATTAGATGGCGCGGCAGCAGGCATGAACTTGAATTATGTATTAACGTTTGGTGCAAGCGATGAGATCTTTTATCAAAAAAGTAAAGCAATATAAGATTTGCCTACGTACTGTCCCACTCCCACTGCCGGGGAAAGACCTCCGTCATAGAATTAGCGCGGCGCTCCATCTCTCATTCTAGAACACTAGCGGCCGCTCGCGGTTTTACCCGCATAGTTCCCGTTCCCGTGAGAATATCGAGATAAAAAGTATTCTGTGTTAATCCAGGTTATAAACTATTAGTATGTCGAATTTCATCCAAATCCATTTAGTAGTTTTTACGTGATAGAGTAACAAACATCCATCCATACTTACAAACTTTCACGTTTATAATTTTGGTATGATAGTATGTGTGTGTGTGTGTGTATAACCGTGTAACGTAGCGGTGAAAGAATACTATATACCACCCCCTCTCTTTCCTCGGGTGTCGTAAAAGGCGACTAACGGACTAAAGACTGCACATAAATCCAACAGGATAGAGCGGCGATGGGCTCATCACCTGTCACGCTAATCACATTATGCAGTCGCTATTTTGTGAAAAGCGGGCTATGGCAGAGGACTGCTTTTGTTATCCTCATTGCGTAATTTACTTACTTCTTGCATAACCTAACTGTTAGTCTCGAGGTGCCAGCTCAAATAAAATTAGCGATGTACGGAGAGGGGATGTCCTCATTCGAAGAGTAATCACCGCCGCCCATGGAAACCCGCAAAACCAGAGGAATCGCCGACGCGTTACTGGCCTTTAAGGAAGGAATAGGTTTAAGGAAGGAATAGTAATTGATAGGGAGGGGGGGAAGGGCCCCCGGAACCCTCACTGGCCGGACGAAATATAACAGCACCAAGTGCCATCATTTCACGCCGAATATTCGTGAGAGGGTGGTGGTATTACCCTGGGCGAGCCGGCCCAATACGTGCTGCAAGGCAGCGTCGCTCCACCACTCAGTCAGTGTCACTCATTTAGCACCACCCAGGGGTCACGTGTAGGGTCTCAAGGATAAACCTACGGACGCGAATAACTTATTACCCCCAAAATAGTCGTGTCTATAAGTATGTATGTAAATGCGATTTGCTGATCGATCACAAACTCGGGCTATGCGCGAAAAATCCAAAATACACTTTGTCTGACCTGGGAATTATACCCAGCCATACATTTACACTAAGTTTATCGAAAAAAGTTTGAATTTTATTTTTTGTTTTATTTTTTTAAATTGACTCGTCATAGTGACTGCATCCTGTTTGATGGTAAGCAGCCGATGCAGTCCTAATGAGAGCGCTCCCCAACGTGCAATAAGCACGGTAACGAGCGCACCCATTCATGACGGCCTGCATTAATGCCGTTTCACGTCCCGCTTAAAAGACCCTGGACTATAGGAGCTGGGAAAAACGGAGAGTCTTCGGTTGTTGTTAGTCCGTCTTACAGAGGAACGACTTGCCAAAGTTTTTGGTACGAGTACTGATAGTCTGTACAGTATGATGGTGGTTCCTATGAATATTGCTATAGTGCTCCAACGCGATTCGAATAGTTATGAGATCATCATCATCATACTCTTATCTCAAAGCCGGGTAAACGCACTTATTTTCTATAGCGGTGCCAGTTTACATGATTTTAGGTGATTGCTTCCCCCAGTTTTAAAGATAAAGTTATCCCACGTCTGAGTAAGGTCGTCATGAGTAAGGCGTTGTTTTCACGCCATGCATCCTATCGGCTCTTGTGCTTTCTGCTTTCAGTTTATACCGGCTACTTTAATTATGTCGTTGGCTCTTCTAGCATTTTGGTAGAGGCCGGCAGCGCATTTGTAATTCCTCTGGTATCAGGTGACCCGCTTGTTGGTTTTCCAATGTTTGAAATACATGTTGCATTGGTTGGAGTATTTCAAAGCCAAGCTGGCGTATATAGTTTTCAAAGTGAGACTAAAATAGTATTGATAAATTAACAAAGGTTGGACAGAGCCGCGTTATCATAAGTGGTAATGCACCTGACCCGGAATGTCAGAAAGGCGCGAATTCGAATCCTGACCGTGGATTTGTTTAAAGATTTTCTGATTTGTATTTGTTTTTCAAAATCTTTTGGAAAAATATTTAGAAGCAAGCTGTTTTGTCACAGTAAAGTCGCCGTATACAAATAAGCTACCGCAAATAGCGCTATACATTAGGAGCTATTCCAAATACCTTCAATCTAAGCGCAACAAGAGCTGCGCTGTAATTGGCCCGCTTTCTTGATATGAAGGCCGCTAGATGCGAACTGTCAGTTGTGCTGCCACAATCCTTTCACTTGCACCTAGAATGCTTGTTATTTTGTACATCTCCTACTTTTACATACGATGAATAACATATGAGCGAATTTGGCGGGAAACAAAGCAGGGGAATCGGTGATTGTGATTGATTTGGGCTCAGGCACGATTGGTTAAGGGTTGATTATTGCTTTATCGATAATACCGAGAGGAGGGAAAAAATATTTTATGACTTGGGAAACTGTCAGCGTTTTGTCAACAAATAACTTTTGTTATTTTCTTCCCAATAAAAATCCTTTAGTATACATATCGATGGCGCAGGCAGTAAAGCTTTCTGTAAAACGATCGTAAATGTTAAGCTACCTAGAGTGAGATCGTTTGTTAGATGGGAGGCCAAAAAATTTGTGGTCTATTTTCGTACTTATTTAGGATGGCCCGTTATACCATATGGTTGCGATTCAAAAACACATACATCATATAATCATAACCCGGGTCGCGTTACGGTGAAAGAATACTGCCACTCCCCTCTCTTCTCTTGGGTGTCGTAAAAGGCGACTAATAGGACTAAAGACTGCACATGAATCCAACAGCATAGAGCAGCGATGGGCTCACCACCTGTCATGCTGAGCACATGTACAGTCGATATTTGGTGAAAAATGGAATATGGTAGAGGACTAATTTTGCTGTCCTCATTGCCGAGTCTCTGACTAACCCTTCGGGGATAATAGTCGTGATTATACGTATACATGACGCCCGTTTCCCGGCGGGGTAGGCAGAGCCCACAGATATCCATTTGCAACGGTCCTGACACACATCCTTTGCTTCACTTACCGCCGTACTCAGTGACGTCAATATTATAGCCGGGTCTACACCGGGCGCATGGGCTCGCGCGGCAGCCTCGATGTAGTAACTCGCGAGCATGGCCACGCGAGGCTGACTCGAGATACACCTCCAAAACACAGAGGTGAGCCTCGCAAGGCAGGCCGAGCCATCAGAAGTCCCCGAGAACCACCGTCCACACCGAACGCACAGCGCACCCTACGTCAGCCGACGGCTCGACCCCGAGGCACGCTCGGCCGAGGCAACGTGCGCCCGAGGAAGCCCGAGCTAAGTCCACACCGACTGAGGCATTGGCTCGCGAGGCTGCTCACGACCCGTGCTTGGTCGGTGTGGTGTGCGGCTAATTAAGTTTTAGTGACAATTAAATTTCTTACTGTCACTTTCGTTTGTATAGTGCTGATTAAAGAGAAAAAGATAAGGAAAGACATTTAATTGTCATTAAAACTCAATTGACGTCTCTGAGTACAGCAGTAAGTCACATAACGTTCTTCATATATACGCTCGTCAAACTCAAACTCAAAATTTTTTATTCAATTTTGAATCGTCTAAATTTATTTGGATGGATGCTCACCTGTCCACCCACCCCATCTATTCAGGAAGTCTTTTTTATCGTCAGGTTTAGGGTTTTCTTGACCAGTGGCCTAATTCACGTATTTCGTAATAGTCGAAATGTCGTTTACGTTTAGAAGTCGTCCTATTGAAAAACAGTCACAAATCCGTATTCACCTGTCACTTCGCTAGAACGATTACTCTATAGGAACGCAACTCAGCGATTTGTCAACTATTTAAACTTAATGTTGCCATTACAGTTCTACCAAATAAATTCAAATACTTTTTGTTAACAAAACATGCAGAAATGTTTATTATTTTTTTCCAACGACTTGGAAATTGTCTTATTTGACGTGTAATCGCTGAAATCCGATAAAACTAAACGTCAAAATAATAGGTGAATACCGCGGAGGCAACGATCGAACTTCGTAATACGCTTAAACAAAACCGACTTAAACAAAATCGTGCGATTGATACGTGAATACGAAAAGTGACTTCAGCGATCAAATCGCTTGCATGTCGTTGAAGTTTTGTTACGTGAATTAGGCTACTGAGCTTTAACGAGAACGTCTCCAATCTGGTTTAAGTACTTTCACCGAGGTCTTCTAAAAGATCTATGATACCTTAAATCTCGTGAAACATTATTATTCACCAACTTTTCTTTCTATGTCCATGATTTGAGATATCCTAGAGATATACACATAAACAGTAAACAAATAAAACATAAAGCAATAAGTCACGCCATTCAAGTTGGATCTAAGCACGACAACTATCAATACAATCGAAGTGACACTTTAATACCTATGTCTTACTGTACAATATACAGGATGTTGGGTAGGTTATAGCTAAACTGATGAATATACAATGTCATAGGGGTGGTACTTCTAACATGTTAAGGCTAAGTACTACATCTAAATTCATCGACAAAAAAATAATATGGACATAAAAAAGTGATTTTAAATCACAAAATAATTAAGTAATGTTTTTTTTCTCACCAAAATAAACTAAAACATACAAAACAAAGTAATTTATTAGTTAGCCAGTGTCATTAGCTACCGTTTGCTATTTTTTTCATGTTTCTCCGACGTATGAAACCTTTGATATCGCACATAGTAAAAATGGTCATAAATTATAGGGGGAGCTGGTTGGACCCCCCATATTTGGTGGAATAATATCAACCGTGTCGCGTAGCGGTGAAGGAATACTACCACCCCCTCATTTCCCTTGGGTGTCGTAAAAGGCGACTAACGGACTAAAGACTGCACATACTTCTAACAGCATAGAGCGGCGATAGGCTCACCACCTGTCACGCTAAGCAGATGTGCAGTCCCTATTTGGTGAAAAGTGGACTATGGTAGAGGACTGCTTTGGCTATACTCATGTCCGGTTTGCGTAGTCTCTGACTAACCTTTCAGGGTTAATAGTCGTAATTATGTTAGTATGTATGTATGTACATATTACCAAACATCCTTTATAAGAGTAATATCTCACTGTACAATATAATAATCAACGGTACATCGTAAGACCAATGTCTCACTGTATACGAGTAGTCACAGTTCTGACAGATTTATCACATAACTTGAACGGAACTTGATCCGTTGACGAATTGTGTTACGGATAACATCTGAGTGATCTGCGAGTGGAGAGATTTACGTAGTTGGTTCCGCGAATACAATATTGTTACTATGAATATTATGACTGTATTTGATAACGTACCTAGTTGTTTTAGTGTTATGTAAAATGTTATGTAAGTAAATTAAGTGAAAGTATTTCGGGATCGTAGTAAAAGGAAAGCTGTGGTTGGTCGCTTTTTAAAACACTTTTTTTATTATTTCATCTTTTCATTTTGGTGCCAGCCGTTAGATGGCTGTCGTAAAAACCTACAAAACCGCCATGGGCCAGCGTGCTGGATTATAGGCTATGGCTAATTTAATTAATTAAACTAAAATAATTAATTATTATTTATTTGTATGAATTTTTTACTAAGGTAGGTGAATAATGAGTAAGTATATGACGCAGAAGGTACCAACAAACAAGACAGTCCTATCACAAGGATAACAAAATTAGGTTTTGTGAAAACTAATGTGTAAACCTAAACGCACCCGGTTAAACATAAAAATAATTGACGGTAGGCAAATAACTTCTAACTATGAGACACTTAACACCTCATTCTCCCTGTGACCACGGATCCTGTAAAGGGTTCGAAACGTCAGGAAAATAGAAAATAAAACTATGTTATGTAGTAAGTTAAACGCGAGTGATGATCCGTAAAAAGTGTTTCATTTCAAAAGTTGGTTTTATAATAATACTAGCGTCCACTCGCGGTTTTACCCGCGTGGTTCTAAAAAAAAAAAAATTCTATGTGTTAATCCAGGTCACAAACTATCTTTATGCCGAATTTCATCCAAATCCATTTAGTAGTTTTTACGTGAAAGAGTAACAAACATACACACTCACAAACTCTCGCCTTTATAATATTAGTGTGGTGTGAAGTGTGATAAAACTTACTAGAAATATAACACTAGCCCAACAGGCAACTAACAGACTGGCCAAAATGCATACGTGACAGTCCTACGAACTGCGAGAAGAGGGATGATGAAGAGCAGATGAAGAAGGGGCGGGGCGTAGTAGGAACGTCAGTTGTGTGCAGAATGCAGATGTCACCTCTTTTCCCCCTCGTGGGTTTGATATTATTTAGTAATGTCTGTTTCTTGTCGTTTTATCTGAGCAATTCATCGATTCACCATACATTGTTGCTGGGCACGCGATAATGTATGGTGAACAGATATACTTATTGACTTTAACAAACGTTAGATATGCAGATAGCATCAGCAACTCACTTTTTAAAGTCGTGCAACCGTTTCGTTGTTTGTTAGACCAGTGCAAACGTGTTATTAGAATAGGCTTGTGTCCACTAAGAATAAATCGGAAGGATTAGCGGCGTTTCTAATGATCAATTATGATTTATAGAAACAAAATATCTAAAATATTCATCATAAAAAATTAGGACTATTAATATTTGGGGGGATGGGGAAAACTCTCCACCAACCATACCGCATTGCGCTTGTACAATGCCAAACGTTCAGTTCCTGCAAAGGTCAGTTCGTAAGGCTCTTTTTTCCCTTGATATCCATAAGGCGAGTGGGCCTGATGCAGTTCCACCCATTGTGCTTCGGACGTGTGCTCCTGAATTGGCACCAGTTCTAACGCGCCTTTTCCATCTCTCTTACACCACTGGCGTCGTCCCGAGCTCTTGGAAGACAGCCCTTGTCCACCCGATTCCAAAAAAAGGCGATCGCTCAGATCCGTCTAACTACAGGCCAATAGCTATTACCTCTTTACTCTCCAAAGTAATGGAGTCCATTATAAACCGCCAGCTCTTAAGGTACCTAGAAGAGAACCAGCTACTAAGTGATCGCCAGTATGGTTTTCGTCGCGGTCGATCGGCTGGTGATCTTTTAGTGTACCTTACTCACCGATGGGCGGAGGCAGTCGAGAGTAAGGGGGAGGCACTGGCAGTTAGCTTGGACGTAGCGAAAGCTTTTGACAGGGTTTGGCACAGGGCTCTTTTCTCTAAACTTCCATCATACGGGCTTCCTGAGAAATTGTGTTCATGGGTTGCCAGCTTTCTTACTGGGCGTAGCATCAGAGTCGCAGTCGACGGTTCGTGCTCCGACATGAAGCCCGTGAATGCTGGAGTCCCGCAGGGGTGTGTGTTGTCCCCTACTTTGTTTCTTCTGCATATCAATGACATGCTGCATAACAACAGCATTCATTGCTATGCGGATGACAGTACTGGGGATACGCTCTACACCGGGCGAGCTAATATTTCTCTGGAAAGCGTCATCGAGAGCCGGAATAAACTTGTGACTGACACCGAGAACATGTTAAGTCATGTCATGTTCCTCGATACGGGGCGTCTGATCGACGAAGTTCGTATAAGAAGCCGGCGTTACTCTAAAATCAGCCTAATACACGCCCCGCCCCGCCCGCGCTCTTCTTTCCCGCCCCCGCAAACTTTCATCCCCCGTCCCGCAGACCATAGGACATAGGACTATCATGTACGCCAGCCTGTAGCAAAACAATTGTATTATCTGCTCACATACAAAATACTTTTCTAAGAGCACAAATTAGAGATAATAGGCTAGTTGACTAAATTTCAAAATCATAATATTTAAACGATACCTGTTTACCTATTTTATCCTAACAATACATTATTTTTCATAAAATCGACCATTTACAATATTTATTTTGCGTTTTTATATTCCGATTTAAATTGACCGCAAAAACGCCTAAGACCGCCATGTTGCGTAAATGACGTCACGCCGCCGCCGTGCCAAACATCCGTTTCGTTCGACGCTTGTCCTATAGAAATGTCATAACAATAAAATGACATTTGGCACGGTGTGACGCCACGGCTTTTGATTTCCGTTTAATGTCATATGACTGAATGCGTATTATTGTCGTTTTTTTCATTAATTTTTTTTTTATTTTTTTTTTTATAGCAGAAGGAGGCAAACGAGCAAGCGGGTCACCTGATGGAAAGTAATCACCGCCGCCCATGGACACCCGCAAAACCAGAGGAATCGCAGGCGCGTTGCCGGCCTTTAAGGAAGGAATAGGCTCGTTTCTTGAAGATCCCTAAGTCGTAACGGTCCGGAAATACCGCCGCCGAGAGCTGGTTCCACAACACTGTAGTTCGAGGCAAGAAATTTCTTGAAAAACGCACAGTAGTAGACCGCCATCCATCAAGGTGATGTGGATGGAATGACAGTCGATTGCGTGTAGTGCGGTGAAGGAAATTAGCGGCAGGGATCAGGCCGAACAATTCCTCAGAACACTCCCCATGATATATACGGTACAATATACAGAGAGACGCAACGTCTCTCCGAAGAGCCAGTGGATCGAGCCGACCTGAAATAACCACGTCGCCGACAATTCGAGCAGCTCTGCGTTGAATGCGGTCAAATGGAAGGAGTTGGTATTGGGGTGCTCCAGCCCAGAGATGGGAGCAGTATTCCATATGCGGCCTGACCTGTGCTTTATACAGTTGTAAACGGTGGGCCGGCGTGAAATACTGACCCGCTCTATTAAGCACACCCAGCTTTTTCGAAGCTAATTTAGCTTTACCTTCCAAATGACTACAAAACTGAACGTCACTCGAAATATCGACGCCAAGGATTCCAATAATCGGATTGGTATCAAGGGGAGCTCCCTCAAAGTTCAGAGGTACGACGAAGGGATGTTTTTTCGCGGTAAATGCGCAAACTTGTGTTTTGGAGGGGTTAAAGCGGACTAGGTTATGTCGGCCCCAAATCGTTACTTATTTTAAGTGCACGCGGTAGCGCGAGGGACGCGCGTCACTCTGAAACGCTAACTGCCAGTAGAGGAGCTCGGACCGCGCGCGTTTCGGCAGCGCTGGCCGACGAGACGGCGCGCGTCTCACGAACGGCGCGTTTGAAACTACTATCTAGTGTAATTGTAACCGCGCGCGTGTGGCCGGCGCTGATCAAACGCGTGACTGTGAAGTCAGCCTTAGGCACGTCAGTTGTATGCTGCCACCCCTCCCCCGTTACCCGCACATCATGGGACTGTCACGTACGAATGAGCCCTCAGAACAATATGAGAATGAGCCAGCCTATATCAAAACAAGTACCGTAGAACGGGGCTATTTGTTAAAAATAAAAATAAAATTTGAATATTTATTTTTACTTTCACTTTTAACAGACAAAGAAGTATGTGTTGCTTAATATAGATATAACTCTATAAAAATATAACATAAAAACATAGAACGAACAAACAGTAAGGTTTATTTTAAAAAAGAAGGTGCCTTTCCAAATAGCCCCCAGGGTGGGGTTATTTGGTATGAATGGAAAGTGACACAGAAAATATCTTTATAATCCGTTTTTATTTCAATATAAACACGGACGGCGATATTTGGTAACATACATTTAAAAATTTACAAATAATGCAATAGTCAACACTAATTAATTAAAATTTTTACTTAGAAACTAATTTGGAACCAAACTGACAGACTCTCGTTAAATGTAGTTCATAACATCACACGCGCGGTGTTCTTCTCTCTGATTAGTCGAGATTGACAGATAACGGGGTTAGCAACTGTTAGAGAAAAAAAAGGTTGCGTTCAAGTCATTGGTTCAAGTTTATTATTTTTAATTTGTTTGCGTTCGTTCAAAAATATTTCTTTTTTCAAAAATGGCCCACGGTTACCAAATAACCCTTTCTACCGGTACCTTTTATCCCGGTCGCATACAAAAAACTTCCTTAGAGCACAATATAGAGAACTATTTAACATCAAGACTATTATCCCCGAAGGGTTTGTCAGAGACCAAGCATTAAGGACAGCAAAAGCAGTCCTCTACCATAGTCCACTTTTCACCAAATAGCGACTGCACATGTATGTGCTCAGCGTAGCAGGTGGTAAGCCCATCGCCGCTCTAAGCTGTTGTATTTATGTGCAGTCTTTAGTCCGTTAGTCTCTTTTTACGACACCCAAGAGAGGAGAGGGGGGGTGGTAGGATTCTCTCACCGCTACACGACACGGTTAGATCAGATTTAGATCAGATCTAACCGCTATTTAAATACACCAAAATTCAGGCTAGGAAAAATAGAAACACATTTCCCAAAATTTATGTGCTGTGTTTCTATTTAAATAAGTACACCAAAATTCACGCTAGGAAAAATAGAAACACATTTCCCAAAATTTATGTGCTGTGTTTCTATTTAAATACACCAAAATTCACGCTAGGAAAAATAGAAACACATTTCCCAAAATTTATGTGCTGTGTTTTTTTTCTCAAGCACTCGCATCTTTTACACCAACTATAATTACAAGATTATAATTAGAGTTGTGACAGACAGCCGGAATAGCCGCGACCCTTGTCACAGATGTAACGTAACGGTTACGTTTTCTCTCGGTATCGCCTAGTAAGGATATCGCGGCTTAGAGCAAGGCTTGACAAATAAAACAATTGTAATTATGTCTATGTTTACGGAAATGTATGTAACCCGTCATTGTATACATTTCCTAGGAATCCTACTAATATTATTATTATAAACGCGAAAGTTTGAAAGTATGGATGGATGTTTGTTACTCCTTCACGTAAAAAGTACTGAATGGATTTGGATGAAATTCGGCATACAGATAATTTATAACCTGGATTAACACATAGAATACTTTTTATCCAGATATTCCCACGGGAACGGGAACCACGCGGGTGAAACCGCGAGCGGCCGCAAGTTGTACATAAATTCTAAAATCACCCGGAAATGTGCGAAACGAGTTATACCTATTAGATACATTTTCTAAGAAATCTATACATTTCCAAAATAGCAATCGGAAATGTATTACGTTCGAGATGTAAGCCCTATAAATATTTTATATTTTACGATGTGATTGTTATACCCTTCTTTACCTATAGTTAAATAAAAAATAGACTTACTTTTAAGTATATTATTTAACTGATTTTTTATTTTTACAATTTATTCATATTTCACAGCTGATAATATAAAAAAAATACAAGACAGGATATGTTGTAATCATACAGAAATTAACCTAGACAATTTCATTTGTATTTTGTCGTAGTTTTACTTAAATGACAGACTGATTAAATATCAAATGAAGGTTTGAGCTTTTTATGAAAGTACATAGGTTTTTCTGTGTGCTAAATGGGACATAAAAATGATTAAATAGTTGATTTGTAACCTCTACAAGCCCAAGCGGTCGCATGAGACCGCACTGATATTTCGCGCCATTCCGTCAAACCCCAAGCGGTCGCATGAGACCGCTCTCTCCCACTTGACTTTGTACCGTGTGTTCATAGACTTACAGACTACTTTAGTATGAAAAAGGTCGATTATTTCGGTTCTGTGGTACATTTTTTGCATCGCGATCGCAAAATATCGCATAGTCTGTGCTCGATTCTATCAAATTCGACGTTTCAAAATTTCTGTGTCGGAGTGAATAAGTCGCTGAGTTTTGTGTGCTATTTTTATTGGATTTATCTTATGTAAGTAAGGTTTTAAGATGTTTATTCTCATTAATAACAAAAAAAAAATACTGTTTCTTATTAGAAAATGATTAATCGTATTTAGATAAGAAGTTGTAAGAAATACATCGTTATTACTACTAGATAAAGCCAATAATATTAATAAAGCATGTAAAGTCCGTAGGCATGTTACCGATATCCAAGTGATTTTTAGAGAAATACTATGACAAATAAACTGTTGCAATCATCACTTTATTTTGATACCTGATGGATAGGAAATATATCAGTTACTATATTGTTGTTTACAGAACGACAAAAGATGGTTTGATTTTAGAGTAATGTTTTTTTTTGCAATAGGCGGGAATAGTGACGACATCCGCAAATTCAAAAAAATGATAGCGCACCTGCTGTCATTATTTTTGACATTTAAATTCCAAGACTGAGGGGGTTGTGAAATGGCGGAGACCTCGGCGAATGTAGGTAATTAGGTGACGGTGACGTTCTCCTTAAAGATCATACAAAATGTACCCTTTCTTTTCTCGGTTTTTTTTATGTATAAAATTACCCAAAAAAAATAATATTTACGGTGCAAGAATATTATCACCCCCTCTCTTCCCTTGGTTGTCGTAAAAGGCGACTAACGGACTAAAGACTGCATATACATCTAACGGCTTAGAGCGGCGATGGGCTCAGCACCTGTCACGCTGAGCACATGTGCAGTCGCTATTTGGTGTGTCGTGGACTATGTCAGAGGACTGCTTTTGCGGTCCTCATTGCCTAGTCTCTGACTAACCCTTCGGGGTTAATAATCGTGATTATATTATTATGTATGTAGTTATTGCAAATAAATGTACGCTGTGGTCTA
The DNA here is from genome assembly GCA_963921215.1 of Scoparia ambigualis. Lineage (NCBI taxonomy): Eukaryota > Metazoa > Arthropoda > Insecta > Lepidoptera > Crambidae > Scoparia > Scoparia ambigualis. Next base: position 68,223,048 of record OY992501.1, read on the forward strand.
GTGGATAACCGGTCGTAGACCCAGAGCTTCGGTTCGTTTCCCAGCGGGGGCATCTTTGTGTACTTACTCAGGTTGGTAGTAGGGCTTGTTAAGTCCGCCTGGCTAGCTACCAACCTCCTTTTCTAAAGCCTGGCGCTATAACAACAATGTTAATAGCATTGTTGTGTTCCGGCAGTTTAGAGATGAGATTGCCAGTTCCTGGCCAGTCAAGGTTTTCGGGTGAAGCGCGCTTTTACGTACCTACCTACCGTATATCGCCACTTACCATCGTAAGTTAACTTTATTTATTTATATAAAACAACAAAACTTAATACTACCATTACAGATAATAACTCAACGCGACAGTACAAGTACTTATAAAATGTTCTAACCTAACCTATTTACATTTGTAGCAAATGACAAGCAGTACAGTCCTTGTGAACTCACTCAGAGTACCTACACCCAATCGAATATGTTTTATTTATCTATTTACAAACTTATAACTGTAAAATATTTTTTATATTTCTATTATGTAACTTAACTCACCCGGTGAGATGAAGGCCAAGTGCCTACGCGCAGTGGATAAAAAAAGACAGCCATAACCACGTCAACCATGCGAGTTGGGAATTATAAAAGACTGCCATCTTAAGACAAGGTAACAGCCGTGACCAACTGTTTTACGTGCCTTTTTGTTAATTTGTTTTTAATTTGGTAACCTATTAAGTGACCTGGCATTACGAAAGCTACTAAACTATTATGATCAAGAGATAAATGTTAGCAGGTTAATATATGAAGACAATTGATTATTTTGATTTCTTGCAAATTAATTCAATTCATTTTAATATAATTTATTCAGCTTAAGCTACAATAAATGAGCCCTTAAAATTGTCGATATGCCATCGATTCGTAAGTCTAAGGGCGGACAGATCTTGCACTGAGAAGAACCGGCATGAAACTCAGCAAGGGCATTTCTCTTATCCCTTTCTTTTACAGCTTTTTCATTAGAAACTCAATGATAAATACGCGAAATCTAAGCCTGACAGTGCTGACTCTTGTGTTTCGTTTGGTAAGTAAAAGTACCATCTCATCCCCTACCCCCTTACAATTATCCTCTTTCAAAAACATCAAAATTTAAAATCATTTATTCAATTTAGGCTTCAATAATTGAGCACTTATAAATGTCGCTATGCCATCGGTTTGTAAGTGCTAACTACAGCGGCGGGAGTCTTGGAAAACCGGCGAGAGTTCCTCGCCCCTTTCTTTTACAGCGTCAATACTAATTGGAAAATGCCCTCCCTATTAGAATGGCATTTCCCATTACAACATAAAAAACATTTAATACGATTGCAAGACAACCCAACAAATACAAAAGAACATCTAATAAAAACCGGCCAAGTGCTCGTCAATCGGACTCGCCCATGAAGGGTTCCATAGCAGCAAGTAACAATTATAAAAGTTCTTGTAGTTCGATGTAACTTTGATCGATGTTTTAATAATAGTGTATTTTTTTATTAATTAATTTATGACGTATTAAAAAAACTACTTACTAGATCTCGTTGAAACCAATTTTCGGTGGAAGTTTGCATGGTAATGTACATCATATATTTTTTTTAGTTTTATCATTCTCTTATTTTAGAAGTTGCAGGGGGGACACACAGTGTCTCTCGCGCAAACTATTCAGTTTAGAAAAAAATGATATTACAAACCTCAATATCAATTTTGAAGTCCCATCCATAGATACATATGGGATTAATGAAAAAAAAAATTTGAGTTTCAGTTCTAAGTATGGGGCGCACCCCCAAAATTTATTGATTTTTTTCTATTTTTGTGTGAAAATCTTAATGCGGTTCACAGAATACATCTACTTAGCAAGTTTCAACAGTATAGTTCTTATAGTTTCGGAAAAACGTGGCTGTGACATACGGACGGACAGACAGACAGACATGACGAATCCATAAGGGTTCCGTTTTTTGCCATTTGGCTACGGAACCCTAAAAACGGGTATTGCTCAATTTAAAATAAAATAAACAACGTCTTACAGTATCTTTGATTTTTGCCTGGCATAGCCACCTATTTGAGCACGAAACAATTAATGTCTCCATTGTGTCTGGTTTTTGCCGAATGAATGGTTATTACTCCTTTCTGAATGACCTTAAGGCCGCCAATGCATCTACGGCTCCTCTGGTTTTACAGGTGTCCATGGGCGGCGGTGATTACTTTCTGTTAGCATGCTCGTTTTAGTCCTTTTTACAAAAAAATAAAACAAATGGCCCCTAAGCTCTAAGCGAGCGGCTAGAGCCTCAGCATAAATTGGCCAATCCAGAGGATTATTTTATTATTTTATATTCTTTATTGCACAAAAACACATAATATACATAAAATACATAACAAACCATGGTAAGCAAAGGTGGATTTATCTATGAAAGAGATCTCTTCTAGCCAACCTAAGTTGGAATGGGGGAATGGTGAACGGTAAGAGCGACAAGCGTGCAAAGTAATAGTCATTGGGCATAATATTTGACCCAGATCATAAAAGGTTGCGTACAAAAACCAAATATGGATTAAATTAAAGAACTGAATCTCACTTTTCATTCCATGTAATTATTTTGTTCAAAATCCTCCGGAAATAAAAGATATTGAACAATGAATGCTGGTTTTCTTTGTCGACAATGAAACACGAATGTATTTATTAGTTCTAATACAAAGAGTATGTAGTTGAGTAGGACTATTTTTTTATTACCACTAAGGGCATGCCGTACCTTCCTCTATTGTTTACATCTATGGCCTCACCTCACTCTTCACTTCTGTTGTTCGTCTTCCGTCGTTTCGATTTGTGAATTTCTACTACACGCGTTAGTTTCTATTGTGTAATAAATCACGTTGTTTTGTAGAATTTAATATTATCTTCCTTTTACGTTTAGTGACACTGTAACTTAGAGGCCAAAAGTATCCAGAAGAATCATAAAAATCAAAATGTAGTACTTTCGTCAGTTCTCCCACGGTTTGCAAGCATGCAACATGCAACCTATATTATTGTGTTTCTAGTCTGCCCTATTTTGTTTATCTACGCTGTGGATTAAATGTCCGAACAAAATGCCCAATGGTCTTTATAAAAAAAAGAAAATAAAGCCTATAATAATAATAATAATTTACAATAAATGTATTTTATTATGACCCTACTACTACATACAAATATATAACTATAAGATATAACTAATATAAAAATAAAGCATCCAATAAATAATATAATAATAATATTACAATAATAACCGATAAATTTAAATACAGTCTAACTATATTATACTTTTTTTTTAATTACCCTATAATGTCCTACTGCTGGGAAAAGGTCTCCACCACTTCCTTCCAGCTCTCTTTCTCTTTAGCCAGCTCTAACCAATTTCGACGGCCCCGACGCCAACGTCGGTCTTTGATTACCCAACGCGTGCTGATGTTCGCCCCCCTCTCTGGGTTCATTCTTACCACCTGCCCCGCCCAGTCCCACTTGAGCTTTGCAGATTTTATGTCCAATATCGGCAACACTTGTCATGGAACGCAGTGTGGTGTTTCGGACATGGTCGGTTCTCTTGATGCCGAGAATGCTGCGTTCCATGGCTCTTTGACAAACCTTGAGTCGGGGCTTTTATTTTTATACATAATCACGACTATCATCCCCGAAAGGTTAGTCAAAAACTAAGCAATGGGGACATCCCCTCTCCTTACTTCACTAAGTTTCCGGTAGGTAAGATAGGTAACCGGAGCTGTCAAGCTCGCTCACTTCTCGTTTCACGAAGGGCACAACTCGCAGTTGCCACTGCTAGGGTCGTCGACTCTAAAGTCGACTCCCAAGTGTCCACCTTGGTAGCGGAGTAGTAAGCACACTCACTGCTCGGAACCCATCCGGGCGCCTAGCCAGTTCCCACGTCCTACGCGGCTGGCTGGACCGGAGACTTACGGCATCTAGGAGGCCGCCTCTACTAGTTATCCAGACTAGTACCGGAGATGTCAACACCAATGTCCAATGAGAACCACCGGACAAAGCTGCCAACTATAAGGGAAACTCACGTTCCCCGCAGGACTTTTCGCTTCTGGCCCCTCAGAGACTGCTACTAGGCCCCGCTCGCTGTGCACGAGTTTGGAAGTCCTGGCACACAATACCAGGACAAACGAACATTCCCAAGCTCTACAGCTAACCACACGCCACTACGAGTCCAACCCATGTCCGGATTCCGCCGGAGACGCCTGGTTAAAGGCACGACCAGCGGGGGGCTTGAACCGGAACCCCGTAGTACCTCTGAAAACACAACCGGACCCGTAGTTCCAGTTGTGATACCCTATCTATTGAGGTCGGTAGATAGGGACTAGCAATGGGGACAGCAAAAGCAGTCCTCACTACCATAGTTCACTTTTCACCAAATAGCAACTGCACATGTGCTCAGCGTGAAAGGTGGTGACCCCATCGCCGTTCTATGCTGTTGGATGTTTGGGCAGACTTTAATGAGTTAGTCGCCTTTTACGACACCCAAGGCCAAGGGAAGAAGGGGTAGTATTTTTGGATCACAAATGTTTAACCAAAAAACTATTTACAAATTCTTACTTTACAACCAACGTTTCTTAAAAGTACTAAGTATTTATTTTATTTTTTATTTTATTTTTATTTTTATTTTATTTTATTCAGGACAATAAACAATTACACAATACCAGTTAAATTAAAAATTAACAATAAATTAGTTCATTGTGTAACCAGCGACATTGTCCACAACAGAGGTAAATACATTTTTATCGAAACAGGAACAGACAACAACTATTATTGATTCTATGAAAAAATCTGTGCTGTGAAATATAAAGCCAATAATTGTGTTGTTCAAAATTCTAAAATACATAAGTACACATAAATGCGCCACAGAAAATGATTCCAAAATTCTCTCAAACGTTATCTCAGACTGAGTTACAAATTCCTCTAGGACGTTCGTTTTAAACTGATTAAGAGTGAGAGAAAATATGTCTATTAAATTTGTCGTTAAAAGAGTGAAAAATGCGAGAAAGGGGTATGCGTTCCCCTGCGTTAGTTTTGGAGCAGTATGGCATAAAATGTCGATGAGGTCGCGCTTCCCTTATTCTCTGTGATCTACTTGGTACACGGTATTGGATTTGATCAGTCAAGTCCATAGCATCAAAATTATTATGAAGTAACTTATATAAGAAAACGCAATCTAGGAATGATCTTCGGCACTTGAGAGTGTTTAGTTCAAATTTTTGTAAGAGGTGATTGTATGATTTGCGGGAGCGAAAACATTTGTAATGCACAGTGCGCATAAATTTTCGTTGTACTGCCTCCATTTGATCACAGTATTTAATATAATGAGGATTCCACACATTCGGGCATACTCCAACTGAGACCTGATTAACGTCTTAAAGAGGTACAAATAAGTTGAGGGTTTTTTGAAATGTGAACACGAGCGTATCACAAACCCGTAAAACTGATAGGCTTTATTAGTTATATGGTCAATATGTTTATCTAAGTGTAACTTATAATCTAAGATTACGCCGAGGTCTCGGATCGACGAGACACTTTCAAGTGGAGTATCATTAAGTTTGTAAGTATATGCTGTAACATTTAGCTTTTTTGTGAAGGTAATTGCTTTGCACTTTGAAAGGCTTCATTGCAGCTTATTTATTGTGCAATAGCTTGAAAGTCGATCTAAGTCTTGTTGCATTTTGACACAATCATCAGTATTGTTAATTTTTTTGAATACTTTTAAGTCGTCTGCATACAACAAAAACTTTGAGTTTACGAAACAAGAACCTATGTCATTAATGTACAAAATGAACAGCAGGGGCCCAAGAATGGAGCCTTGCGGCAAACCTGATGTTACAAATGTGGCGTGAGATGAGAAACCGTTGATAACCACCTTCTGTGTCCTATTCGTGACATATGACTGGAACCAGCGCCGTAGGTTACCCCGAATCCCGTTGAAAGATATCTTTTGAAGAAACATTGCGTGGTCAACTTTGTCGAAAGCCTTACAGAAGTCAGTATATACAGTATCGACTTGTTTGCGCTCATCCATGCTTTGAAATAAGTAGTTGGTAAAAGATATGAGATTTGTAACAGTTGAGCGCTTTTTAACAAAGCCGTGTTGTTCAGGTATAATGATGGGATGAAGACCTGGATAAATTGAGTTGTGTACTAACCTCTCAAAGACTTTCGACATTGCAGACAGAAGTGAAATGGTTCGATAATTAAAAACATTATCTCTGTTACCGTTTTTATAAACTGGAATAATATTTGCATTCTTCCAAACGTTAGGGAATACTCCATTTTTAAGACATACATTGTGAAGTATTTGAAGAGGGATGCTAAGAGTATCAGCTGTCTGTTTTAGAAATAACGGAGGTATTCCATCAGGCCCTGAGCCCTTCGTAATGTCTAGGGACTTAAGTTCTTTTACAATGCTATCTTTTGTGAAGAAGATGTCGGACAAAGCAAACATTCCGTCACTCTCTGCAGAGGATAGGACCGTGTCTTTTACCTTACTGGGTTCATAGACTGAACTAAAGAATGATGAAAACAAGTTACAGATCTCTTGAGGGTCATTAGTTGTTACATCACTATATGTTATTGTATCAGGAATGCCATTTTTATTTTTTCTTTTATTAATATAGGATCAAAATGTTTTGATGTCTTCCTTATGCCCTCTACAATATTATTTATATAAGATTTAAAACATTCATTACTTAAAGTTTTAAAACGCTTGCGATACAAAGAAAACTGCTCATAGTCCAGTTTATTGTTATATTTTTTCCACCTAATATATGTCAAAAGTCAAAGTCAAAGTCTTCTCTTATTTTCTCTAAGCGGAACATGTTCCTTAATAATATTGAAAAAAAGTTCGTAAAATCGATGCACAGCTTCCTCAGGCAGCAGAGATAGCAACTCCTCATTCCAGTCAACCTCAAGAATTTCTAAGTTAATGCGTACATAATTAGCTTCAATAAATCTAAACCTTGGAGCGTTTCACTGTGCCATCGGCTTATAATTAAATGTAATTAAAAGAAAAATACAATTAATAATAGTACCGAAACATACAGCAGAATGATAAGTTATAATTGTCAATCTGTTAAGAGTTCATTGGAAGGTGTCAAGGCCCTTTGTCAGTCAGCTGACATAGTGGCCCTTCAGGAGACCTGGCTGCTGCCGTATGAGCTGCCGATGCTGGACACGATTGACAGCGAGTTCGCAGCCACCGGGACGTCGGCAGTGGATGACTCAGCGGGCCTACTCACTGGTAGGCCGTACGGCGGTGTAGCTCTATTGTGGAGAAAAAGTGAGTTTGATTCGGTATCTGTGGTGGAGTGTGATAATGTGCGGATGACGGCAATAAAAGTAACTGTAAGTAACAATCGACAGTAATTTTTTGTGTGTATATGCCTACAAACCGTAAGGATAACAATCCAGTATTTATAGAGTGCCTTAGTTCTATTCAGTCTATTATAGAATCAGAACAAAGTAGTGGCGTAGACGCTTTCTATATCTTAGGCGATTTTAACGCTCATCCGGGCGAAATATTTTTTAAGGAATTACAACACTTTTGTAGTGATAATTTGTGGCTGTGTGCCGATGTAAATATGTTGGGACTACAGTCGAATACATTTACCTATCGTAGCGATGCGCATGGCTGTGTGAGATGGTTAGACCACTGCGTTGTTACAAAGTCTGCGATGGCCACAATAAGAGATATCTGGTTACAATATGACGTGTATTGGTCTGACCATTTCCCACTGGTGATCGAGTGTAGTCTTCGCAAATTGGCTAAAAAGATAGTTCCGTCTGTGACAACTGATGATCATAACAAATATGTTATTTGGGGTAACAGACACCCACATCAAATTGATAAATACCTAGAGTTATGTAACTCTAAACTCAGAAAAATTGACTTTCCGCCAGATCTGGGTCATTGTTGTGGTGCATCTTGTCACAATCCTGACCACCTACTGATATTGGATAAAATGTATTCTGGTATTATTGATGTTTTGTCTAATGCAGCTATAGAGAGTTACGATTTTAAAGTAAATCACAAAAAACCAAAGTCTGTAATTGGTTGGAATAAGCACGTCGCCGGCGCTCACCGGGAAGCCAGACTTAAATTTAAAACATGGCTTTTAGCGGGCAAGCCCACAAGTGGTATAATATGTAGTGAAATGAAAGAAACAAGAAAGATTTTTAAATCAAAATTAAAATGGTGTCAGAAAAGGCAAGATCAATTAAAATGGATAGGTTAGCATCAAATTACGCAGATAATGATTTTAAAAGTTTTTGGAAAAATACAAAAAATCATAATATTAGAATGAGGCTACCGGCGAGCGTTGACGGACGGCAAGATCATAGGGCTATTGCTAACTTGTTTAGGGAACATTTCGTTGTCAGGTCACCACTGGTTCCGTCGTCCGGCCAGGTGAGCGTTGCTGAGACTGAAATAACAAAACAGCCTGTGCAGTTTTCCGCAAAAAATATCTCAACAATTATAAAACATATGCAAAGAGGAAAATCACCAGGTTATGACGGTCTCAGCATCGAGCACTTTAAGCACGCCGGTGTGCATTTGCGGCGCGTGTTGGCGATGCTGTTTAATCTGTGCATGATACATTCGTATCTGCCCGAGTTGTTGATGCGCACTGTTGTTGTACCGATTTTGAAAAATAAAACGGGCGATTCATCCGACAAAGCTAATTATCGGCCTATCTCCCTTGCAACAACCACTGCGAAGGTGCTTGACAGTTTACTTAATTGTAATCTCACACAATATGTGAACATAAACGACGCTCAGTTTGGGTTCAGGGCTGGACTCTCAACCGAGAGTGCAATCCTGACTCTAAAACACACTGTCAAATACTACACAATGAGGAGGACTCCGGTATACGCGTGCTTCCTGGACTTGTCAAGAGCTTTTGACCTTGTAAATTATGACCTTTTGTGGGATAAGCTGGGCAGCGCGGGTGTGCCGGTGGAGTGTGTGTCGCTCCTTAAGTACTGGTATTCACATCAAAAAAACCAGGTGAGATGGGCGGGTAAGCTGTCGGATGAATACCGTTTGGAATGCGGGGTAAGACAGGGGGGGCTGACCTCACCCCTGTTATTTAACTTATATATTAACCAGCTGATCGAGAAGCTCAGCAGTACTCATGTCGGATGCCATATAGACGGAACCTGTGTCAACAATATAAGTTACGCGGATGACATGGTTCTGCTGAGCCCCTCGATCAATGGTATGAGACAGCTGTTAGCTTTATGTGAGACGTACGCGGATGCACATGGGCTGCAGTATAACACTACAAAGACTCAGTTGTTAGTTTTTAAGTCATGTAGGTCAAATAAACATCATAACACCCATGTGCCTCCCGTAGTTCTGAACAGCACGGAGCTGAAAATTGTAGACAAATGTAAATACCTAGGACACGTGGTGACAAGTGATCTTAAGGATGATGAAGACCTAGAGAGGGAGCGTAGGGCGTTGGCGGTAAGAAGCAACATGCTCGCCCGCAGGTTCGCTCGATGTACAGAAAAAGTTAAAATAGTGCTTTTTAAAGCCTACTGTCAATCATTTTACTCGAGCGGGCTGTGGGTGAGTTATACGCGGCGAGCCTTCAATACCCTACGTGTCCAGTACAACAATGCGTTCAGGATGTTGATGGGCCTGCCACGGAGCTGTAGTGCGTCGGGTATGTTTGCGGAAGCACGAACAGACTCCTTTAGCGCCATTATGCGCAAAAAAGCTGGCTCCATGCTACGGCGCTTACGAAGCAGTGGAAACAGCATCCGTTATTGCTGAAAGACGAGACTGTCCTATCCAGAAACACTGGGTGGAGTTAGTGATAGGTCTAAAATAAAAAAAAAATATAATGATTAATGTGTAATTTTATGAGTACTAACAGTATTAACATAGTATAAGTAAAATTGTTACTAACTACTCTACTAACAAAATATTATGGATTAATTTTATGGATCAATGTTTATTTAATTGCAATTAATTATTTATTTTTTAAAGTGTATTATTATGTTACTTATATGGATTTTCTGTCTGAAATAAATGATTATTATTATTATAGCCGGAGACCAAGGACAGTTTAGTAAGAAAAGGTGGGTGGTGTTTGTCTCGCTGAACTAGACAGTCAGTTGCAGACTCGCAAACAATTTCGCAAAAGTCAGAATTGGTTATAAACAAATCTAAAGTACGGCCTAAATCATTTTTCAAAGAATTATATTGATAGCTTTTTGTTATACTCAATAGGTTAATCAAGTTTCGCTCCGCGAGCCCCGTTGAGTCAGTGAGTATCGGTTTTGTACCAACATTATCTAAATGCCATTCGATGTGAGGTAAGTTAAAATCTCCGAGCAAGAAGAAACTATCGACCTCAGCAGTAGAAAGCGCGCTCTGAATAATCCCATATAACAGGTCATAGGTACTGTCTGATTGATTTGGTGGTATATATAAACTAATAAAGATATGAAACTTGTGCGGTTCGACAGAGCGCACCTTCAACATTACGTAGTCAACATTAGATGGGAAGATGCCGCTGTTGTCGGACCCGCTCAGCCGCAGCTCGCAGCGCGCAGCCTGTAGGGACCGGTGCACAGCAATCAGCGTACCTCCACCGTCACGCTTACCGCACGCGTCACGGTCCCTATCGCAGCGAAAGACCACATAACGGGAATCAATAAATTCGTTATCAGATATACTTGCAGTTAACCAGGTCTCAGTGAGAACAATTATATCGTAACACTCTGATAAAATATTCATATATATCGTATTTAACTTAGTGCGCAATCCTCGGAAATTTTGATAATAAAGCGAGATTAAATTGGCCATTTTATGATATAACGTATGTTTAAGAATTTCAAGTTAATAACGTAAATCATAGTAATAAATGTTGCAATCGACAATATTATAATGGAAACAGTACAACAAATTGTATGGAATAACTGATGTAACTTCAAACCCTTACCTTTAAAATAGACACCCTCATGTAGATCACTTAATTTTGGTAACACTAAACTATTATTATTATTTTGAATCAGAACACACTTGTACATTATTAAAACAGTAACACAATTCAACATTCTCAAAGTTAGACAAATATAAACGTAGATCACAAATCGAAGGTACTTTCTCTTTTGTTTAAAAATGTTGTGAAATGATTCTAAACGGCTTGCACGACAATTTATGGCATTATACATTAATACACACTCATTTAGTGAATATTTGGCTAGCACAACAAAAAATTTACTCCAAAAATATATTTTTTTCAGTAATAGGTACACTTATTAACACGATAATATAAAGATTTACACATATTATTTATAATTATTTTATAAAACAAGTCTTAAAAGGTTAACAGATAATGTAAACATAAAACCGTCTGCACACTTGTGAGAAATTGGACATTCGTTAACACAGAGTAATGAAAGATTGAGAGGCTGCATAAACAAACATTATAAGGAATGTTATTGTAATGACAATCATGATGAATAAACATGTGTAACACTGGCAGTAAATATGTTGACAAAATGAAACCAAAAAACAAGCGGGTATAGTTATTTCTCGAACTTAATAAGGTCGTCTTTGTTCTGAATTGCGAATATAGAGGAAGTTTCGTTCTTACGCGCAAGAACGATGCCGTTCTTGACCCAAACAAAGCGAAATCCCTTCTGCTTTGCTGATTCTCTAGCTTCTCGGAAGAGTATTTTTTTATTAACCAAAGTTCGTTGACATAAATCTTATGAGATGGCCCGCGTATGCACAGTTGTTCAGACGTGATGCCTTTGTGTAATCTGGAGGCAGCGATAATGTTATCTAGTTTTATGTTTGTAGAGAATTTAATAATTATGTTTTTAGAACGAGTGCCTGCAGGATTGGCTTGCGGAATACGATGAATGGCGACTATATCTTGGCGCGATAGGGGGTTCACGCAAATACGCTGCATAAATACAATGCAGGTAGCGTAAATATGCAAACCAGTGGGTAGGCCAATTATTGGTTGGATGAGTCTTAAGATTTTTAATTAATTTATAGTCAATCGATGGATGCAGGATCAAAAAACAATCACTCAAATGAACTTCAAACTCACTGTGACACTTTTACTATATCCACTTAGCACAAATGCTAATAAAACTCGAGAATTTTAATTAAAAACACGGAGCGTTATTACGTGAACCTGTCTAGATTAGTGACGTTGACGTATGTGATTTGTTGTTGTTGTTTATTTTAAAAACAACTTGTTCCGCAAATGCTTCGTTTTACAAAAAAATCATATGACATACGTACATTTTGCAAATCTTTCCATAAAGGTACAAATGTTTTGGATTCTATTTGATTGTTTTTACATTTTTCATTTAAAATTTCGATTCTTATGGCAAATTCACATTTATACAAAATGTCACTTTTGATTTAATTTATTTAGTTTGACAAGTTTTCCTTCCTTTACTTCTTTAGTATAGCCAGGTAGGGGATTTGTCAAAAGTCTAACCTAACCTAACCTAACCGACAAAACTGTAGTTTTTTTCTATATGCTATGCAACATGCATGCAAGCAAGCAAGCATGCATGCATGCTACATACGTAAAAAATGCAAAATTTTAAAATAAAACGTGCAGCATGAAATTAACTCGTATGCAAGCACATGAAATTACACGAAAATATACAATATGGCTTTAAAAATACTTTAACACCAAAAATTAAAATAAATGTTCTTGTCTAATAATGCAACACAAAATGGAAGTTAATCAGATAGGTACCTAATTATTTTAAATGGCAATTGTTTTTCAAATAATACGTTGTGAAATGAAAGTTAGTCTGGTACCTAATTTTTTTTTTTTTACTTAATTGTTTGATATACTCGTACGTTTCGTTGTCTAATGATGAAATGACAAATTAAGTTTTTGTCAATGTTGGTTGTAAAACGAAAATTTGACATGTAATTTTTGGTGAAATGGAGGAACCCAATGATATTATAATATTATAATATCATTGGAGGAACCCCAGTTTTCTTTCACCGCTACGCGTCACGGTCAATGATAACAGAAGACAAAAAATGTTTTGATTTTGTCCAAGATCTTGTTTGATGTGATCAAGCATCACCAAAATTATAAGCTCAACAAAATGCTAATTATTTGTAGCTAAGAGATCTTTGTTAAAATATTATACATCAGTAAAAGAGAAAAAGCCTCGAGTGACCAACTTGCCTCGTTTGGTGTAAATTGGCCAATCCGGAGGGTTCTTTTATCAGCACCTTTGTTTTCCGGACGGCCCGTACCCGGACATGTGTCAGCCCTGCCTCAGCTTGCCGGCTTACAGCTGCCGCGTGCGTATTGACCGTTTTATTTATGAATTGTTCTATTTCTAAAGCCGCTAGACAAATTGGTGATGCCTTGAAGAGGGTGTGATCGTTGGGACGCCCGACGCGAATTATCTTTTTTCTTTATACGGAGTCAGAGTGGATTGTTCGTCTCAGAAAATGTGGTGGTTTTGCCGGTGGTTGAACCGCACGTATTCGTTTTTAGTGTGATCTGCGGTGTTGGTTAGATATACGAGATAAGGCTATTCTATTCTATATCTATTGTGGTTCCATAGATTTAAAGAATAGAACTTTTATTGATAAGACTGTTTACAATCTGCGGTTGACTATGCAGTACCTACATTTTAAAGGTCTTATGAGGGTTTACGCAATTTAATTTCCCATACAAACTTCCAAAATCAGCCTATTTTAATGAAACTTTACATGCTAGAGTAATGTACAAGGATCTAAATAGTTTGTTGAAAACATTTTTAGAAAACATTTATTTAACTGAGTTATTGCGATTTTAAACTTTCTATAGAGGACTATAAATCGCAATAACTCAGCTAAATAAACGTTTTTTAAAAATATTCTCAACAAACTATTTATATCCCAGGCCCTGTACATTACTCTAGCATGTAAAGTTTCATTAAAATTGGCTTATAGCTTATATAATAGTGGGAAACCGAAACGCGTAAGCCCTCTTAATTAAAGGTTTCCAAAAATATTTAAAATATCTCTTTATCCTTTTCCAAGTTTTTAAAGTGCCAAGCTCTAATCTAACCTTGCAATTCTCTTCAAACCCAAATAAATCCACCATTATTTTTTGTAGCGTCATCCCCTGTTATCGCAATATGCCGTTTGATCTCGCCTTCAAAGCCAAAGCACTGAATCATCCGTATGTGTACCTATTTAATCTGCTTAATGTAGATTCTGTATAATACGCGAACGCTTTTGTTGGAAAAGATTGTTATTATTATGAACTGGATCAAGATCATCATCATAGGGCCACATCTGGATTGTGCAAAATAAACTTCATACTAAGGGTTTTTGAACATCATTTTCGTAATCCCTTTGCGGTTTAGGTCTTTTAGCGAGAAGAAGCCGCAAAAAACTCTGTGTTTTCTATTTCCGGTTTCGTGTAACAAAACAATATACCTAGTGCAAAAAGAACATATTAACATACTTCATTTTTTTTTTATTGTTCCAGATACAACATCAACAGACCACATGTTCGAGGCTCCTTTGAGTCAACAAGAAAAAACGTATGTAAAATTATTCATATCAATATTTTCATACATTGCTTTTATTTCACAATTATTGACAAGGTCTAACATTAACTACAGAATTACAGATTAATGTTTGATATTTTAACGTTTTATTAACGCTTAAATATACTTAAGTAAAATTTTAAACACTGAAAAAAGACGACAACCTCAGGCGGGAATCGAACCACGCACCTTCCGCATTCCGAACGGCTGCCTTAACCACATGGCTACCGAGGTCTGGCTTTCAACCGTCGAAATTTGTCATAAATATACTTAAGTAAAATTTTAAACACTGAAAAAAGACGACAACCGAGGTTGACAAAAGAGGTTGTCGTCTTTTTTCAGTGTTTAAAATTTTACTTAAGTATATTTAAGCGTTAATAAAACGCTAAAATATCAAACATTAATCTATAAACGCAGCTTCATCTAAACCGAATGTTCAAATATTTGTAAAAATATTTAATTCGGATCTCAGAGGTGAAAACTTCTAAGATTTGATGAAGCAATGTTGAGTAAAAATATAAGCATCAAGCACTGACAAATTTCGACGGTTGAAAGCCAGACCTCGGTAGCCAAGTGGTTAAGGCAGCCGCCCGGAATGCGGAAGGTTCGTGGTTCGATTCCCGCCTGAGGTTGGCGTCTTTTTTCAGTGTTTAAAATTTTACTTAAGTATATTTAAGCGTTAATAAAACGCTAAAATATCAAACATTAATCTACAGAATTACAGTGTGCCATGGCAATTCAACTGTGTCGTGCAGCGGTGACAGAATATACCACCCCCTCTCTTCACTTGGGTGTCGTAAAAGGCGACTAACAGACTAAAACTGCACATACATCCAACAGCATAGAGCGGCGATGGGCTCACCACCTGTCACGCTGAGCACATGTGCATTCGCAATTTGGTGAAAAGTCTCTGACCAACCCTTCGGGGATAATAGTCGTGATTATATATACGTATATGTCAAAGCTGCTACTATGTCGCTACAATTTAGTATAAATAAATCCTACTAATATTATAAACGCGAAAGTTTGTATGTATGGATATTTGTTACTCTTTCACGTAAAAACTACTGAATGGATTTGGATGAAATTCGGCATACAGATAGTTTATAACCTGCACATAGGATACTTTTTATCACGATATTCCCACGGGAACGGAAACCACGCGGGTAAAACCGCGAGCGGCCGCTCGTAATTAAATAAATAAAGATTCTTTCCTACATTCACACCAATTATCTAGCCCAAGAGAAGCTTTGTTATGAAACTCGTTAAATGGTTACTGGACAACGGATAAACGTACTTAAAATACTTAAATACATACTTATTATACATAAAAAACATCCAGACCCGAGAAAATTTAGAAAAATAGTAATTTCTAAATTGACCCGACCGGGGATCGAACGCAGGACCTCAGAGATGGCGACACCATGAAAACCGGTGTACAAACCACTCGACCAAGGAGGTTGGATTGTCTCTCTCTCTCTCTCTCTCTCTCTCTCGCTAGCCAAATGATATGGCACATCTTCCCAAGTGCTGTTTGAAGGCCTGTGCCCAGCAGTGGGACGTTTATAGGCTGATGATGATGCATTTAGGATAAGGCATTGTTTCAGTCATGCTTCTATTATTGTAAGTCTCCTAATTATAAATAAGTGCAGCGCAACATTATAAATTACAAAAAAGTATAACACAAAAATTTAAAAGCAATAAAAGAGAAACATTGTTACAACACTCTTTTAAAAAATGGACGCCACTTTTTTAAAATCTTATGCCAAGATACGACTTCCTAAGACCAAGGGACTCTGTAAATTTCTAACGACATGATAAGATAATAAGTATGTTTAATAATTCGCGAGTAGTTTCGTAAAAGGTTGCAGTTTTATTTTAAAGAAACATGTTTAGCTCCTTCGAGATAATATCCGGGATGCACGAAAAAAAATGTAAAAAATATTCTTCCACCAAATTAGCTAATGTAGGTACTGACAGTGTGTAAAGAATATCGACTTTAAGAGCGTAATGACAAGCAACAACTATTGTTAACATTCGCACGGTGCATGTGCATACGATTAGAGTCTATATTCGCACAAAGGGCACGGCGGAGCGTATGCACAGTACAGTCGTGGGGAATAAAGGTTATAAAAGTATCATATTATATTTTAACCTATGGTTGTTTTATTACATATAACTCATACATCATACCCATTTCCCGGAGGTGTAGGCAGAGACCACAGTGTTCCATTTGCTACGATTCTAATGGTACGATGTAATTCATTCTTCTTTGTTCACCCATCCATCCATTAAGTTTAGACGATTCAAAATGCTTATTAACCTTATGATTATCGCATGACATATTCTCGTGCCATAGACAATAGATTTTCTACTGTGTCTGGTATTTCGGAGAGAGATGGTTTAAAATAAGTTTACTGAATAAATAAATTTTGAATTGATTGGTTGTTCCTGTTGTATCTATTTTATTGAAATAGTTTAATATTGTGTGTTGCACCTGCGCCTGGACTCCACTTCCGCTTACAGCAGGAGGAGTTGAGTCATTCGCCGGGCTTATTACAAAAAAGGCCTTTGCCCTGCAAGTTTACAGTACATCAACAGGCTGTACTTCTCTCACCGACTGTACCGCAATATCGCAGAGTGCTTCGGTTACGTTACGCCCCTGCGTGACGCGGTTAGGTTGCAACGAGCGTTCACGGAACTAGCGAACATAAAAAAACAAACATGAAAGATGCTGCAGTCGGCACGTATTTCTTTAATTAAACTTTGTGTTTTAAGATATTGAAACGTGAAAAAAAAACAGCTTACAACACTTAGCGACTGCCCTTGAGATTTATTTATCGACATTGCAAATGCTAGCCGCACTGGAAATAGCAAACCGTTTAAAGTCGAATGGCATGTCGTACGGAATCAAAGGAATCCGTGGAATCAAAACGTGTTCGCTTTTGTACCTCCCTTTCAAAATTGTGGCTTCGATGACGCTGTTCATTAATTTCAAACCGCAAGTCTGGTGCCATTACAAAGATGTGGCTGGTTTATATTCCGCAACATAATGATTACCGATCCGATTTTTAATTGCAGATTATGAGGTGGTAATCCAGGCAATTCCAGCGAATTTAAAAATTCCGTTGGATAGTTGACAACATCATCTTGGTTAGTAACGGAATCAATGGATTTGCACGTCATTAATTCGCCAGATATCTTATTTTGAATCCGATGAGTTCGGTCTTAGTTTCAGTAAAGTGACAAAAGTTGGTAGGAAATATGATGTATCCAGACGATGAGTCAACAGGTTATTACCAATATCGAGCAATTGTTTGGAAAAAACTTCTCCAGATTGGTCGTTTTGCAATACGACTCGCATGTTCATATTTAGTTTTAGCGTTTTAACGTCTTTCCATAAAATGGATGACTTTAAACATGCGTTAAGTTCGTCGGCTGGCGTTGAACGTGGTATTACTGGTAGTGTTTGGCCAATATCACCTGCCAATAAAATCATTGCACCACCAAACCGGTTTTGGTTCTTTCGTAAATCTTGCAACGTGCGGTCTAATGCTTTCAAAGATTTTTTGTGTGCCATCGTGCACTCATCCCAAACTATTAATTTGCTCTGCTGCAACACTTTGGCCATCGCAAAATTTCTCGAAAGGTTGCAAGTTGGTGGTTCATTTATTTGCATGTTCAACGGCAACTTGAGTGCAGAATGAGCTGTTCGACCACCTTCCAACAACGTAACTGCAATACCTGACGACGCAAGTGCTAGTGTGATACCATTTTGCGATCGAATCGTTGCCAAAATCAATGATATCTATGAAAAAAAATCAGCCAGTTCCATCGTTCACTACTTTCATTAGCGTATCGTAGGCATATTTTTGTTGCTCATTTAAAAGGGGAACGTTTATTAGAAAAGTTTCTTTTAATGAAGCACGTGTCTTCAATTAAAATTAATGCTTCATTCATTACATTTCTTCGTTAATTTGCAAATTTGCATTTGATGTTCTAAGAAGCTTTTTGATTTCGATTCCATCGATTCCGTTCAACTTTATTCCGCGATTCGCGTTGCTCGTCAGTTTGACTTGCCCCTTGTATATCTTTGACTCGCAGCATTGCAAGTTCTGCGACTTAAGCTTGTACGACTAATTGCTGGCATTTTCAAAAACGAAAATTCAACTTTAAATTCAAGAAAACATCGTATTCTTTTTTATAACCAAGTATATCACTAGTTATGTTAGTAACGTGTATGTTAGTCTATCTATCCAAACTTACAAAAACTCTATATTAAATTGAACTTTTAATATTAGGAGTGGCGGCTCTGAACTAACCGTGATGTGCACTAAGAAATTTAGTTTTCTCACATCCTTTATGTAAGATATAATAAATTAATTATTTTACATGTATTTTTTATTAATAAAATAACTCCGACCGAAGCATCTGTTTTAGTCTCAGAACAATAACTGTTATTGTTCTGAGGTTTTAGTGGTTATAAACGATATTCAGTTTTTTTACATCCTCTTTCGCGATGTTTACAGCACGCATTCTGTCAATTCTATGACAAACGTCTTATGGTTACATTAAAAATTTTAATAATTTTATATGGTGGTTAAGTATTCTTAAATTTTCTAATTTTCCGCGCAATTTTCTTAATTTTTTCTTTCATAAGAACCTTCTCCTGACAATAACAAATACAACAAAATAGAATTAGCTAATTCGGCCCAGCTGTTCACGCGTGATGGCGTGACCAAGGGAAATAGAGATTCATTTTTATTTATTTATTTATTTATTTGATAGGTACAAAAGCAGATAACAAGCTGTAACATTAAATTGATTCACATTTTTGTAATTCTTTGTAATCTAGTTAACCTAAATATTGTACACGGCATTAACAGAAAAATAAAATACATTATAAACATGCAACATCACATTCAGTGTTATAAATATTATAGATTGTCATCAAAGTTACGTAGGTATACAAATTTCACCTTGATCGGTCCACGGAAAGTGATTCAAATATTCCTTGCTAGATTCTACCCGAACACACATACATTGCAAGCTTAGAGTTATTTTATCTCTTTGGATTGCAAGCTAAATAAAAGCTTGTAAAATAAACACATTTTGCACGACCTGTATGTTGAGCCTGGAACATCTGTCGAGCTGAGAGCTTTGCTACTCTGCCATTGTGAAACGAATGATAATTCTTCTTTTTTATCTTTTATGGGTAAGCACTGGGCCTTTACCTCACCTGATGGTAAATTACGATAAGGCCAGGTGGAAGCGCACTTCACCCGGAATCCTCAACCACTGAAGAACTGGCTATTTTATCTCTAAACTGTCGGAATACAACAACTATTGGCCATACTTTAGATAAGACGGTGGTAGCTAGCCGGTGGACTTAACAATTCCTATCACAGACCAAACTAAGTCCACAAAGATGTACAGTCACGAGCAAAAATATGTAAACAATTTTAACTCAATGGAATAAGAGTCAAAGTGTATACATATTTGCGCTCGTGACTGTACAGCCCGCTGAAAATCGAACCCGGGACCATTGGTTCTAAGACCGGTGACTTGGCCACTAGACCACAGGCGTTTAAAAGTAAAAATTCAAAGCAAAAAAAAATTTAAAAACAATCATTAAAAAGATTGAAACGTAAAGAAACCTCTTCTGCATAAGCCTTTAATTGGCCTTCTACTGCACATAAGCCTTTCCACACATGAACAATAGCACATTCGGAGATCGGATCCCGGATCTGACGGATATTGCGGTACTGTAGGCTCGGATCGGATCCGATAGCTTGATGGAAAGCGGCCGCTATTATAGACCAACGGACATTTGCAACACCGAGGGTATAGCTTATATGCCATGTAATTTCACTGGATCTAGCACTATTCACACCGAAACATAACGATAGAAACTAATGTTGATTGGCGGCAGTAATAAAAATAAAATACAATAAATTCATTTCAGGTGATAAAAAACTCGTAATGTGACGTATTAAAATAAGGATTACATAGTTATACGAATAAAACACATTAAAACTCATCATACAAAATCAAATTAAATTATAAATTAAATTAGGTACATACAAAATAATCATTTATAATAATCTCTCCATCCGACATCGTGGGATATTATGACTTTCACAGCAATGTCGGAGTAGGGACAGTCCAGTCTACTAGCAATCATTGCTAGAACGGCGTTGGAGCAATTTGGTAATGAGATACAGGTGCAGTGCGGGGCAGTGGTCCAACTGCTCTGTCCTACTAATTGGACCATAGGTCTTTACTAGGGGCAGTTGTCCAACTTTAAAAATAGTTGGACCACAGCACCTTTTGAGAGTTCCGTGGTCCAATTCATTTAAAAAATATCTTGCCAACCCTAAAAACCTCAAACTGCAACTTTATCACACATTCCACAAAGTTAAACTGGTATTCAACTAGGTGAACTTATTGGACAAAAAAATCCAATTATTTCAACTTTGTAATTTATTTTAAAAGTTGAACTTTTTGGAATAAATTGATACTCTTACTTCAACTTTATAATTATTGTAGAATAGAATGACAATTTAAATGATACACTTTTTATCACTCTTTTCTGTGCTTTTTACCACAGAACAGCTTTTGTTCTGTGCTTTTTACAGGTAAACTTGAGGGCGACGACAAAATTATTATTTAAATTTGAAGTTTTTTTTTTAGTTATGAGTGTTCTTAATTTTTGTACTCTTTAAAGGGTCCATGGTCACAGCGACCCTGTCGAGTTCATCGGTAACAAGTGTTTAATTTCAATACTATAGAAATCAATTCAGTATAGTGACAATAAAGTTGCTTCCCGTTCACTGCCTTGTAGCGTTGAGTCCGCTTTTTGCAGTTTTTTATATGTCATTCAATGAATATTAACTAAATGAAAGAATGTACGGGATCAATATAAGCCAACGACACTTTCATTTACCGAACTTTATAATGGTAATTTTTTTGCGATTGCGAATGAATAGAGTAAGCATTTGCCAAGTACCTGCATTTGTCTGCCAATTAATTATCGTCAATGCTATGGCTTAAGCGCTTTCTGCTTGTCTAGCTGAGCAGATCTCGGTTATCCTTTAACGTCTTAACAAGCATTGGTTTCAACATTATGTCGAGGGAATAAATAAGGTTAAAAATACATACATTTCAGCAGTCCTCTGCGATAGTCTACTTTTCACCAAATAGCGACTTCACCTATGCTCAGCGTGACAGGTGGAAAGCCCATCGCCGCTTTAAGCTGTTGGATGTTGTACAGTCTGTAGTCCGTTAGTCGCCTTTTACGACACCCAAGGGAAGAGGAGGTGTGGTAGTATTCTTTCACCGCTACACGGTTATTTTTTTATTTATTTAATAAGGCATCACAACAGACATCAATCGAAAAGGCATTTAGAACATCAATTAAAACATTTTTGTGCTAGATTGATACCCTTAAATATGTATGCACAGACTGGCTACAGTTACATTGCTCATGCACACTACGTAAAATCATTATATACACTAAAATCACATTATTTTAAAATAAAATTTACAGAGTAATTATTGAAAAAGGAAAATATAAATAAATAACGTTAATCACACTAATATTATAATGGCGAAAGTTTGTGAGTGTTTATGTTTGTTACTCTTTTACGTAAAAACTACTAAATGGATTTGGATGAAATTCGTCATACAGATAGTTTATAACCTAGAGTAACACATAGGATTCCTTTTTTTCCGATATTCTCACGGAAACGGGCACCACGCGGTTGAAATCGCGAGCGTCCGCTAGTGCTTTTAATTATTAACAATCACTATTATTATTACGCGTTAGGGTTAAAAATACTGTGCCCAAGATATCGACAGAACCATATTTTATTATAGCTTTGCGTTAAGCTTTAAGCCAATTTCAAGTTATACTACTCTCTCAAGAAAGTACCGGGAAAAGATCAATAATACACTAAATGTTAGTTATTCATCCAAATTTATATTATCGCCTTCAAAGTATGCTCCTTCAGAAACGATACACTTACGCCAACGAATAATCCAATCATCAAAACATTGTTTAAACGCTTTTCCCGTAATTGAGTTCAGTTCTCGCAGCGCATCCTTTATGTCTTCTACCGAATGAAAACGGGTGCCACGAAGTGGTAATTTGAGTTTAGGAAAAAGAAAGAAGTCGGCTGGAGCCAAATCTGGTGGATCAGGTGGTTCCTCGATGTATATATACGATAAAGATATGATTATTTTTTCATTTAACGGGTTCGATTCCCGGTTCAACCATGTAATTATTTAAATATCTATGAATGCAGTTTAAATTGTTTTTTACATTCAAATAATGTCTTCTTTCAGTAAAATGTTCTATCTACAATATTCAAGGTACTTTCCCTCCATGTGGCATATCCGTGGGACGCCCTGGAAATCGCACCCCGAGGTGAAAATCACTTACTCAAAAAGTACTCATATTGAGTTGTTTGAGTGCCTTGCACCGAACATTCGGTGCGACATGAGTTGATGGCGTTTTCTAAATCCCTACATGAATACCTTAAGTACTATCTAGTTGAATATAGGTCACTAAGTTAATAAGTGAACTTTTCATATTTTCGTCATCTTTGTCATTTAATCAAATAGATTTTAAAAATCATTTTGTTACAAAATTGTTTTGTTTTCAATGTTTTTAATCCTATTTTACCTATTCTACAAAGCCAGTGTTACACTTAGTAGTTTTTAATTACCACCAGTAAATTTTAAGGTGCAAAATAACGTAATGAACTCATTTTTATTTCAGATATAGTAAGTTAATTCTACTTATAACGCAAAAAGTTGCTTATTACGTAAAGAAAACTAAAGTAACTAAAATTCCGGATTTTTTAACGTTTCAAGGAGATAGTATAAAATACAGGCTTTAGAACATGTTACATTCATGTTTGTATTACTACTTTCTTGACATTTTTAGTAAATAAGCCAAAATCAGTTTTTCGTAATTTCTGAAAAAAATGATTTTTGATTTAGCGGAGTTTTCTTCTACGGGTGAGATATATTTTAAGTACATTTGGTATTGTACGGTAGATTAAAATGGAGTCTCACAATACGTATTGTTGCGAAAAGAACACGGGAGAAACTCCCAGAACCATATCAGAGTAAACAACTTGTATAGATGTTGCCTTTGATTGATATGACTATCACCTTTTGTATGTTTACATTCTCGTTTTTCTGTATCAAAATTATTTTATGGTATACATAAGTACATCAAAGTAACTTCTAAATAGCTACACAAGCAATTTCAAGGGACTCCTTTTTATGTCAATCGCGAATACCTTACGCCCCTTTAAATAAGATTTAGAGTCGAACACATTTTTCCATCAAAACAAAAGCCACCATTATGAGTATTGACATTTTAATATAAACATACATTACAAACAAACAGGAACGTCGTGAGTTCAAAGTGAAATTTATGCCCTTTTAGTTCGGAATCAACTTGACTGTCGCTCACACCGATTAGAACATTTAAAAATAAAGAGATAAAGATAAAACTACCAGATTAAACGTGTCGCGTAGGGGTGAAAAAATACTACCAACCCCTCTCTTCCGTTGGGTGTCGAAAAAGGCGACTAACGGACTAAATACTGCACATACATTGAACAGCATAGAGCAGCGTTGGGCTCACCACCTGTCACGCTAAGCACATGTGCCGTCGATATTTGGTGAAACGCAGACTACGGTTGTATAACTGCTTTTTCGTTCCTCATTGCATTGTCTCTGTATAGCCCTTAGTCGTGAATCTATGTATGTATAAATAGTAATGACGACGTTCGTACAAACTTAACGGCTCCTTTTGGAATACACGCAAAACCGAGCCTAAAATTACACATCGGTGTGCACCACGGCCAATCTTATTTCACCTACTTACCGAACGGAGGGCTCCTTCTGCCAGCCATTGTAAACATACCAGTAACGTGCGGAATTTTATCTGAATATTACGATTTTATATTTGCATTAGAATACGGAGATATGAAAGTAACGCATTCAGTTTATTTTTTCTGTGCAAATGGAATGGTTTTGCGGTAACTTCGCTTGATAATGTTCCAGGAATTGTGTGAGCTGTTTTAGACCTTACTGCGAGAGACTTTAAGGCTTTTGTTTTTAAGCTGATATGTCGTAGTGATATAACCTCTTTTCCAAGTTTATATTATCTTTGAAATATAAACTCATGGGTAAATGTTTAGCTTTTTCTAGATACAGCTGATTTTCATATGTGCAATGAATTCTTAAATTCTAACGTTTCAAATAAAATCTGCCTTTTGCCTTTATCTCACTTGATGTTAGGTGATGATAAGTCCAATAGTGGAAGAGCACTTCACCCTCATTCCTCAACTACTGAGGGACTATCTTATCTATATCCTATCACACAACAAAGCTAGA
Organism: Scoparia ambigualis; assembly: GCA_963921215.1. Classification (NCBI taxonomy): domain Eukaryota; kingdom Metazoa; phylum Arthropoda; class Insecta; order Lepidoptera; family Crambidae; genus Scoparia; species Scoparia ambigualis. Next base: position 68,248,042 of record OY992501.1, read on the forward strand.
TGCTAAATGCAGACAATGAAAAATACTTTAAATAAGATGGAGGTAGCTGGCCAGTCGGACTTAAAACAAGCCGTACCAAACGAAGTATATACTGGGACTTACATACATACATACTTACATATAATCACGGCTATTATCCCCGAAGGGTTAGTCAGAGACTAGGCAATGAGGACAGAAAAAGCAGTCCTCTACCGTAGTCCACTTTTCTCCAAATAGTGACTGCACATGTACTAAGCGTGACAAGTGGTTAGCCAATCGCCGCTCTAAGCTGTTGGATGTATGTACAGTCCTTAGTCCGTTAGTCGCCTTTTACGACAAGCAAGGGAAGAGAGGGGGTGGTATTATGGGTACGTATTATAATGTAAAATTTTAAGATACCGAATTTCATAAGACCTATGAACGGAAGGCCGAATATTAAAATGCCGAAAGTTCAAAATTCCGAAAGTTCAAAATTCCGAAAATTCAAATCCCCAAATGTTTAAAATTCCGAAGATTTTATATATCTACAGTAAAGTTGATATGTTCAAAATCGCGAAAGTTAGATTAACCGTGATTTTACAGCGTAACTTTAATTTCTAACCTATCACATGACTAACAGAAGTAGAGCAGCTAGTATTTCTGTTGTCTAATAAAAAAAAACATAACCTCGAAATTAGGTGTTACAAAATTCGGTATTTTGAATTTTCGGATTTTGAACTTTCTCTATTTCGAACTTTCGGTTATTTAAAAATCGACATATTGAGCTTCGGTATTTTGGGCATAGGTATTTCATACATTCGGTATTTTGATTTTCGATGTTTTAAAAACGTAGGTATTTTAATTGCAGGTATTATGAATTTTCGGGATTTTAATACGTACCCGGTAATATTCTATCACCGCTACGCGACACGGTGGCTGGGACTTAGTGCAAATTATGTATTCTTCCTTAGACTTATTTATTAATCCTTAGATTACTTTATGTTTTAATCTATGCTTGCATCACATAAAAAGTAGATACAGAATCCGCTATTAAATAGTAGCGGAATAGTGGCAACTTTTACGTATATGACATGTGTTTAACAGAAAAGCAATTTTTCAAGGATCACTTCGTCATCTTGACACTTAGCTCATCATCAGCGTATAAACGTCCCACTGCTGTGTACAGGCCTCCCACGTGGACAATGGCACATGAGGATATTGGGCTGTAACCCACCACGCTGGCCCAATGCGGGTTGGTTTGTTTTTGTTGGGTTGGGTTGGTTGGGTTGTTAGGTTTTACCGACTGTGGTCTCGCGATAACAACCGGGACCAACGGCTTAAAGTGCCTTCCCAAGCACGGAGGAGCTCGAGATGTTTTTTAATTTTGTGCACCCATCAAGCGACCTGACATTGCGAAAGTTGCTTAGCGGGCAAGATCGCAAACCGAACGCGCTAGCCGCTGCGCTATCGAGCTCCTCACAGCTACTGCAATTGTTTTTACGCCCTTTTGGTCTTCAGTTTGCTACCTCTTTTTATTACGGCCACACGCAGAACTCTTAACTTAAATCTAGGTTACACGTAAAAGAGTAGGTACCTAGGCACATAATGGGATGATTAAATTCTCCCTCACGCGCGCATAAATTGCATTCTGCATCTGGTCTGGTACACGGATTGCTACTCCGGCACACATTACGGTAGTAAATAGAAAAATTCCGTTGCAGAAATTTTTATTTGCTATGCCGCACACACCGTGTTGACTCGCCAGTTATTATGCGGAACGCTATTTTAATAGCATTGGACTGGTCTGAGCTATAACTACTCATAAAAACCTAGATAATTATCTAGTCAAAAGCGAGTGAACATACGAATATTCACGACTAATTGGATAATTAAATAAAGGTTTAGTCAGAGATATAGAGGCAATAAAGACCTCAGAAGCAGTTGCACCTGTGCTCAGCGTGTTAGATGGTAAGAGTTCGTTAGTCGCCTTTTATTAGACCCAAAGGGAAGAGTGGTTGGTATTATTATCTTATCGTTAGTCTTAGTTAACCGTGTCCCGTAGCGGTAAAAGAATACTACCACCCCCTCTCTTCTCTTGGGTATCTAAAGGCGACTATCGGACTAAAGGCTGAAAATACAGCCAACAACATAGAGCGGCGATGAGCTCTCCACCTGTCACGCTAAGCACATGTGCAGTCTCTATTTGGTGATAAGTAGTCTCTGACTAACCCTTCGGGGATAATAGGTGTGATTATATGTATGTATACGTATGAATGTGATATCTTACTAAACTGCTATACCACACGCCACATGCCACACGTCTCTAACGGTAAAAGTCAAGTACTATGACTCAACATGACTTACTACTCCGCTACCAAAGAGGACATTTAAAGTTGGCTTTAGAGTTGACGACCGGAGCAGTGCCAACTGCGAGTGGTTGTAGTTGTTGTACTATTTGTACAACGAGACGTAATCGACAGCTCCGATTTTTCTATCTATAAAATAAGCAGTGATCTATACGCATTTTCGGGGCCACTCATCTGAGACAACTAGGCTTATGAGTACCTACTGAATGAAGAATGCGCTTCGGCGGGTTGTATCTTACTATCTCTATCCAACTATATCAATGCCGAGTCACAGTATGGGTGATCAAATCTAAAACATCTCGAGTTCCTTCGTGTTTCATAAGGCACGTAAAGCTGTTGGGTTACCGGTATTTGTCGAAAGATGCATATAGTCGTTAAAACGAATTATTCGCATAACTTCGGGTTCGCATTTCAACAGATTCGCATCTCTTCAGATTCTCGTTTCTTCGGAATCTCTTTTCATCATATTTGTACAAGCGACGCAATAACACTTAGTAGGTATCACTTACATGCAATGAGATTGCATCTAACGAGTTTAAACTTTTTGATCCCATGTTTTATGTATTACTGGCTAGATATTATTATATAAACTTAACAACCCGTTATTGGCCAGCAGGGTGGGTTATGGCCTAATATTGTTGGCTAATGATATTTAATTATATGACGTGCGCTCGAGTGGCTATTAGACCGCGCATTGTAGAGAGGATTAATTAATAATTATTGCTGCGGTCACTGTTCGGTGCATTACATGTAACCGAACACTGGCATTGACGTCACTAGGAGAGCCGCCGCCGAGCGCGTGCGTTTGTGAACTACATCATCAAATTAGTGCATAATCAATTACCGTCGCAATCGGGTGCATTCATTTATCAGATATCATAATCATCAATAGTTACAGATTAGCAATAAAGTATATCTTAATTATCAAGCATTTGTTTTTATGTTCTTAACCGGAACAGTCACAAAATACATGAAAGTACAGAAGGTTCACTCCATAAAATCATATAAATTACTTTTGTCATAATGCAAATGCATCGCTGGCCGAGTAACAAAGCAACCGGTCCGATATCCGAAGGTTTAATTTCCAAATAAGGCAAATTGTGTTCCGAATTTTCTGACGCATAGCCTGGGTTTGTGTTTTAGCGGGCGGTAGTTAAGTCAACACAATATTCAGGCGGTTGAGAAATTCCATAACTTTTTTTGTCGTTTTCATTTCACTTTATGCTCACCCATCCAGTGACTAACCAATGCTTAGGTAACTTAGCATTCACGATCGCAGCGCTGCTAAAAGCGATCTACATACGCGCATAAATTGCATTCTGCAACCTACACGGTTTTCTACTCACCCTTATAATGGAAAAATTCCGCAGTTGAAATATGTTTGGCGAAGGCACTATGTTGACGGGTAAGATATTACCTTTGAGGTATTATCACTAGAGACAACGCCGCGAAACAAGTTTTAGCGCACTGAGTTACGGGCTGCGGCCCATGGTCTGCAAACGCCTCAGCGGTTGTGGGTATCGTACTGTCCCTTCGTGACCCACCCAAGGTAAAGCAGCGTTGAAAACCAAACTTCACAATATTATAGGTTGTGAAAATAAAAAAGTCATTAAGTATTTGAGTCTTCCCAATCAGCTGCATCGCTTACGATGCGTCGATCGATAGTATTATTTTAAAACAAAACGGGAATGCTGCGACTCGCAGAAATATATTTCTGTGCTGCGACCCGTTTACTTTTATGAGCCGGTACCGGGGCTAAACCTACCAAATGGGAATCACTGATGCAAACAAATATAGACCTTGCTGCCGCAAATTAGTGCGCTAAAAATTGCTACTGTTTGTCTCTATTTATGATTTATTTTTTTATTTATTTCTCAGCTTCATAAACATATTTTGTCAAGGTAAGTAACAGTGCTTATGCCAATACACACGGAGAGAAAATTCTATTAGAGGTAACCAGAATAAAGTTAACTTAACCAGATTGTCGTGTAATATATACGACAGCTAACTAGTTTGTCGAGTTTACTACAAAAATCTAGTAATAGCTTACAAGAATATGTAGCACAGTTAAACAAAATGCTGGTACACATAATTAAAATTTGTGTATAGTGCACAAAAACCAATTTATATCCATTACATACTTCCCTTCTTTAAGTATAACGGAATTGGTATTGTTCGCAACACCATTATTTATTTTGGAGATAACCAGATTTTTAGTAACGGCTGATCGATTATTATAGTGACTTTTAACAAATTTAATGCAAATATAACCAAGTTGAGATTTTACTAAACTATATATTTTTTTACACTTTACTACTTATTTTGTGTTCGCTACAAACATTGTGGTTAGCCATTATCAGACCAAATTATTGAGTTTACTATAATAAGAATGTAATATTGTTCAGTTTACTATATTTTTTTAGTAATTACAACAATGTTTTATTTTTTACGTTACAATTTTTAGCACGAGAATGGGTCTTTAAAAAAATATGTACACAAATACCATGTTGTTAAAAAAAATTGGAAATCTGTCTGTTTTGTCACGAAATTTGCATATAATTGTAGCGACTAAACTGACAGATTTTAACTTTTTTTAACAACATGTAAATGTGTACATATTTTTTATAAACCCATTCTTCTTTTAAACATTGTGAAGCAAAAAATAAACACGATAACAGCTACTTACATTTTTATAAAGACTCAATTGCAGCAAGCTTGTAATACAAGCCGTAGGTACTAAAGTAACCTTCTGCGCCAAGCTTCATTTACCTACTATTTATAGTAAATAAAGATAGCTTGGCGACCGTCGAGGTGGATTTTGACACTTCTTGTCAAAAAGATCTGACCCCAGTGTCGCCACCTGGTGACTTTTTAATTTCAAGAAACCGTCATTTTATATGTTTATTGAAGGCATGGTCAACAAGTTTTAAATAAAACGAAACATTAAACGTTTGTGAGTGTACGAGTATATTACATTTATTTAAAAATTTACATGGTGGTCTTACATGTTTAAATGTATACAGATATATGAGTAAAAGTTTGACTAATCTTAAAAGTGTGATGCTTGATCATTAAATGTTTAATAGGTTTTATTTCGTATCAATTGTAGGCGAATCAATTAATGAAAATATTGATGTTGAAGTCTTTGGTGATATAGTTGCTGATATGCTGGATGGGGGCACCAATATTAAATTTGTTATGTCATCAAGGGTGTCGTCGTTGTGATCAGGAGTATTTACAGGTGTGGACGATGTGGAGCATTAAGGCTGCTGCTCAGCAACCTATAATAAAATATTACACTAATTAAAATACCTCATATGTTAAATTATTTATTTATTGTTCCACAATATAAATTGTCTTGCAATTGGCGGACTTAACGCTAAAAGTATTCTCTCTCAGTCAACCATAGGGATAAACAGATCATTTAATACAAATAACATAACAATTAAGTGATATACATGCACATGAAGGTAATGTAACTTATAATAGACAAGTACTTATACATATAAAATAAATAAATAAAAATATAGGGACAAATCACACAGTTTGAGCTAGCCCCAAAGTAAGTTCGAGACTTGTGTTATGGGATACTAACTCAACGATACTATATTTTATAATAAATACATATATAAATAAAAATCAAAGACCCAGGGCAATTTGATAAAGGCCATTTTCCAACTTGCCCTGACCGGGGATCGAACCCGGAACCTCTCGAGTGGTGGCCTGGTGTGGGTGCCATTACTGCCATTACACCACAGAGGTCATATCAAATATACGTATATACCTATGATTATGATAATAGTTTAGAAGTTATGGTTATAAGGGATCACAGTTAAAATCACAACCCTCCTTTTTGCTTCTCTGTAGTTGGATAAAAAAGAAAGTACTTAGATACTGGCTTTTGATGAAGTCCAAAGATATTTTCATATTCCAATGGAGTTGGATGTCTCAATTTTGTAACTTAGTTGTCATTGTCACGGCCCTGTTTAGATATCAATATAGGGTTATTGATATTTTTAAATTTAATGTTATATTTGAAAATGTTAAAACTAAATACTAATGGGACCATGCAAAGAAACAGACTGTTGCCAAATCGGCACAGTCGTTATCAAGAAACATAGTAACATACAAACACATCTTACTCCAAAGCACATTTTAACTACCTTCTCCGTGCTGTAGTTCTTATCACTACATTAACATAAAGTAAGAACAGTAGGTAGGAACTTATCACTTACTGTTAACGGGTTAGTTAAGTCGTTCCACTGGATAAGATTTTTTTGGAAACGCACACGGTCCCGTACAGGTCTTATCAGCTCTTTGATCGAGTCCGCATCCAGAAGACCAAGTGTTTTGATGTCTATTTTGTTCTCTGAAAATAATACAACATTTCATGTCGGTACTTAAGTAGACGAGCGAGCGAGAACCATCCCGCCGTGATGAATTTTCTTATAGATGTAGGCAAGTAAAACTTTCCTCACTGTGTTCATTAGTATAGCATAGAGTAGGTATTGTTCACAAGGCGCACGATTTTTCAACCACTGGCGTCGATCGAGCCGTCGAGTTTTAATGTTGCTCTATGCATTCAGTCACGTACCTATTCTTCGAAATTTCTAGTCTAGGTACCTATAAGTATAATTATGTAGGTACATATCGTCCGTCCTATTGATAATGCTAGATAAATCTTTACTGGTCATAATAAATAGTATGCCTAATCATAATAATAACATAAATTTTCTTACAGGAATTCATAGGAAACTATTAGGTACTTAGCCAAAGGAATTTTATAAAACTTACCGGCAAAAATTGGTACATACTCGGCCAACTGCCAGGATTCCAATAATTTTTCAGAGAGCATTTAATCACGAACACTTCTTTTATTTAACTATTAACTATTTAATTGACTATTTGTTTTTCACAAGTCACAGCGCACGCGCACGTAGTGCTCCGAACCGAAAGATGAAATGAAACATGGCCGCCGGGCCGGCCGGCCACCGCCAGTCGATGTTGCCAACCAAAATATTTGCACACGTAAACAACGATTCGTTTTGTATTACGATCCACATGTTACAAAAAACATTATTTATGGTACTGAAAACATACCTAATCTGGTAAACAGTACTATTTATGAATCTTTTTTGGTACTTGCGTTATTTTAGAGACAACTTAGATATTGTATTAATTATTTGACAGCTTGCAACAACAAACGAAATATGGGGTAAACAGTACTAATATGAATCTTGCTTAAATAAACAAATAAATCATTTTTTGTTACTTCCGTTATTTTAAAGACAACCTTAATATTTCATTGTTTAATTGACAGCTAGCAATAACAAACCAATTATGACGGTATACTTTACTATCGAAATTTTCTTTCTAAAATAATAAAATGTACTTATAAAAAGTTTTGGGTATTGTTTACTAAAGTGTTTTTACTATAACTTTCTGTTTTTTATTAAAATACGACTATTTGTTGTTAAAAGTCAATACGGTCAATTTTACTTAATTCTGTTTCTTTAAACTAGAATGAAATTTACAATATGTTCTGGTAGTATTGTTATAATAATTTCTTTCCGTGCAGTTTCCATATAAGTGTAGCAGACTAACAAGATGCAATATAAAACAACGGTTTATATACTAAAAACTAAAAACTGAACACATTGATACAGTATATCGCTATGGAGTATTAGACTTCATTTCAAATTTTCTTTTAAATAAACCAATTTTTCATAAACCATATCAATGTCCTGGAATTTTTTATTATACGAGTAGTTGCTACATGCGCGAACAAGGAATCTATTTTTAGCATAGTTTGTTTTACAAAATGGGATTCTAAAAGGCTTAGGTGAGCGTGTGTTAAGTTTAGAACAATGTAATGAAATGCGACTGAGCAAATAAGGAGAATCAACCTAGTTATTTATTAATTTAAAAAGAAAAAGTTGATCCCGATCTGATCTACGGCTATCCAGAGGCTTTAAACAGTTTTTAAAAGTGTTTTTAAAGTATTCTTTAGATAAATTTATTTTGTACACGTTGGATTGCATTAATATGAGTACCGTACTATGGGTTCCATACAACGGATGCATATTCGAGCGATGATCGTACGAGAGAATTATAAATTAGACACAATGTGCCTGGCTCCTGAAATGCGCGGCCTTGTCTAAATATAAATCCCAGCATTCGATAAGCCTTTGCTGTAACTTTATTAATTTAGGATTGGAATATCATTTTACTATCGAGCGTAACCCCGAGATCTCTTACCTCTGTATTCTTCATTATTTATTGAATAAGTGTGTGTAATTTTATTTTTATTCCTGGTGTAAGTTTTAATACTACATTTTTTAATATTTAAAAAGAGTTTATTAAGTTTGCAAAAATCATGCAATGAATCTAAATCTGATTGTAGATCGTAACAATCATCAATCGTTTTTATAATTTTGTACATTTTAGTGTCATCTGCATATAATAAACTATTAGAAGAGCGACACATTGATTTATGTCATTTACAAAAACGTTGAACAGCAAAGGTCCGAGATATGACCCCTGGGGACCGCCCGACGTGATAGGAATGAAACTAGAAGTATGCCCCTTAACAGCAACGGCTTGGCATCTATTCCTGAGATAGGAATCGAGCCATCTCAGCAGGCTGCCGTGTACTTCGACTGACTCCAGCTTTTGTATCAAGATTGAATGAGAAATTTTATCAAAAGCTTTGGAGTAGTCAGTGCAAACGGCGTCCACCTGGTGGCCCTTGTCCATAGACTCATGAGCAAAGTAAAAAAAAAAAATTTAACTGTTTATTTCAAAAACTTGCATAAAAAATACACACATAGTCGGGCAGAATCTTAAGATTAAAGATTATGACGCCCTAAGTAGCCCTTATAATTATTTTTTTACATTGTGACTTTGAATGTGGAGCCCACCATTGATGTTGGGATTTGATGTTTATCTTTTAAGTAGTATTTTTTTAATATATATTTAATTTGCATGGTGTTCTTCTCTTTAATTTTATTCACCAGAGTTTTAGGCAATTCATTTAATATCTTGGGAAGGTTACACATCCAAACCCTTTTACCATAGTTGTTTTACATTTAGGTATTTCATACAAAGCGAGATTTGACAATGTACGTAGAGATGTTGGTCTTGTCTTTGTTTTTAATAACTTAATATTCTCACTATGTTCAACAATCATTGCAAATTTAGCTTTATCAAAGACACTCATCACATTACAATACTGAAATAGTTGATCATAATTATATTTAAATTTAAATTTAATTTTAAGAGGAACAATGGTTTTCAGTAGTATGTCTAGTTTGAAGGTTATAAGTATTATCTAGATATGATTTATAAGTTCGTGCATAACTTGAAATAACGACTAATGACAGAATCTGCTAGTGCCATGTACAATAGTCTTAATGTATTATACGGGAGTTTGTGTTTCAGGATACATAGTTTGGCAAGTATTGCCCTTAGTCTATTGCATACATGTTCTATATGAGGACCCCAGTTGAATTTATAATCAATTTTTAGCCCAAGGTATTTATGTTCTTTAGCGGTTTCTAGCGGTGTACAATCACAATGCTTAGGCTGCAGATGCATACAATTATGATTATGCGCCACGACTCGGGATATATGTTTACTTTTAAGATATGGTGAGTGTATGTGAACCAGTTTGGTTTTCTGAAAGTTAATAGATAATCCGACATCGTGTGCCCATTTACACAACCTATCAAGTTCGAGTTGCATTGCATGCTGCGCAACTTCTAAGCTTCGATGTGCGGTTATGAGGCAAGTATCATCAGCAAACTGATATACAGAGGCCCGCTGGAATAGATTACACATTATCATTTACGTAAACAAGATATTCGGTTGGTCCTAAAACAGAACCTTGTGCCATTCCGCGTAAGGTTGGAATTAGCTCACTTTGTTCCCCGGCAATATTGACAGTGTAAAACCTGTTTTGGTGATAATTTTTAAACCAGTCCAGCAGGGGGCCCTGTATACCATTCTGCTGCATCTTTTTATATAAAATATCATAATTTAAGGCATCAAATGCTTTACTGAAATCAATCATGACTGGAAGTACTTACATGTTTCTTATCATTTAAGTGGGCATTTATTTCGTCAGAGAATAGGGATAAGAGTTTGGTTGTACTTTTATTTTTTTTGAAATCCGAATTGTTTTTCATTAATTATGCCATTCCTTGATAAGAACTCATTAATTTCCCTCCCTATGTATTTTTTTATGATTTTGTCAATACATGTTAATATTGTAATGGGTCTGTAATAGTAATTGGTATCAGTAAAGCTACCCTTTTTGTGTATCGGCCTTATTACACCAATTTTTAATTTGTCTGTATAGCTTAAGTGTGCTATGCACATATTAATTAAGTGAGTTAAGACAGATGCAATGCCAATGCAATGTATTTAATATCCTTTGCTCTTATTTTGTTAAATCCTGGGCTTTTGTTTGCATTAATACACTGAATAATTTTTAATAATATTACCTCATTTATTTTGTTCAATTATACTGAGATATTTGGTTTATTTTTATACAAGTTCTCATCAAGGATTAGCAAATTACATGTATTGAGAATGTTTTTAACATTAGTTTCAAAGTCATAAGCAAATATATTGGTATATGTCGTCACTTGCTTGTACAGATAACCTATTTATAATTTCCCACACTTTTTTTGGTTTTTAGAGTTGTTACAAATTTCTTTTTTTGTTGAGTTATTTCTGGCCTTGTTAATTAATTTATTTGTTCTATTTCTATATTTTCTATATAACAATTCATTTTGCTTATTAGTTATATCTGACAAATGTAAGTTAAAAAGTTCACTGTTCTATTTTGACATTTCAATTAATTCATTTACAATTTGTTTTTCTATTATTACATACAACTCGACGAACATAATAAAGGTTAGATTCAGTAGATCTTTTACTTATAAAACCATGCTTATTGGTCATTATGGAGGGACATATCAGGCTAGATAAACTATCATAAACTATCTTTTCCAACAATTTTGGGATAACAGATAACTTGTAAATACCTCTACAATTTTGTACATCATGGATATCACAATGAAAGAAGGTGTTATTAAACTTTTTTTCCATTGCGAGGGAACTAAACCCTGTGTGAGCGATTTAGAAAAGAGTATCCACAAGGGCAGAGCTAATGATTTTCTGCAATTTTTTAGAAATATTGGTGGCAGCCCTTCTGGTCCACTGCCCTTGGAGGTATCTAATGCAGCAAGATACTTTTCAATCAATTCATCAGTCCAGTAAATATTCGATATATTAAAACTATTATTTGAAGAAAAAGAACTTGCAGGACTTGATGACAATGTTACATCAGTTTCAAAAACGGAGTGAAAGATGGTATTAAATAAATTACAAATACTCTGACCATCATTAACTATGTCATCTAGTAAATAAACTGAGTCTGGAATATCTGATGACTTTTCTTAGGTGGTAGAGACTTCTCGGGTGTGGGGCTTAGAAGCAAAATCTTTTTTGCCAAAGTAGGGCACCGCTTGGCGGATCGTGGCTACGATCGCCGCTGTATTTCATACCTGGTTCAAAGGATCTCCCTAGCGATACAGCGCGGCAACGCGGCCGGTATCATGGGAACCTTTGAGCCAGGAGTGACGCGCGGTGGCCTGTTAGATTAAGTTGTTTTTGTAGGTACTACGATTTTTTTAATTGTTTTATTTTAATTTGTTGTGGCTTTTGTTTTTCTGAGCTTTTATGCTAAGTATATTGAATTTTAAGACATAAGATTTAATGTATTGTAACGTAATTTGATTTAGTATATAGACTTTTTCTTTGATTTTATATGTCCAAAAGTGCTAAGAATTTATACGAATATTTTCCTCTGATTTACATACGAAACTGTTATAACAAGACTTTTCAAGTTCTTTCTGTTCCCTCCTAAAAGACTGAACAAATCGTATCCGCTTTTTCTACTATACGTTTTCCATTTTTTGTGCATTTTATTAATTTCTGTGAAAATCATATTGGATAACGCTGATTCTGAGAACATCGTTTAAAGGGTACCTTTTTTTTGATAACATCATTAATAATCGAGTAAAACTTCTCTACGTTTTGTTCGATGCAGCTAGAAGAGAGTAGGCGAACCCAATCAAAGCCATTTAATATAGAACAAATATTATAATAATTGGCTGCATAGAAACGTTGCATTATTCGCGCTGCAGGTTTTAACGCAGCTGGAAGGGCACTCGCACGAGTCTGAACGTCCAGTGCGGGGTGGTGGGCGTCTTCAGGAACCAACGGTGTGCCGTGACTCACGTTGCACTCGTAATGCTAGCGTACACGAAATTTAACAAGCGACTGTTCTTTTTACAAACGTTATTGAATTGGTTAAGTCCTATAAGGTTTATAAACTCATACGCGTTTTCGATCAGACGATCACAAGATGGGTTGGTGAGAACCAGACCACTTTGAGTCGAAGATTGAACCCATGACCAATTTGTAACTGTCATTCCATCCACATCACCTTGATGGATGGCGGTCTACTACTGTGCGTTTTTCAAGAAATTTCTTGCCTCGAACTACAGTGTTGTGGAACCAGCTCTCGGCGGCGGTATTTCCGGACCGTTACGACTTAGGGATCTCCAAGAAACGAGCCTATTCCTTCCTTAAAGGCCGGCAACGTGCCTGCGATTCCTCTGGTTTTGCGGGTGTCCATGGGCGGCGGTGATTACTTTCCATCAGGTGACCCGCTTGCTCGTTTGCCTCCTTCTGCTATAAAAATAAAATATATTGAAGCCACCTAAAACAATAATTTCGTCCTGCGGGTAGTCTAGAATAAGATCAGTTAAGTATTCGTAAAAAGAAAGTTGAGAGCATTCCTGGTCCGGTCCTTGTGAAAAGTAACAGCAAAAAATAATCAATTTTTTTGTTGAACCTGTATTCAAACATATTTTAACGTTGGTAACGTATGGATCAGATATACGCGGCAGAGGACGACCCGATCGAACATCAATGATTAATTTCTTGTGGACAGCTAATAATACCTCAATATAATATATGTATACTATGTTGAAGAGTTGCTGATAGTTTTACCAGATTCGAAGATTCCGCGAAACGCTTTGTAGGACTTGAGCAACATCTTTCTTTCACGTTTTTGGAAAACTCAAGGAGACATTTACTACACGATATTCCTGTTAAATTGTACATTTCTATTTGTAATCTCTTATTTTATTTGTTGCAGGAAACACAAAAATCGCAGGCCATACGGTAAGTAGATCATATTAATAATACTGCTACCTACTCGGTTCTCTCTACTAGGGAAAGCTCGGAGAGACGCAGTGGTTATGCCGGGTACACCCCTAGCTTCCGCAAGGGGGCATACCCACTAAATACCCTAGTACATCCTCTCACTTTCTGTAGGGGTGATCTGGAACCGCCTTTTAGGCAATCACCAGAGTTCACCCCAACAACGGCCCTCCAGTAGAAACACGCCCGAGGATGTTTAGAGTGTTTCAAACATCTTGAGGCAAGCGACGACTCGGGATTCGATCCCTATCCCTACGTAACCGTGATGTTGTAAAAGGCGACTAAGGAACTAAATACTGCACATACATCCAACAGCATAGAAAGGCGATGGGCTCACTACCTGTCACGCTGACCACATGTGCAGTCGCTATTTGGGGAAAAGTGGACTATGTAGAGGACTGCAGTCTTCGCCAAGTCTCTGACTAACCCTACAGCAATATTAGTCGCGATTATATGTATGTATCCCTCACCGTCACCTCATTGCAGAGCGAAGAGACGAGCTTACTGCTGCCTCCTCCTCCCTCCTCGTATACGAGGGATCAAGTCTGTTTAATAGCCTCCTCGCGAACTTTCCCCGTGGCCTCCTTGTGATCTCTCTACTCCTATATTATGTCTCATATAGTGGTGGGGTCAGCTTTCCTTATGTCATATTTTATATACGCTCGCTCCGTCCTTAACGTCATCATCGAAAACTTAGCACTCTCTCGTGTCCTTTAGAAATACGTCACTCCATCTTATATTAGGTCTATCTCCAGACCTTAGGCCAGGCTTAGAAAGTTGCAGTGCTAAATTACCCCTTTTTTTTTAATCCACAACGTGTAAACGCTTGGCCTTCATCTCACCAGATGGTAAGTGACGATAAGGCCGAAGGTGGGAGCGCGCTTCACCCGGAATCCTCAACCACTGAGGAACTGGCTATAGTATCTCTAAACTGTTGGAACACCATTGCTAGTGGTAGCTAGCGAAGCGGACATATTATCGAGCCCTACCACCAACCAAATCAAGTACACAAAGATGTACCCCCCGCTGGACCGGTGGCTTAGCCACTAAACCATAGAGGCTGTTAAGAGTATTCAGGCGGGCTCCTCTTCACGTGACCATACCATCTCAGATTACTCTCCTGTAGCTTTTCAGCAACTAACAACTTTTTACTCTTCTCGGTTACAAATGAAAATAATATAAAAAAAATTACTTCGTTAATCCCCACGTACTCATATAGCTCATAGTTAATGAAATGGAATTGTCGAGATTATATAATTATTTCTCTTAGTTAATTTTTTTTAAGTCGGATTAAAATAACATTTACTTGAACAATATTTTTTATGGAAGCGTTGTGGTCATTTAGTTCATTATCTAGAGAGTCTGGATTCAATTCCTAAGTCGTGCCAAGTGTGTTTCGGATTTTTCCGTAGGTTTTGATGAGAGCCATCTAATGCCAGCAACTGAGATCAACACCTCATGGTTTCCTAAGCTGAACCAGCTTTCCTAAACTTCCTATAGAGCTCCAGAAGCATAAATAAATAAATATATGAAGCGACAGAAGCTAATATAATTGACCGCCGTTTTGGCGGTAACAGCATATATGAAAGTCACAACACCATGGGTTCGTAAGTCTGTAGGGCCGCGAGACGAGCCGCAAAGAAACTCAGCAAAAGCATTCTTCTCCCTTTTTTACAGCGTCAAATAAAGAGTAAAAAATGCCCATCCTACCATAGAAGAACACTTTATGTTACAATTAATGCAATTCCATTACAATTTAAACATTTAACAAACTTTCCGATAACAATTGAAGTTCGGGAACTAGACGCACATGCATACAATTACAATAAAGTCAGAGCCGAAAATAGCAACAGACAGTACGTCCGAAACTGCTGCGTCGGTTAACTAGAAACTTAGGACAAAGTTAGCCGCTAAACTGTTTCTAGACGAGACACACACAGCGCTGGGAAATGGCAAGTTTTACTTTAAAATCTAGTCACAGATTAGCTGATGTTCCAGATCTTATGCCTCTATGCACTGTAATTTCACTAGTTTTGGTGGGCTAGTAGTATATTATCTATTATATAACCAAAGGAACTTATACCTTAACTAAGTTCCTTGAGCATAACTGATAAAAGACCCGACTGATCAGAATCTCCGGGTATATATTGTACGTTTCCTTTCAAACCGGGACACAGCACAGTAAAACTGCTGCGTGACGTTTTGTATAAACTGTGCATGGTTTTTATCCAGACGGGTTCTGGAAAGTATCAGGGTTGTTGAGGATGTGGTTATGAGGAAGAGAAAGGGGAAGAAGAATTGTATAGCACAAAGAAAGAGGATGCGGATAAGCATGCGGAAAATTTATTAATGAGCAAAAGGATGCGGATGACGAAGAGGAATAAAACGAAAGTGTGATGAAACAGGCACATTATTAAGTGTATTTCATCACACTCTCCGTTTATCTTTTAGTTATTAATAAGAACAAAGTACCTACGTAGTATTCTATTTATTTGTTGCCGACCGGAGATTTCGCACGCAATTTCAATTCCTCCTTAAGGCTGGGTGTTAGTGAAAAATTAAAATAACACGTTCTTTAATGTTTTATATTTTAGCGTTTTAATAACGCTTAAATATACTTAAGTAAAATTTTAAACACTGAAAAAAGACGAAAAATTCTACTTAACACGTTCTTAGTATTACTTTTTGAAGTAGTAAACAACAAAATTAAAATCTGCTAAAATTGTGAAATATTGTGGAGGCCTTATCCTGTAGAATAACCCCGATGGAAACACGATTTGATAAGTTGGCTCAAAAGAATAAATTCACAAAGTTACATATTGTTGTGTAATTTTATCTTTTTTGCTAGGTTTTAATCTTAAAATAAGGGATTTGAGATAATGAGTCATTTACCAAACTGAAGTTGATAGATAACTTGAGGGATTATAACCGATCGTTTTCTTTTATTACATCTATAATTTTATTTAAATATAAAACGCGATTATTCGCGCCGCTTCGCTGTTACCATCCCCCGTCCCTTGCCGTCTTACGGTCAAGAGAGCGAGAGAGAAGCGCTCGAAATACTTCCCCTTAATTCCTGTTAATTTATGAGAAAGCAGAGGAAGTAGAGGAATGGTAATAATTGCGGAACTTCCGCAACATGTGGAAGCGGAAGAGGAATCTTCTTCAACCCTAGAAAGTATTCATAAGTAATTTTAAACCAATACAAATAAAAATCAATGGCCCCGAAGTATGTTCGCGAATTACTACACCTAATTGGCTACATATTTTCGTAATTTTAACTGCAGCGTTCGTATGAAAAAACATTGGAAATTCGTAACGGGATACAGGGTGTTAACGCTGACAAAGTCGCGGGTAGGCCACTAGCTTAGCACAAAGGGCTTTGAATTATGTATTTTAAAATAATTCAACTATAATAGGTTCCTAATTTTTTTACGAACAGCTGCAAATTGTAAAGAATTGGCAATTTGTAAAAGAAATTGTTTAACTCTTATTCCAGAATCCTTCTATCAGGTAAGTAAGTATACAATGTGATAGGGGCGGTACTTCTAACCTGTTAAGGCTAAGTACTACATCTAAATTCATTGATAAAAAAAATAATATGGACTTATAAAAAAGTGATTTTAAATCACAAAATAAATAGGTAATGATTTTTTTTTCTCACCAAAATAATCTCAATTATACAAAACAAAGTAATTTATTAGTTAGCCAGTGTCATTAGCTACCGTTTGCCATTTTTTTCATGTTTCTCTGACGAATGAAACCTTTCATATCGCATAAAGTAAAAATGGTCATAAATTATTGGGGGAGGGGGTAGGACCCCCCATATTTTTTTTGTCGATGAATTTAGATGTAGTACTTAGCCTTAACGGGTTAGAAGTATCACCCCTATCACATTGTATAATCAACTGTCTCAAATGTGCTACACACGGTTCCGATGAATAGCGAGTAATGTATATGCCAAAGGGCAGCAGATTTTTTTCGTCACACTTCGATGGTTAGTCAACTGTCGAACTAGCTATCTTATCTTTAAACTAGCGGAACACAACAATGCATTATTAAATACTTGC
Organism: Scoparia ambigualis; assembly: GCA_963921215.1. Classification (NCBI taxonomy): domain Eukaryota; kingdom Metazoa; phylum Arthropoda; class Insecta; order Lepidoptera; family Crambidae; genus Scoparia; species Scoparia ambigualis. Next base: position 68,265,734 of record OY992501.1, read on the forward strand.
AATAGTATTTCTTTCTATTGTGAGGGTAGACTTCACAGTGACGTAATACCTCGGCTCGCAGCGTAAATCACAAACTACTAGAAAAAATTCAACGAGCCTTCTAGGGTCTCGGTAGCTTAGCTGTTAGAGCAGTGGACCGGCAATCCAAAGGTCATGGGTTCGAATCCCATTCGAGCTTTCCTGAGACTGGTTGTTTTTGTCTAGTAAATATTTTATCCTAATGCAGTGTTGTTATGGCGCCAGGTTTTAGATAAGATGGTGGAAGCTAGCCAGGCGGACCATAGAGGTTATAAGGTATTCTAAAAGCTTGTTACTTTTATATGTAAGTGGAAACAGTATGTATAGACATTATAATGCTATATGTACTATTGTACTATTTTCTCATCGCTCTCTTTAAAAATAAACCAAACCTTTTTAAAAATGTAACTAAAAGATATAAACAAAAATTTTAACAAAATAAAAACCGACTCCAAAAAATTTGATTGAAATAAATGCACTAAAACTTAAAAAATAATTGCGTAGTTTAGTTTGTTCAATTTACTTGCAATATAAACCTTTATTCTACTCAATCTCATATTCTTAAAAATTATTTTTGGAGTCGGTGCCAGCCAAGGTAAATTTAACATTAAAATTAAACGACATACTATATTATTATTATATTATTATTTAGCTCATATTGTCCCATTGCTGGGCAAAAGCCTCCCTCCCCCCCTTTCACTATTTGTGGTCTTTTGCGTGTGTTGGCCAATCCTTCGCGTAAGCATCAAGCTCATCTCTCCACGTGAGTCTAGGTCGGCCTCGCTGCCGTTTCACCCCATTGTCGTTTTTATTTGTAAATATGTTTAATACGTTTTTAACAGTGGTCGTGTTTAGATTTTATTAGGTATTGCTACATTGTCGTGTTAGGCTGGCACCGACTCCAAAAATATTTTTTAATATTTTAAGATTGAGTAGAATAAAGGTTAATATTGCAAGTAAATTGAACAAACAGAACTACGCAATTATTTTTTAAGTTTTAGTACATTTATTTCAGTCAAATTTTTTGGAGTCGGTTTTTATTTTGTTAAACTTTTTGTTTATTTCTCGCTTTTTAGTGAACCGTCCCGATCTTTTTATCGAAAACGAATATGGTTAAACCTACAAAACGCGCTGCTCCTATGAGACAGCGCCGTTTAAATGCAACAAGCGAAAAAAACGAGAAACGCCTGTCACAATGTAGGAAATCTACATCAAAAACAAACGGCAAGTTACCCAGATTTACTCGTGAACGCTGTATAGACCCTCTTACGATGATGACTTGCGAGTTACTAGGGTTCACCGTTAGGCAAACTACAGGGACGTTTTTGACTTGCTCCAGTCGTAGATCGTAGAAAAGTCACCATTGATGTGCTCAATGCTTCTGAGAGGTTCTCAGCCAAGGCCCGCGAGTAAATTTGTAAGTCATCGGCATAAAGATGTTAAAATGAATTAAGATAAGAAGAGACAGAATTAATAGTGTGAATTGTGAATTTTTAAATCCTAATAGAAATATTTCGGAAGGGGTGATAAAAAGTGGCCTATGTCACTATTTGTCCTTCAGCTATCTATGTGCAAAATCAGGTCGATGCGCAAGTGAGAGATGGACAAACATACAAACACGCTTTCGCATTTACAATATTAGCTTGGAAGGATTTATTGCTGGAGTGGATCTCATTTGACTTATGGCTGAAAATACCAAAATTGCTATAGGTATGCCTACAATATTTGAGGAGTTCCTTCAATTCTTCAAGGATCCCACCATTAGAACTGAGTTCCGGCACCTGCCTTCTTTTGCTTCGTAATAGTCGCTTAACTATCTTAATCGAGATATGTTATCGCCACCCGTGAAATACTTATCGTTGAGGAAATTCAATGGCATTCTGTGGTCTTCTTCATCAGTTCTACTTCACCAAATTATACTTTCTGAATGCAAATGCTTGGCTTATTGCTAAATATACCAAAATCGCTATAGGTATGCCTACAATATTTGAGGAGTTCCCTCAATTCCTTAAGGATTCCATCATCAGAACTGGATTTTGAAAAAATGGGGAAATCTGGAAGTATAAAGTTTCAAATAAAAAAAAATTATTCGTAAATGACGTAAATAAATAAATGACGGAATAACGATAATAAATGACGGAGTAAAAAAACCATACAACCGAATTAAGAACCTCCTCCTTTTTTTTAGAAAGTCGGATAAAAAGAGGATCATAGTATCATAGCCAAAACAAAAGTTTTCGGAGTTCTTGTTTCTAACCGAACCACCTACTACAAGGTTTAAAAACTAATTTGAAAGAAAACTACTACGTCTAGCTCTGTTTATTTACAGTGTAATGCACTTGGAGTAAGTTGGAGGCCGAGTTTCAGCAACTTGATAGCACACTTTAAACTGCAGCGCAATGTGGGTTTGAGTAAAAGGACAAAGTTGTTTGTTTGACAGCTGTTCGGTGTAATGTCTTTGCCTGCTACATACATAATATGTATGTATGTCGCAGTACATACAGACATAATATGTATGTATGTACTGCGTGTATTATTATGTAATAATCAGGACTATTAATATCCCCGAAGGGTTAGTCAGAGACTAGGTAATGAGGACCACAAAGCAGTCCTCTACCATGGTCCACTTTTTATTAAATAGCGACTACACATGTGTTCAGCGTGACAGTGGTGAGCCCATCGTCGCTCTATGCTGTTTGATGTATGTGCAATCTTTAGAAGTCGCATTTAGGCCTTAAGGAAGGAGTAGAACCCTTGGGGAAGAAGTAGAAATTGTGGAGGGCGGAGGGGGGCGGAGGGGTGCGGAGAGGGGCGGAGAGATGAGCCTGTACTTTCACTCACCGGACGAAAAAAAACAGCAATGAGTGCTATTGCTTCACGCCGGGTGACCGAATTAAAAATACCTCGAGCTCCCCCGTGATTTGTAAGGCTTATGTGAAATAATATTTGGAAAACTATTCTTTTGAAAGTCGCAGGCGAGCTGATAGTTAATAATAAAAAAGAATAGATAGCAATAATAACAAATAATTTATGTATTATTAATTATTTTGAAATATTTATATAAGTCAAAGAAACCATGAATTTGTTAAGATGTATTATATTGTATTACCTATGTATGTATCAAATACATCCATCCATCTCTTAAAATACATAATAATAACTAATTTGGTAAGATTCCGATTAGCTTGTTATATTAAGATTTGAATAACGATAGATCTAGGGCTTCTGACTTAGAAACCGGCAAATTCTATACTTTTATGCTGGTACTAGAGGCACTACAACATACTATATAATTATGATAATTAATTCTTGGAATATGTAATTACATCGTTATTTATTGCAGACATTATTGAAAACAAATATAATTTAAGTATAGGATAAAATGTATACTAGAAAAAAAATCAACCAGTCTCAAGAAGCTCGAGTGGGATTCGAACCGTTAGAGCAGTGGACCGGCAATCCAAAGGTCGTTGGTTCGAATCCCACTTGAGCTTCCTGAGACTGGTTGATTTTTTTTCTAGTAAACATTTTATTCTATATCTATATATCATTGTGAATGCAAAATTTCAACAATAAAGATAATTTAAGTAGTGTAGTAGGTACCTCTAAAGGGCTAGTCAGAGACTAGGCGATGAGGACCGCAGGAGCAGTCCACTGCCACAGTCCCCGTTTCACCGAATGACAACTGCACATGTGCTCAGCGTGTTAGGTGGACTTCATCGCCGCTCTACGCTGTTGGACGTATGGTCAGCCTTTAGTCTGTAAGTAGCCTTTTACGACTCACAAAGGAAGAAAAGTTCTTGATGTAGGTACTTTCTGCTACTTATGATGAGAGATGAGATGATTTATATTAGAGCGGGCCGTGCACGGCCTAATAAAACGATATGTTTTTTCTTAAAATTAACTAAAAAGTAGTAAATAAAATAAATGATGGCGTTGAAATATCATTTATATTTTCTGTCCTGCTCGGGTAGCAAAGTAGGTACATAATTACAATACGAGTACTTTTGTATTATTGCAAATTGCTACATATAAATATATGTGTGAAGGTTTAACTTTTATGAACGGATACGACGGCGACGACGGATATACGGCTTGACGACCTCCTTGGTCGAGTGGTTTGTACACCGGTTTTCATGGTGTCGCCATCTCTGAGGTCCCGGGTGCGATCCCCGGTCGGGTCAATTTAGAGAAAAACTGTTTTTATAAATTGATTTCGGGTCTGGGGGTTTTTTCTATGTTTATGTATATTTATCCGTTATCTTACCATTTAAACGAGTTTCACAAGAATACTCATCTTGGTCTAGATAATTGGTGTGAGCGTAAACAAAATTGATAAAATTATAAAATTTATAAATACTAAGACTATATTGCTCGGCTGAAATGCAAGAAATCGTAAATCCAGCTCCGTTAGGTTACTATGATCCCATTGATGTGAACCCATTCCCAGCACAAGCGTATTAGGTTTCTGAAATAGAATAATACATATTTACATACAGACACTCAAGACTACTATTCCCTACGCAAAGAGGACCACAAAATCAGCCCGCTGCCATGGAGAACTCCTTGGATTAATTTTCACCAAATGACAACTGCACATGTGCTCAGCATGATAGGTGGTGAGCCCATCGCCACTCTATGCTGATGGAGGAGGGCCGTCTTTGGCTCTGAAGATCTGTTTCCTAATGATAATATTGATCAACTGAATGTAGTCCCACCACGACCTCCTCTTTGACCCCGCACAATTAAGAATACGAAGCAGAAAAGACACTACTGCTACTACGTCCTTTCTTTCTATGATCAGTGCAGATATTTCTTTCTATTTTAAGACTAGACCAATATTTCTTAAATAGGACGCATTTACTCAGATACGTCTTTTCTATCTATTGTGCGTCAGTACTGACTTTTCTACTTCCTAAACATTGTGTTTAGAAGCAGATACGTCTTTTTTTACAGCGAGCATTTTTGGGTTGCAGTCACAATGATGAAAAAAAAAAACTCGTAAATGCGTCCTTTTTTACTGATTGCGAATATGTATTGTAACTCAATTTCGAAAAAAAATGTTAGATACGTCTTTTCTTCGTATGACGGCAGTATACAACTAAAAAAAATAGGTTTTTTTAAGAACTTGAGTTCCATTAAAAGGCTCATTTCTATGTGTCGAGTCTTTTTGCATTAGAACTTGATGAAAGGACGCAAGGCTCAGAACTCAGGACTCATTTATTTTAGTCGGAGTATGGCGAGCTCTGCCAAAATGAGTCCAGTCCCTGAATTAGGACATAAAGAACTCGAGTCCTGGCCAACATTAGTCCGGATGGAAATGTGGGTGGTGGAGCCGTGTGGTATTGTGACTCACTACGACGACCTCTGTGGTCGAGTGGTTAGCATGCCGGGTCTGACGTCGCGCCATCTCTGAGGTCCCGGGTTCAATTCCCGGTCGGGTCAATTAAGAGAAAAATTGCTTATCTAAATTGATTTCGGGTCTGGGTGTTTTTTCTATGTTTATGTATATTTATCCGTTATCTTACCATGTTAACGGATTTCAAAAGAATACTCATATTGGACTAGATAATTGGTGTGAGCGTAAACAAATTTTATTTTTAAATCTCACTCTACCAACCCCTTTGTATATTTTTTACTAAATTTGCCACAATAATAATTATTTAGCTGTAACATCTGTCTGACTAGAAGGTCCGACCTTAAAATTTTTGTAAAAGGCTGCAAACGCCGCCGCTAACAAACTAAACTAAGTACTCTTCCACTTTAAAACGTATTTCAATACAATATAAAAAATAATATTTAAAAATAAACCGCTTCGGCCACATTCGAAACCAGTTTCTAAATACATGTAGATCTGCGATAATAGCGTCTAATAAAAAACAAAGATACTTAATTACTAAGGCTGCTAATTATTATAATATTAGATTTTATATTATATTAATAGCGGCTGCTAATAACTAAGGCTTTAGTAATTAAATCATCATAACAAAAATATTTGTTGTTAATTATTTTTGTTATGATGGAACAATATAAAGCCTGGTTCTCATATTTTTTGTTTTATTTACTATATATAATAACTAAATAATAATAACTAAAATGTTAAAAGAGTATCTAAGTTACGATAAAACCAAAAGACTGATCATAGAAATAAAAGACGTTACTGCGTAGATATGTCTTTTCATCGTAATATCATGAATTTAAATATTTTTTTTACTGAGAAGAAATGGAAAATCACATTTATATACTATATAATATAAATCATATTTAAATTTTAATATGTCAATAAATAGCTTTAACTATGATACACAATCTTACATACTAAATTTTAAACTTTTACCTTTACTTTTGCCCAGCGAATTTATTTCCAAAAAAATACAAATGTTTTTTTCTCGGTTTGAAGGTAAAGGTAGATACGTCTTTTCTCCGTGTGACGGCAGTATAATACTCATTGTACAGTAACAAAATGACGTCCTGAATGGGTAGTACGTTAAAAAAATTTGTACGATTCAAAGTATTTATTAATTGAGTTTATTGAATAAATATATTTTGAGTTTGAGTTTAATATACATTTTGCTAATGTATCTCCAAGGCAAGTATTTTTCCATAAAAAAAATATAGTAACTCTTCGATCATATGATCGAAGTAGTAACTCTTTGAACTTCTTTTTTTCCTCTTTGGCGCACTCGTCGCGTTGGATCGCTTGTGGAGATGGTTGACGAACGCCTATATCAACAGAATGGATATGGAACTCACTGTTTCTATAAAGACTTTGGCACTAGGAATGAACTCGTCTTAAGAGTCTCTATATTATTGTAAAAATATTCGAGTTCTCGAGTCCATACTGTAAGAACTATTGAGTCTTATCTCTGACAAAGAGGCTGAGTTCTCTTAGAGTCCAGTCTCGAAAAATCGAGTCCAGTCCCTAAAAAAGGATTTAAAGAACTCGAGTTCGGGCAAAACCAATCCGGTACCATATTTTACTACTTTCGCTTTACAACGGCCTATCGACTATTCCATCACTATTTTCGCCGCCCCAGCTCAGCTTTAGATACGCAGTTGTGTGTACAAGGTCGGATTCCTCAGGTGATTCCTAAATTCCGGGAATATCACCCTAAAATGTTTGGCCCGAATCGGCAGGTTGGTGTCGAACTGAAAAATGTTTACGTCACGCTTCGTGTTTCTCGCTCGTGCGTACAGGAATGTTTTAGTTGGTTAGGTACCCACTTTAACTAAGTTGTCTACTTAAAATACCGACGATAGTGTAAATTTAGGTGTTTAAACCTTGATTGGTGTTGTATATTAACATAGTAAACGAGTTGTAACTTCAACATTTTAGTATTACACACTTTGTGAATTGAACCCGAACCAGATATCGGGCCAAGCGTTTTACAACTCGGTCACCAAGACGTTCTTCCGTCGCCCGGGTTGGTAACTATTAAACCGCATTTGACAAATGTGGTGATTAAACCAACACCCATCTATTGTACCAATAAAAACATCAAAATCAAAAATCAAAATTTATTTATTAAGTAAGCTTAAAATAAACATTTTGAATCGACTAAATATATTTTTACTTTTATGGATGGATGGATAGGCATAGGAACCCACCCACTCACCCCACCCATTCAGGACGTCTTTTATCTGTGGAGAAGAACGGGCACAAGAAACTCCACAGCTTTATAATAATATAGAAGTAACGAAATTTACAAAACAATATGTCGTTACCAAATAATACACTCAATAATCATAAAACAATATTTTAAAATTATAAGAAAAGATAAAATAAAAGTGAATCTAAAAGTTTTACTCGGGCACTATGAACGCATTAGAACAATGTGTGCGAAACTAGAGGAATGTTAATTCCACGCATTTTTGTCATTGATCGCTTACAGTGTAATAGCCCTTTTCTAAAAGTCTGTCCATAACATCCATTAAGTCGAAAAGGTTGAGAATTTTCGACAGGACTAACGTTAGATTAGACCTGTCGAAATGTTTAATGCCTTGATGGCTTAGTAGTCAACGCAGCCGCTCGGATTGCGGAGGACGGGAGTTTTATTCCCACCCCAGGTAGTCATTTTTTTTCAACGTTTCAATATCTGAACCTTAGCTCAGCTAATACATAAATAAACATACATACATACATACATACATCCTACTAATATTATAAACGCGAAAGTTTGTAAGTATGGATGGGTGTTTGTTACTCTTTCACGTAAAACTACTACCTAAATGGATTTGGATGAAATTCGGCAAACAGATAGTTTATAACCTGGATTACCACAAAGGATACTTTTTGACGTGACAACGTCTTAAATTAGGTTGCGGCTGGGAGTCACTTATGAAAAAGTGTAACGCTGGGTAACGTTACGATGAGTCACCGAACGAGAGAGAGGCCCGCCGAATGCCTTGCGTCTCTCTCCCACTCAACTATGATAAATTTGTGCAATTCTTATTTTCATTCAATTCCTTGTTCCTATTGTGCAATTTAATTATATTCATATCAATAAATATTCTACCGAGAAAAAGACGTTGTCACGTAAAATCTTCGCCCGTAAAACCGACTTTACAGGCAAACAATTTTTATCTCGATATTCCCACGGGAACGGGAACCACGCGGGTGAAACCGCGAGCGGACGCTAGTATTATATAATCACGACTATTATCCCCGAAGTGTTAGTCAAAGACAGGCAATGAGGACAGCAAAGGCAGTCCTTTACCATAGTCCACTTTTGACCAAATAGCGACAGTGTGACAGATGGTGAGTCTTTAGCTTTATGCTTTTGGATGTATCTGCAGTCTTTAGTCCGTTAGTCGCCTTTTACGACACCCAAGGGAAGGGAGGTGGTGGTAGTACTCTTTCACCGCAACGCGACACGGCTATAAATAAAGAAATAAAAAATTACTCCATCACGAGAGCACGAAATACTTTCACGGTTCCGCACCCGTATTTGTTTTGCGGAAGGTCAATTTGATGCCAACTTACCTTTATTTCCCCTGGGAAATAATCCGGGCACCCATGGAGTAAATGAGTTTTCAAAAAGGTTGTATCGCCGTTGCCGCTCTGATAACATTGCAAGCGTGTACAGTGCTTGTATTTTCTTAATGATTTGACGAAAAAGCTGCCAGAACATGAGGTAAATTTTCAATAGCTACAGGTTTTTAAATTAATAATATGCTTCGATTCCGTTTATCAACTACATACACATTCCTATACTTAATCGTCATACAACGTTAGTCGGAAAGGGGGTACTTAGACGCGGACAACTGAAAGTGCTACTATCAACAACTTTACTGTTATATTACAAATATAAACTTAGCGAAAAACATTAATATTTTATGCATATTCATATTTTAAAAATGTACAACCCTGAATAGGGGCGGGGCTAACGCCACTTGTTAACCCCAGCAATGAACTGGATGAACTCAAATCTGTCTCTCCCTCAAAACAGCTGACCGCCAGGGCTACTACAGCGTCATTTCTTATGAAATCTTAAAACAGCTGTTAATCTAAAATTATCATATTTTTTTTAAAGTTCTTAGACAAAAGTTATTTACTATCATGTATACTTTACCTTCCTTTCGGCTTAGTACCCCCTTGCCGACTGACGTTGTATACACATGTATAATCACAACTATTACCTTCAAAGGCTTAGTCAGAGACTAGCAATGAGGACCGCAGAAGTCATAGAAGAAACTGACATAGTTCACGTTTCTCCAAATTGCAACTGCACATGGGCTTAGCGTAACAGGTGGTGAGCCCATCGCCACTATGCTGTTGGATGTATGTGCAGTCTTTAGTCCGTTAGTCGACTTTTACGACACCCACGGAATGAATGATGAGTGGTAGTATTAAATATTACAATATAAAACGGTTAATTTCTTTTTATTATTGCTTGTTTTTGGCCACATTCTTATCCCTGGGATTAAGTATTAATTAAGTAAAGGCACAGCATGCGCTTTAGGGTTAGATTAAATAAAGAAAAGAATATAATATTTATTTTATCTTGGTGTCTCTCAAATTTATAAATTTAAAAAAAAAATATTTATGCTCACACCAATTATCTAGCCCAAGATACCCAGACTCGAAATCAATTGAGAAAAAACAGTTTTCTTTAAATCGACCCGACCGGGAATTGAACCCGGTACCTCAGAGATGGCGCTACGTCAGACCCGGCGTGCTAACCACTCGACCACGGAGGTCGTCTTAGCATGACGCAACAAATTAATTGTAAACAACTAATATTGCTACACCAAAATAACATAAATTGCCCGGCTCGAATCGGATACCTGTCCGAATCCGGCGAAAGATTAATGTTCCAAGCGGTCTAGCCTTAAGGCAGACTTACATGGCTGTGTTATGTTTAGTATAAATTATTAATAATCCTTTATTATAAAGTCGAGGAAGTTTCCGTTCGACCACTTTGTTATGTTTTCTTTACATAGCTACTGACCCCTATAGATAGGGTGTCGCAGCTGGAACTACGGGTCCGGCTGTGTTTCTCAGGGGTACTTCGGGGTTCCAGTTCATGCCCCCCGCTAGTTGTGCCTTGACCGGCGCCTCCGGCGGGATCCAGACGTGGGTTGGACTAGTGGCTTGCGGTTAGCTGTAGAGCTTGGGAATGTTCGTTTGTCCTGGTATTGTGTGCCAGTACTTCCAAACTCGCGCACAGCGAGTAGGACCTAGGAGCGATCTCTGTGGGGTACAGAAGAGAAAAGTCCTGCGGGAAACGTAAAAATTCACGTCACTAAGGGAAATCCCTTAGTTGGCAGCTTTGTCCAGTGGTTCTCATTGGGCAATGGTGTTGATATCTCCGGTACTAGTTTGGAGAACTAGTAGAGGTGGCCCCCTAGATGCCGTAGCCTCCGGGCCAGCCAGCCGCATAGGACGTGGGAACTGGCTAAACGCCCGGATGGGTTCCGAGAAGTGAGTGTGCTTACTACTCCGCGACCAAGGTGGACACTTGGGAGTTGACTTTAGAGTCGACGACCCGAGCAGTGGCAACTGCGAGTTGTGCCCTTCGTGCAACGAGAAGTGAGCGTTACCTATCTGGACAATAGGCAGTGAACTACACGTGTTCACGGGGAAACTCTTCCGAGACACTAGTCTTATGAGTACCGAATGAAGAGCGCGCTTCGCCGGGCGCTGATTTGGCGTCAAGACCTAACGCAGATAGTCTCCTTCGCGAGTATTAAGCTGGCGCAGGGACGTCTGGCACTTCTTGCAATAACCTAACGGTTTATCACGAGGTGCCAGTTCAAATACAACTTAGTGATGTAAGGAAAGGGGATGTCCATATTCAACTCAAAGTTTTTAGGTATGTTATAATGAAATGAAAGTAATATTGAGTAAAGAAGTGTAAAAGTTGTCCACTGGGAACTACCTCTTCTTCTTTTTCGACTAGGCTAGACTTCACAAGACATATATATATAGGTGAACTTATCTACAGAAGAGATTTTTTCTATCTATCTTCCTAGGGTAACATAACGCAACTGTAATTCCTAAAATGAAAATTATTTTTTTTACATAGATTAGGATTATGGAATAAAAACTCTTTTGTTTATCTTCAAGCCCAGAGCCCAAACTACAATAATAATTAAAAAGAGATAGCCATTAGCTGTAAGAAAAAATACGATCTTCAGTTGTGTTACGAAAAAATATTTAAACTGGCGTAGTGTAAAATTTACAAAGTAGCAGTTGTGTCACTGTCATCGCTCCAAATGAGCGATTACGTAAACACTCAGTCTCAAAAGAAATTTATTACTTATTCATCAATATTTAAAGACTTTTGAAACTTGAAGTATTGTTAGGTGTCAATTCTCACGTGTTGTCACCTGTACGTCGGCCATTATAGAACTGCGTGCGTTCCTTTGTTTCCGTTATCACTAATGACCGCGGCTCCTGAATTGCTGATTATTCAAACGCGGGTTAACGAACTTCACGTGTGTGCCTGTCAAGCCAGTCCAATGTCAATGCTGCTTTTACACGTCCCACAGCTGCACACAGGCCTTCCCACAGAGGGAGAGATTGGGCCATAACCCACCACGCTGGCCCAATGCGGGTTGGTGGGTTTTAATAACTGCCATTTTACTACAACAACTGGCACGTACAGAGCTGTGTGGTGCCCCCCCCCCCCCCCCCCCTCCTCATCAAATACTAGAGTCTGGCTAACGAAAGCTGAACAAGGAAAAACGCGGCAAATTCAAAAAAATCATGACTGGGTAACACAGCGTCACTTACACAGCTGCAATTTTCTCAGAAAAAATTCAATTTGACATACGACATGACACCTCAGTTAGACACACGTAGAGACAAAGTGTTTCGAATCAAATAACTACGAGGTTCAGCTTTCGTTGGCCAGACTCTACCAACCTCTTCTGTGGTGTCGTAAAGGCGACTAACACTGCAGACTGCTCAAATATCCAACAGCATGAAGCGGAGATGAGTTCACCACCTATCGTGCTGAGCACGTAATATACGTCAGCTGTTGTCATCTGGTGGAACTTGAACTGCGGCAGTGCAGTGCTATTGCCACGGTAATATAATGCGGTCCCCAATGCTTCATTATCATCATCGTCCTATAATAGTCCCACTGCTGACGTCAAGCATAGGCGCGAAAATAAGTCTGCATGTGTGCGAACATCATAGACAATACAACGCCAACATGCTCTCTAGGGACCCAACCATTACATCAGATTTCACAAACATTAAACAACGATTCATTCCTAGGATGATACGCGAGGAGAGAAATTTCAAAAGAGAGGTTGGATTTACCACCTGCCTAGGACCCCATCATAAAAGTCATCAAGTCCCAGCCCCAACGGCAACACATTGCAAGAACTAATAAAGTATTGTTAGCTCGTATTGTGTAAACCTGAACGCACCCGGTTAAATATAAAAATATACTTCATTCCATATAATAGGGTAATAGCACAAAATAAATAATAGTACTACGTAATAGTGGACCTGAAACGTCTATGCTTACAGTTAAATAAAATAAAATAAAATAATTTATTGGCTTTTTACCAAGGACGATACGAGATGGTAATAATTGAGAATACGAATGAGAATGAGAAAATGAGAATATTTATTTGTGAAACAGGTATTACAATGATGTCATGAGTATAACATGAATGTAATATTCATGAAACATTGAGCAACATAAAAATAAAATAAAAACGGTTAAAAACGTTTTATTAAACGAAATCGGTATATTTTTTATGTTCTTCAAAAACGTTATTTATAACGTTCCGTTCGAACAGAAACGAAACAAATTGTTCTTTAGGCATTTAAGGCGAAACGCTACAAAAAAAATATCGTTTCTGACCTTTATTTATCTTGTCATGCAAGTCGGATGTTATGCTTCGCAGACTACTACATACTACATAAAAACTATTTCCCATTTGATTACAGCAACTCGTTAAAACTAACTGTAGTTAATCAGAGGCCACAGTGTTAATAAATCTCTATGGATATTGCCGGGCTTAACTTAGATACTGCCTCGGCGACTTAATAATTGCCAAAGTTTAATACCACCGCGACCGCTGTGTGGTTTAGGCTCAACATAGTCACGGGGATAGGGTGTTCGTTTCTATACACGTTAAGCGCCAAGTGTATCATCCCTTGGACAGAAGCACAGCGATGTATACCAGATGATACACTAGGCGCTTAACGTGTTAAAATAGAAAAAAATTGGTTGCCTGTAAAGTCGGTATACGGGCGAAAGTTTTACGTGACAACGACTTTGAGTGGTAAAATAATTTTAATGTGAATATTCATTCGTATAGTAGGAAGAAGGATGAAATAATAGTAACAATTTAAAACATTTATTTAAACAAAGAATTATATTTAAAACATAGTTGAGTGGGAGAGAGACGCAAGGCATTCGGCGGGCCTCTCTCTCGTTCGGTGACTCATCGTAACGTTACCGAGCGTTACACTTTTTCATAAGTGACTCCCAGCCGCAACCTAATTTAAGACGTTGTCACGTCAAAAATAATAGTTAGAAAGTCTACAAAAACGTGTATTAATAAAAAAGAAACAATGATACTGTTGCGCATAAAAGCTAATCTAAGTACAGTTTTTTAATTATAGACAGCTACTTGCCTTGTTGATGATGCGTTACACGTTACTTAATACTAGTTCTTACGAGTACTAGTTTTATACAATTCAATTTATTTGTTTATTTTTTTTTTCAGGTAATGCCAATAACAATAATGAAATGTTTAGCTTAGGGCAAGAAATCGTGTTAAATCTTAATAATTTTTATAGTAGGACCAATTAATTAAAATAGGAAGCCCACAATTCAGGATTTCCTAGTGTGGGATTCACTTTTTTGCTTTTCTTTTGTATAGCCAAGTTACAAGTTATCTGTTTTTACTGTTTTATAGTTTTACTTAAGCTGATATAATGTTACTTGTTTTAATAAATTATTCTTATTTTTATTCTTATTCTTATTCTTATGTAAAAGTGGATTAATTCCCTGCACGATAATAATGTAAGCGTCACATCGCGATAACTCAGACAAAACGTGAAATCAAGTGTGGTCAGATATCTATTTAATTTAAAATAAAAGGTCCTGTTACCAACATTTAAGGAAAATAAATGTTCTGTTTAATGGTGGCACTAGAGCTCTCGGTGTACAAGTAATCCTTCGCAACGACGCAAGTAATTAAACATTTTAGGGCTTTCCTGATATTGCAGGTGATAAGACGGCTTAATAAATGTTGTACTATTAAATTTGGTGGCGTTGAAAATACGAAGGGTCACATTTTACTTTGTTTCTGTGTGTAATTATTACTGTTGTGGGTGTACCTTCTCAGGTATAGGCAATAAAAATGGTTGAATAAAAATCAGCTGTTCCACAGAAAGTCTTTTTTTTATAAAAGAACGAGGCAAACGAGCAGGCGGGTCACCTGTTGGAGTAATCACAGCCGCCCATGGACACCCGCAAACCCAGAGGAATCGCAGGCGCGTTGCCGGCCTTTAAGGAATAGGGTTAAGGAAGGAATAGGAATTGTGAGAGGGGGGGAGGGCCTGCGGAAGTTGCATATTTTATGTACTTAGCAGTTTTTATTTAGCAATTTTAAAGGTGCTTTCTTCGCACTCAATTATTAATTTTCCTAGTACATATACCAGAGTATACTAGCGTTTACTCACGACTTGTCACGCTGAGCACGTGTGCAGTTGTTGTTTGGTGAAACGAAGACTATCATATGACAGTGGACTGCTTCTGCTGTCCTCATTGACTAAGCCTTTGGGGATAATTGAGGAGCTCGCTGGCGCAGCGGCTAGCGCGTTCGGCTTGCGATCTTGCTCGCTAAGCCACTTTCGCAAAAAATAAAAAAAAACATCTCGAGCTCCTCCGTGCTTCGGAAGGTCAAGCCGTTGGTCCCGGTTGTTGTCGTAAGATGACCCACCAACCCGCATTGGACCAGCGTGGTGGGTTATGGCCCAATATCCCCACGTGCTATTATCCACGTGGGAGGCCTGTGCCCAGCCCAGGTAAGTGACGATAAGGCTGAAGGTGGAAGCGCGCTTCACCCGGAATTCTCAACCACTGAGGAACTGGCTATCTTATCTGAAACTTCCGGAACACAACAATGCTATAAACATCGGTGTTGTGGCGACAGACTTAGATAAGATGGTGGTAGCTAGCCAGGCGGATTTAATAGCCCTACCACCAACCAAACCGAGCACACAAAGATGTACCCACCGCTGGGAATCGAACCCGGGACCTCTGGGTCTGAAACCGGTAGCTTAGCCATTAGACCACAGAGGCGGTTATTCCAGTTTGGTCGAATTCACTTTAAGTAGTTTTGCGTTTAATCCCGTCTATATATGTGCGGATAATTATATAGTTTGAATTCTATGTAAATATGTGTTCTTAGATTAAAACAAAAAGGGAAGATACGGCATGCTCCTACTTGTAGTCATTCAAAATATAGTCCTATTCAACTACTTAAGCAAACACTCACACACGCACACCTATAAAGTGTAAATCGAGCGAGCGAGACAAAGCGGTAAGTTTCAACGTCAGCGCGAGGGAGTCAGCGAGTAGCGCGTTGACGTCTCGGTCGCTTCGCAACAGACGAGTACGTACGACCGATTCCGACGCCACTGCGGAGTAGCGTCTTTCTCTTTTTCACACAGTAGAATATCCGCAATAGTGCGATGTAGCCTGTTCGCTCGGCAAATTGTGACTAAAGTGAAATTATGCCTTTAGGCCTAATTTTGGCGGCTCACTCACGAGACGCTAATGCCGTATCTTCCCTTTTTGTTTTAATCTAAGTGTGTGTTATATAAAACCTCCTCATTGCCTAGTCTGACTGACCCTTAGGGGATATAATCATGAATCTTTATACGAGTATTATTAGAGGATCCGAGTATACAACGACCTTCACCGAGCGGTTAATGGATGAAAATAATTTTATATCAAATTTAATGTGTTAAAAAATATATTGCGAGTGGGTTGGCTAAAAAATTTCAGTCCAATAGATGATTAATTAAATATTTAAAAATATTTTTTTTTCAATATTGCACTTGTTTCGTAATTAGATAAATTACATAGGTACCAATCGAAAGTACGAGGCCTCTGTAATATGCAAACGTTAGGTTGACTATTTTTTTCCTGTCATAACATTGGGTAGGCAGGTGTAAACAGGCAAGTCAATATTAGTAATTTGCAACCGTCTGGTTAAATAAATAAAATTTATGTTTATATAAAGATAAGTTCATTACAAACACACACACACCAAACCAGTGCAATGTAAAAAAAAATATTTTTTTTAATATTAAATTAATCATTAATGGATTCTGGACTGAAATTTTTCAGCCAACCCACTCGCGATATATTATTTAACATATTAAATTTGATATAAAATACTTTTCATCCATTAACCTTCTCGGTGAAGGTCGTTCTATACTCGGATCTTAGACTATATGTATATATATACTCACACGCCGCAAATGTCAGCGATTATTCTGCATGACGCCATACTAGTGCGTTCGTCAAGTCACAAAGCCGCACCTCATTAAGGTTTGCGGCCCAAACGGCAGCGGGATCGTTAGTGCTCGCGAGCTATAATGACTGTCACAATCGAATGCGCTATTGTTTTTGGGTGATAAATAATTGCAGTTTAATGTTACCGTGTCGCGGAGCGGTGAAAGAATACTACCACCCCCCTCTCTTCCCTTGGGTGTCGTAAAAGGCGACTAACGGACTGAAGACTGCATACTTTAATTTTTTTTTAAATATTTGTTTTAATTTTATTTAAGCAGTCGATTGAAGGTGCATCAGATTGACATCATGGCTAAATAGACCGATGCGAGAGCGGCATACATAGGTATACATAAAATCACGACAGTTATCCCCGAAGGGTTAGTCCAAGACTTGGCAATGAGGACAGCATAAGCAGTCCTCTACCATAGTCCACTTTTCACCAAATAGCGACTGCACATGTGCTCAGCGTGACAGGTGGTGAGCCCATCGCCGCTCTATGCTGTTGCATGTACGTGCGGTGTTTAGTCCGTTAGTCGCCTTTTACGACACCCAAGGGAAGAGACGGGGTGGTAGTATTCTCGTAATAATGAGCTTTCACCACACATCACCTGGATGTAGGAAGAATAAATACACGAAAATATTTTAACCGCCTCTGTTGTCTAGTGGATAAGCCACCGGTTTTAGACCCAGAGGTCCCGGGTTCGATTCCCAGCGGGGGGTACATCTTTGTGTGCTCGGTTTGGTTGGTGGTAGGGCTGTTAAGTCCGCCTGGTTAGCTACCACCATCTTATCTAAGTCTGTTGCCATAACAACGATGTTTATAGCATTGTTGTGTTCCGATAGTTGAATTAAGATAGCCAGTTCCTCAGTGGTTGAGGATTCCGGGTGTAGCGCGCTTCCACCTTCGGCCTTATCGTCACTTACCACCAAGTGAGATGAAGGCCAAGCGCTTAACCGTTGGAGAATAAAAAAAATATCTACCCACTGAAGCTTTTATTAAACTTCATTTCGTAATAACGGTATTCGTGGAAGCCGTTATTAAAATAAACTTTCGTGAAGCAAGGTATTTTTAATTAATTCTCGTACATTGGGACTTACCTATAGAACAGGCTTTTTTATTTGATTCTTGGCGTAATTAATTACGTACTATTAAAAACCTTTTATTGGTATATTACGTTTAAAATTTGTAATAACATTTTTTAATTACTCATGTCTTGTACAAAAAGATTCTCTAGGAAGTGCTAGTTGGTAGATAAAGCTTTTTCTCCTTACAATCAAAACTATACACCTGTAGTAACATTTATTTATTTAAATATTTCTATATTTTTCTTTCTTTTTGGCCAAATAGTCTCTTTCCAGGCGCGACAAGACATGGAAGTTGCCAGACGCACCGAAAACGCCTGGAAGAGCTATTGCTCGATGAAAGACCTTTTGAAGGGAGTACTACCGCTTTCACTAAAGAAAAAGTTAATGGAGATTGGCATTCTCCCTATCCTCACCTACGGTGCACAGACTTAGTCTTTGACTACTCAGCAAAAGTCCAGGCTCGGGGTATGCCAGCGAGCGATGGAGCGCAGTATTCTGAGAGTCAGATTGTCAGACCGCGTCAAAAACACAATACTGCGCTCCAAAACACATATCGCTGATGTTGGACAAAGGGCCGCTAGTCTGAAGTGAAACTGGGCCGGACACATCTGTCGAATTTCGGACGAGATGTGGGCGAAAACCACGACTATGTGGATGCCACGCGATGCCAGGAGACGACGCGGCAGGCCCAGAAGGAGATGGCGGGACGAGCTAGACTCCTACTGCAAAGACTGGCCATCGAGAGCCCTTATTCACGAATATTGGAAAAAGGGAAGGTAGAGGCCTTTGCCCTGCAGTGGGACGACCATGGCTGAAATAATAATATTAATAAGTATTTCTAATTACTGCGGTAAAACACCAATTACAGTAAATAGTAAAGATATACAAAATAAGAATACAAAATGAAGAAAAACTAAATTAAAGAACATTAACAGTTAAAAGTAAAAAACTTTTTACAAATCAAAGAATCCCAATAACGAAGACATGACTCATCCTTCTCGCAAAACGTTATAGGTACAACCTTTCAGGACATCCTTGAATCGAATTTGTTTGTTTGTTATTTTTCACACTATAAGTAGATGCTCAACAGATCGTGTCGAAAATCTGCATATACTTTATCAAGGACAAATATATAGTAGAGGATCCGAGTATAGGTACAACGACCTTTACCGAGCGATTAATGGATGAAAAGTATTTTAAATCAAAATGTGTTAAAAAATATATTGCGAGTGGGTTGGCTGAAAAATTTCAGTCCAGTATATGATTAATTAAATATTTAAAAATATTATTTTTAAATATTGCACTTGTTTCAATAGTAGATAAATTACATAGGTACCAATCGAAAGTATGAAGCCTATAGAATATGCAAACGTTAGGTTGACTATTTTTTTCCTGTCATAACATTGGGTAGGCAGGTGTAAGCAGGAAAGTCAATATTAGTAATTTGCAACCGTCTGGTTAAAAAAATAAAATTTATGTTTATATAAAGATAAGCTCATTACAAACACACACACACCAAAACAGTGCAATGTAAAGAAATACATTTTTTTTAATATTAAATTAATCATTAATGGTACTGGACTGAAATTTTTCAGCCAACCCTATCGCGATATATTATTTAACATATTAAATTTGATATAAAATACTTTTCATCCATTTACCTTCCCGGTGAAGGCCGTTCTATACTCGGATCTTAGACTATATACAATACCTTAAATAGTTCAAACATCCCATTTGACAGATTAATGATATATATTTTAGCGTTTTATTAACGCTTAAATATACTTGAGTAAAATTTTAAACACTGAAAAAAGACGACAAACTCAGGCGGGAATCGAATCACGCACCTTCCGCATTCCGGGCGGCTGCCTTAACCACTTGGCTACCGAGGTCTGGCTTTCAACCGTCGAAATTTGTCAGTGCTTGATGCTTATGTTTTTAGTCAACATTGCTTCATCAAATCTTAGAAGTTTTCACCTCTGAGATCCGAATGAATTATTTTTACAAATATTTAAACATTCGGTTAAGATGAAGCTGCGTTTATAGATTAATGATATATATTTTAGCGTTTTATTAACGCTTAAATATACTTGAGTAAAATTTTAAACACTGAAAAAAGACGACAACCTCAGGCGGGAATCGGACCACGCACCTTCCGCATTCTGGGCGGCTGCCTTAACCACTTGGCTACCGAGGTCTGGCTTTCAACCGTCGAAATTTGTCAGTGCTTGATGCTTATGTTTTTAGTCAACATTGCTTCATCAAATCTTAGAAGTTTTCACCTCTGAGATCCGAAAGAAATATTTTTACAAATATTTAAACATTCGGTTAAGATGAAGCTGCGTTTATAGATTAATGATATATATTTTAGCGTTTTATTAACGCTTAAATATACTTGAGTAAAATTTTAAACACTGAAAAAAGACGACAACCTCAGGCGGGAATCGAACCACGCACCTTCCGCATTCCGGGCGGCTGCCTTAACCACTTGGCTACCGAGGTCTGGCTTTCAACTGTCGAAATTTGTCAGTGCTTGATGCTTATGTTTTTAGTCAACATTGCTTCATCAAATCTTAGAAGTTTTCACCTCTGAGATCCGAAAGAAATATTTTTACAAATATTTAAACATTCGGTTAAGATGAAGCTGCGTTTATAGATTAATGATATATATTTTAGCGTTTTATTAACGCTTAAATATACTTGAGTAAAATTTTAAACACTGAAAAAAGACGACAACCTCAGACGGGAATTGAACCACGCACCTTCCGCATTCCGGGCGGCTGCCTTAACCACTTGGCTACCGAGGTCTGGCTTTCAACCGTCGAAATTTGTCAGTGCTTGATGCTTATGTTTTAGTCAACATTGCTTCATCAAATCTTAGAAGTTTTCACCTCTGAGATCCGAAAGAAATATTTTTACAAATATTTAAACATTCGGTTAAGATGAAGCTGCGTTTATAGATTAATGATATATATTTTAGCGTTTTATTAACGCTTAAATATACTTGAGTAAAATTTTAAACACTGAAAAAAGACGACAACCTCAGGCGGGAATCGAACCACGCACCTTCCGCATTCCGGGCGGCTGCCTTAACCACTTGGCTACCGAGGTCTGGCTTTCAACTGTCGAAATTTGTCAGTGCTTGATGCTTATGTTTTTAGTCAACATTGCTTCATCAAATCTTAGAAGTTTTCACCTCTGAGATCCGAAAGAAATATTTTTACAAATATTTAAACATTCGGTTAAGATGAAGCTGCGTTTATAGATTAATGATATATATTTTAGCGTTTTATTAACGCTTAAATATACTTGAGTAAAATTTTAAACACTGAAAAAAGACGACAACCTCAGACGGGAATTGAACCACGCACCTTCCGCATTCCGGGCGGCTGCCTTAACTACTTGGCTACCAAGGTCTGGCTGTACTAGGTCAGGCGCTCAAAAGATACCTGCAGAAAAGGACCTATTTATACTTTCTATCCGTACCGTGTCGCGTAGCGGTGAAGGAATACTACCACCCCCTCTCTTACCTTGGGTGTCGTAAAAGGCGACTAACGAACTAAACACTGCACATACTTCCAATAGCATAGAGCGGCGATGGGCTCACCACCTGTCGCGATGAGCACATGTGCAGTCGCTATGTGGTGAAAAGTGGACTATGGTCCTCATTGCCTAGTATTTGACTATCCCTTTGGGGATAATAGTCGTGATTATATATATATATATATATATATATATATATGTATTTTTGGCGTTGTTGCAAGGGGAGATCCGGTCATATCACTACACTTTAGCCCGATACTGGCTAGTTGATGAATTGAATTTAAAATGATTATTACAAAAGTCAAACATTTAGAAAACCTTGTTCAATTAGTGGAATAAAGAGAAAGTTCACGAAACGCAAGTTAAATATTAAATGTAACTTTTGGAACGGATTAATTCTGCTTTGGTATAAAATGAAATTAACTTTTACGATCCGCCTTTGCTCTCAAAGATTTTTAGATTACCTCTAGGCACCCTAGTTGGTTGCTGATAATTATAATGATAGTTAAAACACCTTCATATTTTACGTTTTAACCTCTAGAACCCCAAGTGGTCGCATGAGACCGCTCTCTCCCACTTGACTTTGTACCGTGTTTTTGTAGACTTACAGACTACTTTAGTATGAACAAGGTCGATTATTTCGGTTCTGTGGTACATTTTATGCATCGTGATCGCAAAATATCATATAGAGGGGTTAAACCACTACTTATACATACATAGTGGACTATGTTTCTAAAACTATATTAATAGTCTTGAGTGGACTCAAGACTATTAATATCCCCAAAAGAGTTAGTCAAAAACTAGGCGGTGGAACCGCAAAAGGAGTCCACTGCCATAGTCCACGTTTCACCAAATAACACTGTATGTTTGGAACAAAATGGCCACTTACGGCTGGCAACTTTTGTCGTCATAATTTGTATTGACAGACGGCTGTCAGTGTCAGTGTGACACACACTCACGTTGGATTTTTGGTGAGGTTAACGGAACGCGGGGTCGTGTAAAGTTTTGGTGTAATTTGGTATGTGGGGCACATTGTTTTGATTCGGGGGGGCCCGTAGGAATTATGGAACAGTAGAACATAAGTTTAGTTCGTAATCAGGGCGGCGTGACTAAAATCAGTGGCTTGTTGGTTGACACGTACACGTGGCGTGAACCGTGCTAAGTGATTTGTGCAAGTGGTACGTATGATTCTGGGGTTGAGAGCTCTCTTGGGGTAGACGGGACGCTTAGGGCCTTCTACCCACCACAGCAGCCAGAAGATCGACCACCACCACAGCAGCCCGAAGCTCACCGGCGCGGCGGACTGCGGCCGAGCTGAGCACGAGGCGAGGCGGCGTCGGGGACGCGCAATCACCGTCTTCTAGTACGTAAGTCGTTTAAGATTACTTTAGTATTAAGTTAGCATAGGCTGTAGGGTTTAGAGGTTCCTCAAGTGAGCCATCTGGACCATACATTGTTGGCTAGAAATAGCCTGGTAGCAGAGACGCTATTAGGGAAGTCAGTCGGTGATCTCTCTGGATCAAACCTCGTGAGATACCCAGAACAGCACTGATTGAGCTCCCTATATTAAACAATTTTTTGGTAACCAGGAGCGTGGTTTTACATACGGACCTGAATTAGGTAGTAATTAGTTATTAGTCTTAGTGTTAAGATTGTTTGCTACCGCATATTAAATATGCAATGATGTAATATGTAGGTTTTGTTGTGTAATTACAGCAAAGTTGTGTAAGATTGTCTCACTGCGGTCAGTGTAACAATAATTAATTTGGTTTTTGTCTCGCATTTAGAATGCTTTGAGTATGTAGGAAGTACACTGCGGAAAGTGCAATTGTCATACCTAACTTGCTGTAATTGCAATAGTCATATAAATAGTGCAATGTAAACAATTGGTTTTTGATTACACATTTGGAATGTAATTACTTGCTTAATAGTGCAAGGTAAGCATATGTTTCTTGGTTTGGTATACATTTAGAATGTGGTTAACTATGGTTAACTGTTGGTTGGATTAAAATCATATCACAGTACAGTATATACTTGCTTTGAATTATTTGAGTACTATCTACTCACCGGGGCGGTGTAATTGTCAGATAACTTTAATGTACTTACTGATTAAAACTGTTTGTGGCAGTTTATTGTTGCTTTGTTGTCTAACTTTAATTTAGAATTAGTCTTGCTAGAGTAGTGTAAATTTGTGACAACAAATAAATGTTTTGATTTTGGTTGTTGTATTTGTTGTGCAAACTGAATTTTAAGATTCTAGCGGTTTGCAAATAATTAAACATTTGTTTGTTCCTTGATAGCTTAAAAACTTAATTTAGAATTTAAAGTTTAAAGCATTGAAAATTGTGGAATTTTGATTTGGTTTGTTGTTTCATTTTGAAAACATATTTAAAAATTGTAGGCATTTGATTCACAATATTTGTAGTTAGGTTGTCTAGCGATTGCAAGGCTGTAGACACATATATTAATATTGCAGTTATGTTACCATATAAACTGTTTGCTTACATAGTGAGTTTGGCCTATGTATGATTGATTGTAACATTTGTTTGTTAAATGACTTGTTTACATAGTAAATTTTAATTGAACAGTCAATGTTTATTGTGGCTGCTTTAGAATCAACTAGGGTTGATTTATTGCTTGTTTTGTTTACATGGCGGCGATGTAACATTTATTTTATTCCCATAAGTTGTTTCTTTCTTTGAAAATAATTTAGTTTCATTAATTTGAGTTAAATTCATTTGAAAACCCATTTTAGATGTATTACATTGATTGAAATTTGGTTGGATTATTATATAACGGTTTATACAATAATAATAGCACATTTTATTTTGTTTGTGCCTTCATTTTTGAAAACCAATTTTAAAATTTAATTTGATTATTACATTGGTTTAAATTAGTTGATTTATGCATAGGGACTATGTAATAATAATAATTGCACATTATTTGTTAGTGCGGTTCTTGTTGCAAACCCGTTTAAGTTTTTTATGTACTTATTAATTTTGGTTGTGACTACATTGTTATTAAAAGGCTACATTAGTAGGGAACATTGCCCTGTCTTTGTGCTATTGTTGGACATAGAGTCTAATTCCTCGTTATTTGTTTTTTGTTGACAACGCGATGGCGGAGGCAGTCCTGGCCAAGGAGCTGCGCTGGTTCGTGCACACGCAGGGTCTGCTGTCTCGGAGAGACTGCGATGATGACATCCTCGAGCGAGCCAGGCAGTTAAGGCAGCGGGTGTCTTCGGTTTAGACCGCCATGGTGGTGTTGTCGGAGACTGCTCCAACGTCCAACAAAAAGGTATGGTCGGCATACGAGGAAGAGTTTGCCCAGATCATGGAAATAAATGATAATGTCGTTCAGGTGGCCTGCGACATTAAAAGGCGACGGATAGGGGATGTCCAGCAATCCATACCGCCACCAATGGGAGGGCCTGCGATGCCTGATGGGCTTCCTACCCATCAGTAAGGAAGTTTGGGTGGCGCTGTGGAAGAGGGGTCGTATGTAGACGCACATGCGCGTCAATTGTTGTCGCTACCTAGGGTAGCTAATCAGGCGGACTTAAAGACGCAACTGTTGACGCCAGTCACAGTTGCGTGTAATGCGTTGCGACAGTTAGGGTTGCCAGTAGCCGAGTGGTCGCTCCTACTGATGCATATTGTTTTAGATAAGCTGCCAACGAACATTCGCTCCCGGTTTGAGCGGGAAACGGCAGAGAAAGAGGGGACTACTTTGCCGGGATTGGAGGAACTTCTAAAGCTTCTCGGCGATGAGGCGGGGGTCGTAGTGACCTCCCAGCCTGACCTGCCGCCATCAGGGGCGCAGGCCTCAACGGGACGCCAGGCGAATCCCACTGTACAGCCGCAGCCAGGACACACTACGGCGCGGCTGGCGGCGCTGACTACAGCAGCCGGCATGAACCCGGCTTGTACACACTGTTAGCAAAAGGGCCACACTACGACGCGGTGCCGGGACCGACGAGGGCTGCGTGTAATGACGAGGCGGCGTATAGCAAGGCGCAGCGGCCTTTGCTTTGGCTATAGGCCTCAACGCCGCAGTGCATTTGGTGGACCACAGCATTTATTATTGTTGGGTGTTCACAGGTCGGGAGCGGCTTCACCGACCACACAACAGCGGTGGCAGCGTTACTCAGGCAGGGTTGCTCCAGCGCGGAGCACACACCTACCAGCGGACTGGAGGCCCAGTCATGCGCGAGGCGCGCCCCCACACTGGAAGGTGAACCATGCGCAGGCGCGCAAACCCGCGCCTGCAGGTTACCATGCCGCCGGCCCGAGTGCGATTTGGGTATCACACGGGCGGGGGCCCCGACGGTGTCACGAAGGAGGGACCCCTCCCTGCAACTAGCTCTGTGCGCGCCAGCGTGCAGCCGCGATCGAGCTATGCCGCAGCGGTTATAGTACCACCCGCGGTATCACACGGGCGGGGGCCTTCTTTGGAGATGGGGGACCCGGGCAGGCCATAGCTAGCCTGCTCCTTTGCGAGAGCAAAACCACGGACGGTTTTGCTTTCTACTACGGCGGCCGCGTTTGAAAGATTTTAAAGAAATCTTAAATTTGAAATTTTAATTTTGTGCAACATTGTTTGGTGGCATGCTTACTGGGAGTTTGACGGGGCTAACACAAGTCACCCTCTCCTCGGTACATGCATCTATGTTGAGAATGTTAATTTCGGTAACGGTAAGGAATTTACCATTGTAGGTTAACAGCCTTTTACCGATTCGCCCGCAGCGATAACGGCACAGACATTGGTCTAGATCGGGCAGACCCACACTTTGTCACCTGGCCCAATTGACCTACTCTTGGGCTCGGGTGTACTAGGACGGGTCCTACTAGGCACCCAGATAGCTCTGGGTCTCTCTACACTGCTGGCAGTGCCAACTATTTTGGTTTTGTTTCTATTATGTACACAGTTTGACGACTCGACTCCGCATAGTCTAGAGTCATTGTGTTTGTGTACCATTTCCATAACTATGCACAAGTTTGGGAAATTGAGAAACTTCCCATGAGCCTTTCAATAGGCCAGTACGTCACGGTTGACGTCTGTTGGATGTGTTACTAGGTAACGTAATTTGTAATTTTGAATATTGTTTGTCCAAAGAGCTTTATTTGTGTAGTGCTCTTTCGGTGTTTATTTTGTCACAGTGGACGTCTTCACCCGTGCAGCCGCAGACGAGGGCTCTGCCTTCGGACCGAGTCACTCAGTCTCGTCCGTTCTTGGGGGTCGCACGCAACGGGTTCTGCTGGACCTTTCTCGGTAAAACCGATCAACTGCGCAACGTCCGGGTTGTGGGTATATATTTTGTGTTTTTTTTTTGTGCCTGGCTACTAAGGCCGTCCTCTTAGGAGTCTCTTCGTTGTCCACGGAGGCCTTCGTCGTTGCGTTGGATCGTTTCGTGTCGCGTAAGGGTCTACCTTCACTTATTCGCTCCGACAATGGCACAAAATGGCAAGGGCACGGGTCTAACTGAATGATGTTTGTAAATTTTTAGAAAATAAGCTTTGGTGAATAAGATAATTTAGCATTATTTTAATTTGGCTAATTAGACTTAGTATGTTGTTGAAGGAGAATAACTTGCTCTCCTTGCTTGTAGCTAGGGCAGCATTGTAAAGTTGTTAGTTGGCGAGTATGGGACTGCGGTTCGAGTCCGCGATGAGCCACAGCAGCTGTCTCTCCTTGCCCGATGGATTGAGCTAACGATCGGAGCCTTCCGATCGGGGCAGGGGTCTGTTTGGAACAAAATGGCCACTTACGGCTGGCAAATTTTGTTGTCATAATTTGTATTGACAGACGGCTGTCAGTGTCAGTGTGACACACACTCACGTTGGATTTTTGGTGAGGTTAACGGAACGCGGGGTCGTGTAAAGTTTTGGTGTAATTTGGTATGTGGGGCACATTGTTTTGATTCGGGGGGGGGGGGCCCGTAGGAATTATGGAACAGTAGAACATAAGTTTAGTTCGTAACCAGGGCGGCGTGACTAAAATCAGTGGCTTGTTGGTTGACACGTACACGTGGCGTGAACCGTGCTAAGTGATTTGTGCAAGTGGTACGTATGATTCTGGGGTTGAGAGCTCTCTTGGGGTAGACGGGACGCTTAGGGCCTTCTACCCACCACAGCAGCCAGAAGATCGACCACCACCACAGCAGCCCGAAGCTCACCGGCGCGGCGGACTGCGGCCGAGCTGAGCACGAGGCGAGGCGGCGTCGGGGACGCGCAATCACCGTCTTCTAGTACGTAAGTCGTTTAAGATTACTTTAGTATTAAGTTAGCATAGGCTGTAGGGTTTAGAGGTTCCTCGAGTGAGCCATCTGGACCATACTTTGTTGGCTAGAAATAGCCTGGTAGCAGAGACGCTATTAGGGAAGTCAGTCGGTGATCTCTCTGGATCAAGCCTCGTGAGATACCCAGAACAGCACTGATTGAGCTCCCTTTGTTAAACACTGTATATGTGGGTGATAGATGGTGAGCCCATCAACACTCTATGCTGTTGGACGTATGTGCAGTCCTTAGTCCGTTAGTCGCTTTTTAAGACACGTTAGGGAAGACACGGGTTGGAAGTTGGAGGTTCTATTATAAACCGCCACCACACAGCTCCTAAAATCTGTTATTAAAGTAAGATAAATTAAGTTACCATAACATTTGGTCACCCATCTGATCTAAAACCGTTGGTAAAGCTCCTTAGTTTCTACGAGGATATCATAACAAAAATATGATATGCTAAAACACGAAACACCAGGCATTAACGCTCATAAATTTTAGACAAAAGCTAAAGTTTTCTAGCAAAAAGCCAGCTACAAAAGCTTATTCTGAATAGCAGAGTTACATAAAACATAGTTTTGTATGGCGCAGACTGTTTTATTATGGAAACTTTTATGTGGCACGAAATCTGAGTACGCGTGAATAACATACTATTTCAATGGTATGATTCTCGTAGCAGAAATTATGTTTTTTTTATTTGCGTAAACTGTTTGTGTTTCACACGAAAATCTATGATGAGCTGATAATATTCATTACACTATACATGTTTCTTAAATAATTTATATCCAAATTCTCCATAGAAACCAAATCTTGAAATAAAAAATAGGTATTATTTTTAAGATATTGATCCTTAAAACTGTCATAGAAATTTGACCTTTTTAAGGCTCGTATTCTAAAATCCAATTCACACTCAAATCTCTGCTTGAGTATAGTCAGAAATGGATGGCGATATATGCGATGAATAGCACCATCCCTTTCTAACTGTACTCAAGCTGAGATTTGAGTGTGAGTTTGGTTTTAGAATACGAGCCTAAGTATTTTGATCTTTTGCTTGTACTGAGGTCTGTACAGTAAAAATATTAAAATTCTGCAAAGTTTGACCACTTTTCTTCATAAGATACAACAGTTTACGGACAGTAACAAAAATAACAAAAATATATGAAATATCTAGGTTTTTTTATAAAAGAAGGAAGCAAACCAGCAGGCGGGTCGGGTCACCTGATGGAGAGTAATCACCGACACCCGCAAAACCAGAGGAATCGCAGACACGTTGCCAGCCTTTAAGGAAGGAATAAGAATTATGATTGATGAATCTTCGAGGAATGAATATTGGTTTAAACATCTAAGAGGCCTATTACATCTCGACTGTGATTTTTGCTAAAAATCGCCAATTTTGGCGTTCTACAAAAATACATTATCAGTTTTGACTTATTGAATAGTATAGAATAGCTATTGATATAGTGCGTAGGGGCCTCGCTTTTTGTAAATTTTGCCTAACTATTTCATTAAACCCAAAATTGCAGAGAGAGATTTTCATAAAATGCGCGAAGGCCTTTTTTGAGCTCCTAGATTGAACTACTGTTCTAAACAAATGAAACAAAAAAATAAGAGTGTTATCTCTTCTATCCCTTAATTTGATTTTGATAAGCATACTCAACATTGGATAAAAAAAAATACAGACGTATATTTTTATACGGTTAACATAGATTTTATTTAATTTATTACAAGTTAGACTGTTTTTATTTGGTTTAAAAATATTTTCACTCGATGGTAACACTGCAATTGACATTTGTATGTCAAAAAGGCGACAAGACGAAGAACTCTGCGAACTGTGCAGGTAAATCATTAATTTTTTTAGTGTTTATTAACTTTATAAGAAATAAAACTACTTATTTTTGTTTGACAGATATATAAACTTAAGTATTAGGTTATTTTCAAGCCCCGACTCTACTTGTTATGGACATGAAAGATCGGTGCACATGAATGTTGAGCCCACTTAACACTATCACGTGATTAGAAATTTACTTTGCAAAGATATTGTTAAGTATACTCAACAAAGTGCCATGATGTGAATTATTGAATAGGATTAGTTTAGGATGGTTTTGTGTGTTATTTTATTTATTTGGGTTAGTTTTTCTTGTTAATTCGTCCAAATCGACTCAGAAATGCTGCTGATATACTAAAAACGGACAAGGACCTAAAAAAACTAGGTAGATGAACCTTTAGTCAGACTGTTTGCAACAACTTGTAAAATGGAATGTTATCAAGTGCGTTGCCCTAGCTTTAAGTTACGCTGACGCATATCCAAAGACGAAAGGAAAACGTTACTATATGGAAAAGAAGCAACGAATTGATGTTGATTATCCAAACTTGGTGAAGCACTACAATGCCCATATAGGAGGAGTACCTAGACATAGCCGACATGCTGGTCGCACTATATAGGACCGAAAAGACAACAAGGCGCTGGTTTATTTTCATATTTTCACAACTTTTGGATATCGGTGCATCAATAATGCTTGGTTATTTTATAGGCGGGATATGCAGACGAAAGGTATTAGGAAACTTAGGGCTTTAAAAGAATTCAGACTTGCTAATTTAACAGACCGAGTTAATTCTAATAACTTAAGTGTTCCTTTTTTCATTAAACTTGTTTTAACATTCTTGAGTCACATTATATTTTAGTACCCCTAATCGGATTTTGTTAAGTATACTCAACGTTTATATTTTTACTTCAGTTTATGACCATCTGTTTTTGTTGATTGTTATACTTAACGTTATGTTTTCAGGAAACTAATCAGTAATTATTTTTTTTTTAATTTTGTCGTCTCTATTGCATACTAACACAATATATTCATAATAACTTTACTGTTTTTACTTTTTTGTTTTTGCCAATTAAAGGGCTATAGTCGTATAGTGCGTAGGGGCCTCGGAATTTTTAGATACTTATCATTGATTTTTTATAAAAAAAAATCTTATTCTAAACCAAAAAACTTCGAAAATCGCTTAAAGTTAACTGTGAATTTCTCCTATCTACGATAATATTATTGAGCAAAAGTTATACCAAAATAATCGTTACGAGTACTTTAGAGGGAATATAGATTTTATAATGAATTTATTATCAAATTTCGATAAAAACGATAAATACAACTGCAAAATTACTAATGATGGCGGCGGTGATAGCTCTCCATCAGGTGACCCGCCTGCTCGTTTGCCTCCTTCTTACATAAAAAAACTACAAAATGCAAAAATGGTCATTTTTCGCAAAATACACATTTGAGATATCATAGGCCTCTTAATTATTATCCATCCATATTCCATCCATATTTTAACGCAAATAATTATGTTACCTCTATGTTGAAAAAGTTTCACGAGCAGGATTCGAGCCTACACGTTTATGATGTTCCGGGTCAGGTAAACTACCAACTACACACATCAAAAGTGTCTAGGGATCAAGCATTTTTATGCGGATTTCTTGAGATTGAGATGTGGCTTTGTAATAAATTTATGATTTTATAAATTTATATGGATCCTTTTTGGTGCATTTCATAATTTGAAACAGGAACTTTCAATCAATTTCTAGTAAAAGATGAAAATCAGCTGTCAATATTTTCCCTATAAAAACATACAACGCATTGAAGACATTATTAGTGCTACAGTTTCCCTACTACTGATTAAAACCAACGTTATTATGGAGCGGCGACGTCATTTAAGCAGGGAAGAAATGCTCAGAGCCGTGGGAATGATAGTAGCTGGTTCCCGGCAACGTACTGTGGCTTTAGCTCTGAATACAAGTCAGAGTGTTATCAGTCGACTTTGGACACGTTGCCGAAGCACTGGTACCGTGGCTGAGCGCCATGGAGGACGGTATCGCTGCACCACACGGAGACAAGACCGATACATTCAAATCACAACTCGAAGAGCTCCAACAATAACCGCCATGATGTTAGCCGTGAGGCTTCATCACTCTTCAGGGAACTTAATTAGCGACCAAACAGTCAGAAACCGCTTGCATGAAGTGAACCTTCATTCCCGAAGACCGCTAAGGGTACCACCTATAGCAATGCACAATCGTAGGATTCGATATCAATGGGCTCTTGAACACGGAAATTGGGCAGAAGAACAATGGCGTTTCGTGTGCTTTTCTGATGAGTCTCGTTTTGGTATGAGACCGGATACAAGACGTATACGACACTGGAGAACCCCTGGACGCCAACAGCGATTAAAATCCTGCCAGAAAGTCCATCATTATAGTGGTGAAACCATCATGGTATGGGCGGATATTTGGATCGGCGGAAGAACTGAGTTGATTTGGATCAGAGGCAACCTCAACACTCAAATTTATGCTGAGACGATTGTATCAGACGTCATCGTTCCTCTACAAGTGCAAATCGGTCCCTTATTTCAGTTAATGCATGATAATGCACGACCGCACACCGCAAGAGTTGTAAGACAGACTCTCGCCGCAGCTAACATCAATGTCATGCTCTGGCCTGCTCAGTCGCCAGACTTGAACCCGATTGAGCATGCATGGGATATGCTACAGAGAAGAGCTCTGCCGAATATGGAGGGTATCCAGCCGCAAGAAGACCTTTTTTTGTTGTTGCAACGAACATGGGCGGCCATTCCACAGCGTGATTTGGATGAACTCATTTTGAGTATGCCAAACCGATGTTCTTGTGTTGTTAGTGTTCGCGGTAGAAACACGGATTATTAATTGTTTAAGTTACCCAATAAAATTTTAAAGAAAACTGTTATTTCAGTCTTTTTTTCGAACTTTAATGTTAGTAGTTCAAATGTCAAAAATCCCTTTATTAGGAAAATGGCAAATTTCTTTATTAATGCAAAGGTGACTTGGTTTATCGTTACTGTAGACTGTAGACAAACGAAAACACTTTATTTGATGAATCCTTAAAGAAAATTTTAATTAATATCAATCAGGAGAAAAGTTATTGCAAAAATATATGTTGATCCCTAGACACTTTTGATGTGTGTATATTAAAATATATTAAATTAATATTAATGTATATAGGTACATTACATACACATAATCACGACTATTATCCCCGAAGGGTAGCCAGAGACTAGGCAATGAGGACAGGAAAATCAGTCCTCTACCATAGTCCACTTTACACCGAATAGCGACTGCACATGTGCTTAGCGTGACAGTTGGTGAGCCCATCGCCGCTCTATGCTGTTGGATGTATGTGCAGGCTTTAGTCCGTTAGTCGCTTTACGACCCCCAAGGGAAGAGACGGGGTGGTAGTTTTCTTTCACCGCTGCGCGACACGGTTACTATAGTTTTTTTATAGTTTTATTTTAGTCCTGACGATTCGAATAACAGAATCATAACAAAATCATGTAACTCCTATTTCACACACAACCAAAGCTCGCATTGAGCTCGCTTCGATTTCCGACATTGCGCTATACCATTGGATACGGAGTAAAAAGATGTGACGTCACACAGGGACCTCACCCCGTATTGGACCGTTTTCAATTTCCTACCCGTTTCCGATCCGTTGTTCTGCGCTAACGGCGACGATTAAAGGAATGAATGTCCTCCATTATTTATGGACAACTAAATTGGATGCGAATCGTGTATTGTCATTGTTTAAATATGGATTTGGCACTCCGATTCAATGCAGGTACATACAAGCTAGCATTTACCGGCGACTTCTTACGAGTGGTTGACATTATTATCCCAAAGAAAACTTTTATCGGGATAAAAAGGATCCTATGTCCTTTTCGGTACCCATTACAACGTGTATGCAAAATTTCGTGATGATCGGTTAAGGGGATTGTGAAAATTTACGTATTTTTAAGTTACTTGTACTATGCGCTGAATTAGTTAAATACATTAAAAGAACTAACGTAAGTTAGCCTGATTATTGCACAAGGTCGTGGCCTTATTGAAATTTAAAACAAATTCTTTAAACAATAACAACAATACATAAATCTAATGACTCCTAATAACATTTTTTTTGATAGCATTCTTAATTTTACGCATGAAACAATAATTCTTAGATTAAAATATTTGTATTGATATTCCGCAGATC
Organism: Scoparia ambigualis; assembly: GCA_963921215.1. Classification (NCBI taxonomy): domain Eukaryota; kingdom Metazoa; phylum Arthropoda; class Insecta; order Lepidoptera; family Crambidae; genus Scoparia; species Scoparia ambigualis. The sequence goes on from OY992501.1 coordinate 68,299,709, forward strand.
ACCCCCATCTTCAAAAGTAAGTTTTACTTTTTAAACCAAGCGAGTGATGGTTTTGTACATCTCGCAGAATAAAAACATTGCTCTAATCACTTTACTAGGTCCAAAATTTCAAAGCAGAATTGTTCTAATTTTAAATTTCTATCAATATGAATGATTTTGCTTTGAAGTTCATTAAGAGATTTATTTTAGTTTTTGCGATCGCGCGGCACCCCTTAAGTAGTTAGGGCTTGAAAGCGTAACAAACCAACTTTCACATTTATGATATTGATATTAACTAGAGGCCCGGCGCGACACTCCACGATTTTTTTTTCAAAAAAAGTCATCGAGGACATTGCCCACCAGGGACAGTATTATAGGATACATACATACAAACATATAATTACGACTTTTATCCCTGAAGAGTTTGAGACTAGGCAAAGAGGACAGCAAAAGTAGTTCTCTGCCGCAGTCCATATTAAAGCAGTCCTCTGCTATAGTCCACTTTTCACCAAATAGTGACTGCACATGTGCTCAGCGTGACAGGTGGTGAGCCCATCGCCTATGATGTTGGATGTATGTGCAGTCTTAAGTCCGTTAGTCGCCTTTTACGACACCCAAGGCAAGAGAAGGGGTGGTAGGATTCTTTTAATAAGTTAAATTTCTTAAAAGTACTTAAAATATTTTTAAACATTTAATTGGAATATATTCAGCCTACCCAAATAGTATTACGTTCGAGATCTCAACAAACAGCCTTTTCTTGAGCAAATACCGTATTCCGTCTTAAACTAAGTAGAGCTAGGTTGTAATTAAGGGTGTTTGCTCAAGTTAGAGGGCCACGAAATATTTGAATGAATGAATTAAGTAATAAACTTTATTGTTATACGAGATCATACACAATAGATACCTACACAAGATTACAAAAAATAAAACAACAAGTCTGAGCTGTGTGGTAGCAGATCTTTTCCTTGGGTGTCCTGAAATGCGACTAACGGACTAGACTGCACATAATATCGAACAGCAAAGAAAGCGATGGGCTCTCCACCACGCTGAGCACATGTGCAGTCGCTATTTGGTGAAAAGTGGACTATGGCAGAAGACTGCTTTAGCTGTCCTCATTGGCTAGTCTCTGGTTAACCCTTTGGGGATAATGATTGTATTAGCCGTAATGTAATGTTAAAAAAAGACAAAATAAAAATCCCAGCTATGTGGAGGCGGTTTGTTTAAACAGTACTGCCGGACCATCTCTTCCCTTAGGTGTCGTGAAAGGCGACTAACGGACTAAAGACTGCAAATAAATAAATCCAACATCATTGAGCGGCGATGGGCTCACCACCTGTCACGCTGAGCACAATATGTGCAGTGGTTCTTTTGTAAAACGAGGATGGCATGATCTAACACGAGCCCGACAGAAAAGGTTTGCAGCAACTTGTGCAGAGCTGCTTCGATGTCGCCTCTGTCTCTTGTTATCGAGTGAGCAAACCAGGCCTCATCGCAAATCTCACGACTTTGCGTCCGTTTGCGCGTGACATTCATAAAGACTCCCATTATAGTCTGTCTGATAACTGAATTTTGAATTTCACATACGGGCTGATAGGTTTGATGGGTCTTATCGACTGCTTTCTTATGGAGCGTTCCCACGGCGTGTCTTAAGACAATCCGCGCCGCGCCACTCTGCGCCGCGCCGTGGGAACGCTTAACTGCCACGCCTATCGCGGCGCGTCCGCAAACGGGCCGTGGGACCGGCAATGCCTGTCGCAGCTTGTAGCGGCTTGGCGCGGACTGCCAAAGCGCGGCGCGGCGCGGTGCGGCGGATGGATCGCACAGGCGACGACACGCCGCGGCAGGCTTTATCGGATGCGTTGATTCCCACGGCCTGTTGACGCGGTTGGGCGCGTGGACAGACAGGCCGTGGAGCGTTCCCACGGCCTGTCTGTCCATTACACTGCCACTAACGGCTTAACATGCCATCCAAATCATGAATATAATACTACACCTTAATTTCATGACGTTTTGACGAGGAGCTCGATGGCGCAGCGGCTAGTGCGTTCGGCTTGCAATCTTACCCGCTAAGCAACTTTCGCAATGTCGGGTCGTTGGATGGGTGACCTTTAAAAAAACATCTCATGCTTCTCTGTGCTTCATAAGGCACCTTAAGCCGTTGGTCCCGCTTGTTGTCGTAAGATGACAGTCGTTAAAACCCACCAACCCGCATTGGGCCAGCGTGGTGTGGGTTATGGCCCAATATCCCCACGTGCTCGTGGGAGGCCTGTGCCCAACAGTGGGACGTTTGTAGGCTGTTGATAATGAGAGTTATTCGTTTATGCCTATTTCCCTAAGTCTCTTCCCGCGTTATTCCGCTTCGCAACACACACCTGCAATTTCAATATGTTGAAACGACAACCGTTTACCTCGAGGTCCTACCCGTGAAAGCAATCTCACTTAGAGCGGGCCCTTTTCTAGTTTCCCGCCTGTTTAGTGACCTACACATTTGGTACTCATTGCAAATTGTCACTTACAAGTGTGAGCCTAAACAAGCTTATGTAGTGCAGTGCAAATAAAACGTACGTTAAGTGATGTTGGTTGATAGTTTTGTTTTGTGCTAGTTCGGTTATTTTGTGTCATCACCATTAACCCTGTCGCGTAGCGGTAAAATAATACTACCACCCCCTCTCTTCCCTTAGGTATCGTAAAAGGCGACTAACGGACTAAATACTGCACATACATTCAACTGTATCATTGGGTGTCATATTCACTTCCAACTAATATTATAAACGCGAAAATTTGTAAGTATGGATGGATGTTTGATACTCTTTCACGTAAAAACTACTGAATGGATTTGAATGAAATATAACCTGGATTAACACATAGAATACTTTTTGTCAAGGATTTTTCCATACAAGGATTATCCGTGGGAACGCAATAAGAATCCTCTCTGCATGTGTTCGGAAAAGGCAACCTTGCGTTAATTTGAGTAAAATTTGCATTTGCAGTGTTCGCCATACCAAACGTTATTACGTTTGGTATAGCGGCCCACGAAATGAATACACCAACCCCTCCCTTCTTTTGGGTGTCGTAAAAGACGACTAACGGACTAATTATTTTATTTAATGTGATTTTGGGATAATACAAGTAATTTAAAAATAAATGTAAAATATTGTAGTGCCCACCAGGGTTGATGTCATACCAAAGACTATATAATGTCCTCCGTGTGTCATACCTATAATGTACCTGTAAGTGAAGATCTGTACACCTGACGTGAGACGGCGGTGTACTCACTACCTTTCACGCTGAGCACATGTGCAGATGGTATTTGGAGTGCCGCGGAGTGTGACAGTAGGTACACTGCATTTGCGGTATTCATTGCCTAGTCTCTGACTAACCCTTGGAGGATAATAGTCGCGGTGTACGTATTTGAAGTCATACATATAATCATACACATAATCACGACTATTATCCTCGAAGGGTTAGTCAGAGACTAGGCAATGAGGACAGCAAAAGGGTTCCCTATTTTTTTGCATAAAATTTTATACCCTAATTTATCATGGCATACATTTACTTAACCTAATAATATTTACGCACAATAATAATTAGGCATAACTTTTTAGGCACATTTTTTTAAGCATAACTACTATTAACATAATAATTGTTAAACATACTATTCTAAAGCCTAAATTTGCTTACGCATAATGATATTTAAGCATAATTTTATAAGGCATAATAATTAAATAGGGAAAATGTAAGATTTGGAAACTTTGTGTTTGCATTTTATAAAATACTTTTCATATATAAAACAAACATGTTGACGGCTTAGGGGTGACCCGAGGGCCACCCCCGCCGCACCTTAACCTACTATTTCACTACGGTATGCAATTTATATTTGATATACCTAATATATTTTTGTTTTTTCAGATTCAAAAGCTATCAATAAAATAAAAAATATTGCACTAACAAACCCTGATATAAAACCAATCCTAATTACAGCGGATTTTGAAACTGTAACCACACCTTCTGTCTTGTCTAATCTACCAGACTACTTTTATGCCCATTATATATATATATTATATATATATTCGACGAATGAAAAATATGCCTTATAACTTTATGCAAATCAAAATAAGGGCGAAAAACATTAGCCATTGTTATGCTTACTGAAATAGTATGCCAAAAAACAATTATGTCAAAAAAAATATGCCTAATTAAATTAGGACATAAAAATAGGCGAAATAAAGGGATCCCCCGCAAAGGCAGTCCTCTGCCATAGTCCACTTTTCATCAAATAGCGACTGCACATGTGCTTAGCTTGGCAGGTGGTGAGCCCATCGCCGCTCTATGCTGTTGGTCGTATGTGCAGTATTTAGTCCGTCAGTCGCCTTTTACGACACGCAAGAGAAGAGAGGGGGAGGTAGTATTCTTTCACCGCTACGCGACACAGTTGATTGAATTTGAAATTATTTTTTATTTAGAAAGACAATATGATCATAGAAATATTACCTACCTATGAAACGTCCATCAAAAATTCAATTTCAAATCTTAACACCCGCTTCAGAGCGCTGCCCAGAACAATTCCTTAATTCGAGCAATCGATCATAACTTTGGTACCAGTCAAATTCCCCTTCGAGCGGAAACGAAGTAAATTATGAACAGCGCATAGACGTAGTGGTGTCATAAATAAATTCATAGTATTATGCTTATTTAGGGCAGACATACTAAATATTTGGTTTTGGGAAACCTGTTGCAATAATATGGTTTTCATTAAATCCTACTATCCTTACCACTAATATTATAAACGCGAAAGTTTGTTAGTATGGATGGATGTTTGTTACTCTTTTACGTAAAAACTACTTTATGGATTTGGATGAAATTGGGCGTACAGATAATTTATAACGTAAATTAACACATAGGATACTTTTTATCCCGATATTCCCACGGGAACAGGAACCACGCAGGTAAAACCGCGAGCGGCCGCTAGTGTAAAATAAAGTAAAGTACAGCCTGTTTACTGTCCCACTGCTGGGCAAAGGCCTCCATCATTGGAATCATCATCGCATAAATAAATAAAATAATAAATATATATATAAAATAATAAATAAGTCTTTACAAGAAATTTGGTGACTCGTTTCTTTGCCGCACTTCCAAAAGATGGAATAGTCTACCAGCACACATATTCCCTCCTACCTATGACATAGGGTCCTTCAAACGAGGCGTGAAGAAGCACTTTGTGGGCCGGCAGAGTGAGGATGACTGATGCTACGTCTCTTACGCTGCACCAGTTGTCCTCGCGCCTGGACCTCATTTCCACTTAACATCAGGTGGAGTGGGGTCATTTGCCGGGCTTAGTATAAAAAAAAAAAAGATATTAATTCTGTGTAATAATCTAATTTTTTTGTTAAACTTTAGAATTGTTCACACTTCTCAAAATAAGTAAAAAAAACAATTAGGTAAATACATACATACATACATAAAATCACGACTATTATCCCCGAATGGTTATTATATTGTGTATATTATGTATTTAAGTATGTTTATCCGTTGTCTAGTAACCATTTATAGATTTTTATAAAATCTTCTCTTGGGCTAGATAATTGGTGTGAGTGTAGCAAAGTTTATTTATTTATTATTATTTATCTACATACATCTAACGGCTTAAAGCGGCGATGAGCTCACCACGTGCGCACATGAGCAGTTTTTATTTATTTAAACAGTCTCCTTGATTGGTTCCCATTGCCTAGTCTTTGACTAACCATTTATGGATATTAGTCGTGAATAGTGGTATAGTAAGTAAAAAATGCTGTCCATCTCGCTCTTGAAATAAAACGCAATGAACCTTAGTCTCACTAAGCCTATCTCGCTATTGGACTAAAACGGAATTGACCTAAGTCGCAATACGCCCACATCTCGTTTGATCAAGGCATAACGCGACTTATGCACACTGCGTTATAGGCATACCAAGAGCAAAGGGTATATGTACGTAGGTATAATAAGTCCATGTTCCTGAAAAGGTAGTAAAGTTTGAAGAAACTAACAAAACATAATAATTTAAAAAACAAAATGAATACATTTCTATGTCTTCGTAGGTCTATGGAGCTGAAGTATCTCTTTTGCGGGACGAAATATTCCGGTGTAATAGATCAAAAATAATTACAGACCTCGACTCTTGTCTTGCGAAGCAATTTATGAAGTAAAGCTGAAAATAATAATATTTTAAGCCGGAACCAAGTCACGCTTAAGAAGGATCAAAATGCTTATTTAAGTGGATTTATATGTTTTTCTTGATGCCTTTCCTGTTAGAAAGCGTCACGTAAATTTACAATAAATTACAAATAAATGTAGAGAATCTAAAATAATTAAGTAAATTCGTTTTTTGACGTGACAACGTCTTTTTAAATTGGTTTGCCGGGTGACACTTCAAGAAACTGCGTTACGCTCCGCTCACGTTATGCGCTCACAATGAGAGCGAGTGAGAGGCACGCGTCCCTTCCACTCGGGCATGGTTAGCCCGCCTAAGAGCGAGAGAGACAGACATAAAAAGTGAAAGGCACGCGTCCCTTCCATATTATTTCATCCTTCTTCCTACTATACGAATGAATATTCACATTAAAATTATTTTACCACTCAAAGTCGTTGTCACGTAAAACTTTCGCCCGTATACCGACTTTACAGGCAACCAATTTTTTATTGTAGGATGATTTCGAATGAGCTGTAGAATTAGCTGTAAAAATCTTTTAAAAACGAGCTGTCCCGCCGATCTTCGTACCGTAACAATAAATGAATGGAATGTGAACTTTTAGTTAAAATACATTTAGAACCTAAATGTACAATAACGTTAAGCTGTCAATTATAAAGTCAATTCTGTAAATATTTTTTTCAATACTTACATCCTCTTTGCTGTCTTCTCTTCTTCTTCTTCTTTTTCTTCTCTCAGTCCCTTTAAGTTTAAGGATTTTTTTATTCAACTTTTTACAATTTTCCCAATTTTTTAAAACATGTTGTTTTACACAAACCTTGTCCTAACAAAACACAACAAAAATAGAATTAGCCAAATAGGTGCAGCCGTTCTGAAGTGATGCGCGTACAATCATCCCCGCCCACGACTTCGTCTGCGTGAACTCCCTGTATCCTGTGACGGAATTCAAAAAAACCTAGTCAAGACAACTACGAACACCACAAAAATATCATCCAAACTAGTCGAGCCGTTCTGAAGTGATACTCGTACAAGCATTTAGGCAATCGATTTTTATAATTCAATAAACTTTCCTACACTCACACCAATTATCTAGCCCAAGAAAAGCTTCATTATGAAACTCGTTAAATGGTTACTAGACAACGGATGAAATACCGAGTACTATATCATAGGGTGGCAAAAATACTCCACTTCCAAAAAAATATGAAATCTGATTTTGCGTACTGTTAAAATATTTTTCTTGATCTAGCAACACCAGTGTTGACAGATGACAAAGTCAGCCATTAATATTTTCTGTGAGTGGGAGAATTGAACCGCTCTACAAGGTGAAAATTTTAAAATGAATAAAATCTATTTTGTATATCCTAAACTTGTAATGAAAACCAAATGTGATTTTTAAATTAATCTCTCATAAATAAAGGTGATTTTATAACACATCTGCTGTCTATTACCGTGTCATATAGGAGCAAAATAAAAATGATAAAATATAACTATTCTACATTTAAAAATTAAATGACAGACTTGTGAAGAGAAATTACGGAGCAAAGTTACCTCCTGCATAAGAACTACTTTGCTCCAAAATAAATAAAAAATTTAAAATAGTGGTCAGTAAATACAATAATATACTTAATGTCTGATTATACTTTGATAGTACTATTATAAACACAATACATAATATTACTGATTTAAACAAGATTTAAAAAGAAGTGAAATAAAAAGAAAATGGAGCAAATTTTGGTGCAAAGTAGGACCAGGTTACGGTACTTAAAATACTTAAATACATGCTTATTATAAGTTCATAGAAAACACACAGACGCAAGACAATGTAGAAAAACAATAATTTCTAAATTGACCCGACCGGGGATCAAACCGGGACCTCAGACACAGTATAAATATTAGCTCATATTTATACTGTGCCTCAGAGATGGCGACACCATGAAAACCGGTGTACAAACCACTCGACCTCGGACCAAATATCACAATGGACAGAGTCTTTGGATTTTTAGCATGTCCGTATTTTGTTAGTGTGCAGCTTTCTATCTGTACATGTGTGCGTGACTAAAGATGTGACTAGTATATCGATATAATCACTTTAATGTGGTGTTTACCTAGTTCGTTATTATAATTGGGGGTTAAAGTTACTCACGTCCGTAGGTTTACCGTTTAGACCCTACACGTGACCCTTGGTTGGTGCTAAATGAGTGACACTGACTGAGTGGTAGAGCCACGCTGCGTTGCAGCACGCCGGGCACGCTGGGCCGGCTCGCCCGGCGTAAATACCAACCTCTCACTAAGGTTGTTACCCGACCAATCGATCGATCGTCGATTGTTTTTTTTTGCGTAGCGATTGTCATGAATTTCGAGGTTAGTAGTTTCGAGGGAGGTAGAGAGGAGGGGGAAGGAGGGGGTACGGTAATGGTAACTTAGTAGAATATTTGTTTTTTTTCCTAAAAATAACCTAAAATGACCTCAAAATAAAAATATCTTGAATACTATGCATTTTCACACTTTGGCTCCCCCTCCCCCTCCCCTTCCCCCCTTTTTCGGTGTTGCTTAATCTAAAGTGCTTCCCAAGGTGTTTGGGGGAATATCATTTAGTATTTAAACGTTCATATTGTCATCACTCATTATTATCAACTTAAACATAATCTAATATTACGATTATTATCCATGGGCACGAAATATTTATTTTTTTTTATAAAAGAGGGAGGCAAACGAGCAGGCGGGTCACCTGATGGAGAGTAATCACCGCCGCTCATGGACACCCGCAAAACCAGAGGAATCGCAGACGCGTTGCCGGCCTTTAGGGGAGGAATAGGTTTAAGGAAGGAATAGGAATTGGGAGGAGGGGGGGGGGAAAAGGGGCCTCCGGAACCCTCACTAGTCGGACGAAACACAACAGCACCAAGTGCCATTATTTCACGCCGAATATTAGAGAGGGTGGTGTTACGCCGGGCGAGCCGGCCCAATGCGTGCTGCAACGCAGCGTGACTCTACCACTCAGAAAAGTGAAGCGGCCGGTGCGTCTAATCAAACAGCTCGATTTAACACCCAATCCATTTTACCGGTCGATTGTCGACCGACGTCGACTTATCCATTCTACCATCGATCGATTGGTCTGGTAACACCCTAATATCCAGCGTGAAATAATAGCCCTTGGTGCTGTTGTTTCGTTCGGCCAGTGAGGGTTCCGGAGGCCTCCCCCCCCCCCCCCCCCCGCTCACAATTCCTATTCCTTCCTTAAATGCCGGCAACGCATCTGCGATTCCTCTGGGGCTCAAGTCTGCTAATTTACGAATGCCATAATGAATCGCAATTGGATCGTATTGTAATTGTTTGACACATTTGGTATTCTCTTACTCATATAAGAATACCAAATGTGTCAAACAATTACAATGCGATACAATTGCGATACTATTACGATTCAACTATGCCATTCGTAAATTAGCAGACTTGGGCCCCTGGTGTTGCGGGTGTCTATGGGCGGCGGAGATTACTCTCCATCAGGTGACCCGCCTGCTCGTTTGCCTCCTTCTATTATAACAAACAAATAAAAAATAATAATTTGTGTAGTAAAGTGAAGAGCAATACTTTTTACTATTCATATTCCCGCCCATATTATTAAGATTCAATTTTAAACTAAGGCTAAAATTATTACTGTAAAAAAAGATTTTTCAAAATGTTTGAAACAGAGCCTTGAATATTTTGTAGGCTCTCAGTTATCACGTCTAATAGCTTTAACCCATTCACGTCTTATTTCCGGGCATTTTAAAAAGAATAATAAAAAGAATATTAGTAATATCGATAAAGCTTCGACACACAAATACGTACATCACTAATCATTATGCCAAAAACAAAGCCTTTAAATTACATTTAATTAAGGTTTAAAACCAGATTCTTATGAATAGTGTACGATATAGTATGATTTAGAATTAGCAAAAATTAATGCTTTGCCGTTTTAATTATTAAAAAACTCATAGTAAAGCATACATATTAAGAGAAATCACTAACGTATGAAATGATAATTCCTGGTCTTTCACACCTCCTTTTGTTGTTCTTGACGAACAATAAACAGCTGAACAAGACATTATGTCAATTGTATATTACACAAATAACACAAACACTAAGATTTCTTAATATTTCACTATTATTTCGCACAATCCAGCAATGTTTTGACCTAGTAGTCGGTCATGAAATGACACGTCTCACACCGACAGTGCGTCGTTGCCAAACGTACATTAACTATCTGTACAGACAGAGATACAAATACTTTACTTTGATACACGTATGTAAAAGCGGCAACGTCGTAAGACTCTGTCCATGTAATATTTGGTCCGAGCACTCGACCAAGGAGGTCGTCAAATCTTAATACAGATTATAATAACGTCAGCGTTTTGGGAGTAAATGAGGTAAATCACTTGTTTTCTGGAAAGAAACGGGCGTATGTATGTATGTATATTACAGTTAAGGCCTATTTTTAGTAATTATAACGCGATTTCTCTAGTTTAAACAATTTTTTTCCATGCTTTTATTGCATTTAGAATTTCCTATTTAAAATTAGAAGTTACTGCTACATGTATTTTTTTTATTTGCTAAAACTGGCCCTACCTTGTTTCGTTCCTACGTTCCTACTTTCAAGAAATTTTGAATTCTAGTTTATTTTAGATTATTATTAGGGTCAGGTCGGGCGGTCGTCTCAAACCGACAGATAATTTATTGTTCGGTTTTGTAGCCGTCAACGTGTGAAAATGTGAGTTGGTGCCCTTCCAACAATGTATATCCCTTTTTGTGCCCGCCAGTACAATGAGCTCGTTACATTCAAGTGCTAAGCTAAGGGAAGGGCCTTTCTTTTCCTCCATAGAGACTCAATTTAAGACCATTTGTTTAGAGAGCCTTAAGGCTTAAGTTATCACTTACATTCCATCTTTTACCCCTAGAGGAAAAAGGTGGGTAGTTTGAAACATGTTAACAGATGAGATCTTCCATATGGAACAGACCCTGTAAAAGGTTCAAAATGTTACAAAGTACATACATAACCTCACGACTAATATCCCCTTAGAGTTAGTCAGAGACTAAGCAATGAGAACCGCAAAATCAGTCTTCGGCGCCAGTCCACGTTTCACCAAATAGCAATTGCACATGCTCAACGTGACAGGTAATGAGCCCATCGCCGCTGCTTGAAGTTTGTGTAAGCTGTTTCAAATTTTAAATAAAATAATATGTATGAGTTGGATTGGAACTCTATGAAGCAGCTCTGATCTTGCCAGTGAAGCAACTTTAAAAATGGCCGGTTACTGGATTAGTGACCAAATTAAAAACATATCGAACTACTCTGTTCTTCGGAAGATACGTAATGCCGTTGGCCTCGGTTTTTGTCGTAAGATAACTCACATTCGTTCTTTTTCACTTTAAGGGTGAAAAGAACATACTCAAATAAGATTTACATACCTAGGTACTTTGATTATATATATATATATATATATATATATATATTTAAATAGAGTACTAGGTATACTTCACGAATAACACGGGTGATACCACGGACCTGAAAATAATCAGGTCCGTAGGCGATACACACAGCGGTACAAAAGAACAGAGAGCACACAGAGTCACGTCACATGACATTAATATCTGTCATTAGTTTTTTTCTTTATTCGTTTACAAACCAGCACGATCACATCTCACCAACCACAATGGGACTAGAGTTTTGGGCTCAATCTTCTATGGAGCGTTTATACGCTAATGACTATGCCATTTGCGTAAACTTTATTTCTAACTCAAATAGTTTAACTGAAAACTGATAGATGCTTGGTTAGATTGAAATTAAGACTCCTGGATGGAGGTGCGATTCTCCAATTCTCGATCGTGGTTACACCTCCGGAAAACGACCGTGATGTAGGTATGTGTTTATTTTTTATGTATAATATTTCATCATCATCATCTTCATCAGACGAAGAATGTCCACTGCTGAACAAAGGCTTTCCCCAAGGATCTGCACCACGTCACGTCTAGTACTACTCGCACATGTAATAGTTATTAATTGGCAACCACTCACCCGTCCAAGGTGAGTATAGTTACCGAGAATGTTGTACTCGCAAACATCCACGGTGACTGTAGTCACCCAAAACACGTAGTACGTAGGTCCATCAAAAAATTTGAGGTGGTTCTGTGGTTACTGTTTTATTTTAAAAGTAAAAGAAATCTATCTAATGCCAAACATAATTTCACAGAAAAAAATAATAAAATTGTCAGTTCGCCAAAACGGAATTTTGCAGCGTAAGCGTCTTTAAAAATGTCGAAATACTCTTCTACTCACCGTATTTCCTAAATAAGTGCACATCAAAACAATCGCAACCCTCTGGGTAGGTATAATAAAAAAGAAACAATATTGACTATATGATTCAATATTCCATTATCCCTATATTAAGGGATGACAAATAACCTGTACGTATATAACCTAAGCCGATCAAATTTTATGAAAGGTACAAGGCTATTTGAATAAATTCTATTTACATAAAACCGATGTCGAACGGACAATATATAAAATCGTTTTTTGTTTAATACGACACTTGCAGACAAAACATAACTCTCATTACCTGGTAATAGGTTTCAATTCTGCTTATACAATATTCTATTGTAATACGAGATAGCTAGCTATAGCTATACAAATATCCCGGTGATTTAGACTACTGGAAGGACCTTCCCGATTTCGTGTGTTATGGGGGTAAGTTATTAATGATACTGTTTCTTTTCATATTTAAATTTAAATCCTTTAATATTACAATGAATTAGTATTGCAACACGCGTTTTATAAGACGTCTTTATCATAACATAATCCAACTAATATTATAAACGCGAAAGTTTGTAAGTATGGATGGGATTTTAGGGGGTTAAAGTTACTCGCGTCCGTAGGTTTACCCTTGAGACCCTACACGTGACCCCTGGGTCACGTGTAGGGTCCCCTACTAAATAAGTGACAATGACTGAGTGGTAGAGCCACGCTGCGTTGCAGCACGCATTGGGCCGGCTCGCCCGGGGTAATACCACCCTCTCACGAATATCCGGCGTGAAATAATGGCACTTGGTGCTGTTGTGTTTCGTCCGGCCAGTGAGAGTTCCGGAGGCCCCTTCCCCTCCCACCCCTCCTCACAATTCCTATTCCTTCCCCTAACCCTATTCCTTTCTTAAAGGCCGGCAACGCATCTGCGACTTCTCTGGTTTTGCGGGTGTCCATGGGCGGCGGTGATTGCTTTCCATCAGGTGACCCGCCTGCTCGTTTGCCTCCTTATCATATAAAAAAAAAAAAAAATGGAAGTTGGTTACTCTTTCACGTAAAAACGACTGAATGGATTTAGATAAAATTCGGCATACAGATAGTTTATAACCTGGATTAACACATTGGATACTTTTTATCCCGATATGGGAACGGGAACCACGCGGGTGAAATCGCGAGCGACTGCTAGTAATATTATAAAGCAAAGTGGCCGTTTTCCTGTGTCTGTGGCGCTGCTTTCTCCTTCCAAACCACGCAGTTTTACAATTTTGCCGATTTTTACGTATATAACGGTCTTCACATACAGTGTGTGGCCTTGAACCGGGAATAATTTTGAAAGCAGAGACTTTATAGGTCACTAGTAATTGAATCATTATAGTTTCAACAAATTAAAAAAAAACTTTTCCGTTTGATGTTTTCTAACAAACTTAATCTTAAATTCAATGTAGTGCAAACAATTTTTGCATTTTTGCCGTTGTTGTTTTTGACGTTGGGCGTTTTTGACTGTGAAATTGGTGATGCCCGTTACAATATTTTTAGAGGGATCGTGAGGATACCAACTCCTGTAAGCTTGAGGAAGGTGGCGTTTTGTTGGCTATTTTGCGGAAATACCAAGTTATCCGACAAGTATCTTGGGACAGTAACATGGAGGAAATTTGAGTATCTGTAATACCTGAAAAACGTAACTCTCCTCGTTTAAATATTTGTGTTTGTTATTTGCCGCCAGACTTATGTAACAATAAATTGGATTAATTCTATGCTGTCAAAAGTTGATGCTGAATCATTTCCCTGATGATAACTTTTTATTGATTGAGATTTTAATACCCCTGATTATTACTTTAATGCTCCTAACTCTTCATTGCCCGCTTCTATTATAGCCCCAAAGCATAGTCAAAAAACTACTTATGTTAAATGAAATGATTTCTCTTTGCAACATGCAACAGTATAACAATGTCAAAAATGTTAATGGTCGTCTACTGGATTTGGTTCTTTCGGATCTTAGCAACATTTCAATTACCGTAACAGATGCATTGAGTCTTTTAGACGAGCATTTCCTGCCATTATTATTGCAGTTCCCTTAATGTCTCCGCGGGACTAAAGAGGTGCATCTCGACACGCCTTAACTTTACAAAGTGCAACTTCGAATAAATTTAAACGGAATTGGCTTTAATTTTATGATAATTTATTCAATATAAATAAATAGCACACTCCACTAACTTTTTTAAAATCTTCTTAACCTGCTTGGTTACGAAACCCTAGTGTCATGCAGAAAAAAATAAATTTCACAAACTCAAGAAATATGGCATAGAATAGTTATATTCTATGAAATATGGTAACCCTCGCGACTATGACGCTTTTTCGTTGCTACGTAAAGCCCCGGTCTTACGGCCTGATTTTCCACGCGCCCAACCGCGCCAACAGGCCGTGGGAATCAACGCATCCGATGAGGCCTGCCGCGGCGTGTCGTCGCCTGTGCTATCCATCGGCCGCACTCCGCACCAAGTCGCTACAAGCCGCGACAGGCATTGCCGGTCCCACGGCCCGTTTGCGGACGCGCCGCGACAGGCGTGGCAGTTAAGCGTTCCCACGGCGCGTCGTGGCGCGGCGCGGCTTGTCTTCAGACAGGCCGTGGGACCCGGCCATAATAAATGCAACGTTCTTACTATGAATGCTACAATAAGTTTCTGTCATCCACTGAAGTTTCAATACAGAATAACATTAAATCGTTCTGGAGGTTCGTCAATAACAGGAAGCGAAAGGCTTCTGTGCCTCTAACTAAGAAATTTGAAAATACCACTTTATCTAGAGGATACGAAATATGTGAACTTTTTGCAAGATACTTTGGTTCAGTTTTTGAAAAGAACCCCATATCGGATTCTAACCCTAATATCGATAACTAGGAAGATACTTGCGTGCTGGATTCTTTGTCACACGTTATTATCGACATAAAAGATATCAAATTAAAAATCAAACAACTAGATAAAAATAAGGGACCAGGACCAGATCTTCTCCCCCATCATTTGTAAAGGCTTGTTCCCCTTGAATATGCTACTCCTTTGTGGATTTTGTATCCTTTGTATAATAAATCACTTAGTTGTGGCGATTTTACGAAGCGATGGACCCCACATATAATTGAGAGGTCCTATGGAACTATTATTATATGGTATACATTCATCTCTTATAGAGTTCCAAATAACATCACACGTTTTACTTACAATTTAAGCTATAATTCTACGACCCATACGAATCCTATGCTTTGTCGTTCGCTGTAAGCCTGCGTAAGATATAATAAATAATATATTATAAATAGTAATATAATATAATAAACGCTGCCGCAAAAAGTTATCATGATATATACGAAACTTTTTATAAAATAAGCTTAGATGAATGATTGCGCGAGCGCAGCGAGACCAATCATTCATCTAAGAAAATAAGTATATTAAATTCTGCTTCCGTAGTTCTAAAAAGGTTTTTATCGTGCGTACCTTACCCAGTGATTATGAGTGAATTAAAAGTGGTTGTGGTCAATGTGGCCGCACATCGGTGCGCAACAAAATGGCTTCGTCTCTGGTCAGAACACCTTAATAGCCCAACATACCAAAATTATTGCCTATAAGAAGTTCTCCTCATTACCAAGCCTCTGACTAATCCTTCAGGGATAACAGTCGTAAGTATAATAAGTTCTTAAGCCACGCAAGTCAGTTAACAAAAATCCCAAAAACCACTAAGCTGATAGCAAATCTTTTTACTAATGAAAACAACCTATGTTACCGCAGTAACGGTAATTAGGATTGGCGGTAGTAATCAATCAAGAGGGAAGGGGGAGCTACAAAACAGTATTTATTCTTAGACTCCACTGACATCTTTGATTATAAAAGCATTACATTAGAACCGTGTCGCGTTGCGGTGAAAGAATACTACCACCCACTCTCATCCCTTGGGTGTCGTAAAAGGCGACTAAAGGACAAAAAGACTGCACATACATCCAACAGCATAGAGCGGCGATGGACTCACCACCTGTCACGCTGAGCACATGTTGTGCTGTCGCTATTTGGTGAAAAGTGGACTATGTCAGAAGACTGCTATTGCAGTTCTCATTGCCTAGTCTCTGACTAACCCTTCGGGAATAATAGTCGTGTTTTATGTAAGTATGTTAAAAAGGTTTTAAACCGTTTGGTGGCATGGTTCAGCGTGACAGATGGTGAACTGGTAAGCCCGTCGCCACTCTACGCTGTTGGATGTATGTGAATTCTTTAGTCCGATAGTCACGCTTTACGGCACGTGTATTTCGAATTTTTTGACGAAGAGCTCGAGTTTGTGTTCACCAACCGATAACTTGAATTCAGTGCGGTAGTGCAATGTTTTTTTTTTGTTATTTTATTAATACAATTGTTTGATTAAATATATCAATGATGGAGGCTTAGAGTAAAAATAAAACCTATACTCCTTTGCTTTGCAGAGGGACTGTATACAGGATGTACTTTACTTTACTATTGACAGAAACGTTTTTGGAAGTTTTAAGAGGGTTTACACATTTCGGTTTTCCATACAAACTTCCAAGTCGAAATTTTTAAAAACCATTAAGCCAACTACAAACTTTGCATGTTAAAGCAAAATACAAGGATCTAAATAGTTTGTTGAAAACATTTTAAAAAACGTTTAAATAACTGATTTAATGTAATTTTAAACTTTCTATAGTGGACTTTAAATCGCAATAACTATGCTAAATAATCCTTTTTTTTATGTTTTCAACAAACTGTTTAGATCCTTGTATTTTGCTTTAACATGCAAAGTTTTATTAATATTGGCGAACTGGTTTTAAAAAATTTCGACTTGGAAGTTTGTATGGGAAACCGAAATGCTTAAACCCTCTTAAATAAATAGTATGCTGCATGAGCGGTAGTTAGGTAAGTATAGCTCTAAAGTTTTGAGGAGCTGTTAAAATTCGAGCATGTTCCACCCCGTGAAACAATTCACTTAACTACAGGAGGCAACATGCTTATCTATGTTCCAACAATGTTGGAAGCATTCTTGTGTTCCAATAGTTAGAAGAAAGTTAGCAGCTCTTCATCCAGATCCACATTGCCTAGCCTCTGACTAACCCCTCGAAGATAATAGCCGTGATTATATTATTGTGTATGAATGTAAAGTATTTCAGGAATAAAATGTCGAATTACTAAAGTGCCAAGCGAAGTTTCAGACAGTCCCCATGTAAAATAACAGCTAACATCACATCGATCGTCACGATAGTCCCCAAATCCAACAAATGCACACAAGCAATGTGTCACCAGAAAAGGCCAATCGAAATGGACCCTTTTCCGTGCGGGTCACTTCTATCCCTCCTACGTCTATGGCTGTACATCTGTATTCGCAGACCCGCCATCGGGTTGACGTTCGCTCGTAATTAAAACCGGTCCTGTTTTTCGGCGTAAGCACCTATAGAAACTCGAGTCGCTTTTAATAATCTTTCAGTGAAGTGGATTTTGGTAACTGTGTTTGATTGACGTCGGTAATGTTTTTGGTTGTTAATTAATTCTTTCGTCGTGTCTAAAAGTTTGAAGGCTATGTTAATTCATAAAATTTTTGAAGTGATCATATTAGCTTATAATAATATTTCTATTTCGCATTGCCTCGGTGACCAAAGGCACGGCTTGATATTCAGAAGTCTTGGGTGCAATTCCCAGGATGGGAGCGCGGTGTTTGATATTTCCAATACATAGCTCGGACTTGTGATTATCAAGCCGCAATTTTTTTTGGATGTTCCTAACATTTAAAATATTTACATACGCATTTCCATCCCCAGAACAATACCATGGGGTTGTATGCCTTGGGAAGTTCGGTTTATGTTAAGAAATTAAACAAAACAAAATTTTGGCAAGAACTTACAGGCAACGCAATGAATTTTAATATTTGTGTTATCGTTTTTTTTTGTCAGAACGATGTAATTTTTTCAGTTTAGTCTTCAGTCTGTTAGCCGCCTTTTACGACACCCCAGACAAGAGATGTAGTATTATTATTAAGTAATATTCTTTTAATAAATCACCATCACACAGTCAAAATACCAAATCGTGTTCTTTGCAAATTCTATTGAATACTTCAACCACGGCACTCAATAGGCATACAGTATTGTTGGAGGTTTTCCAATATCCTCTGTTTGGGGGGTATATTGGATACCAGTGTAATACGAACAGAATTTCTATGGAAAAAATTCTCACGTTATAGCACGAGCCTATTGTTCGCATTTCCATATAAATCTGTCATAACTGTGCAATATAGCTTGATATAGTGCTATTTTATAAACACTTGTTTTCAATAAAAAAACTGCACATGTGCAATTAGCGTGATAGATATTGAGACCTTGCCGCTGCTTTATGCTGATTAGTCTTTAGTCCGTTAGTCGCCTCTTACGACACCCCAGAGATGAGATGTAGTACAACATATTATTAATAAGTTGTATTCTTTGAATAATTAACTTGCACCTTGTTTTCATTCTACAGAGTAAAAAGAAATTATTTGTGAAATAACGTAACTCCTCAGGCAAGCGTTCGGATCGATATCTGGAGGTCATGTCAAGTCGAGTAAAATGCTTTATTCAATATAAACCTTTACAGGTACTTATTACGTCAAAAAATAAAATGTAAAAAAGTTAACTAACAGTAGTTAAATCTTATTAACTAACATAACTACCTACTACCTAATCTAGCTACTTAACTAATAAACCACCCGTACGGATTTTGAAGAACGACAAACAACGGAGAAGAAGCTGGCAAGGAACTCAGGAGGCCTTACTTTTTTACTACAATCTTTTATTTAACTTGCAATGTATAAGTATGTATGTATGTATGTATGTCTTGTTCGGGTGGAATTTTGCAACTCAATTTTGAACTACTTTCCGACTACCGATTGAGCTGAAATTTTGCATACATGTGTAAATCGCGTGACATGCATTATGATGACATGGTGCTGATCTGATGATGGAGCTGGAAGGTGGCCATAGGAACTTCGCAATGAAACAACACAACCTCATCAAGTTTGGGCCCGCTTGAATCGTCTTGACGAATAGTTTGTCTTTCAATGGTAAGCAGGGTCTGATGATGGAGCTGGAAGGTGGTCATAAGAACTCTGTAATGAAACGACGCAACCCCGTCGAGTTTCGGCTCGTTTCATTCGTCTTGACGAGTACTTTGGTGCTAGATGGTAATCAGGGTCTGATGATGGAGCTGGAAGGTGGCCATAGGAACTCAGTAATTAAGCGACACAGCCACGTCGAGTTTTATTCGTCTTCATGGGTGCACTGTTTTTGAAGGGTGGTGAGTGGTGGTGGTTTGGTAGACGTGAAATAAATTTTGTATACATAAATATTTGTATTCAGTGAGATGAACAGATGATAAACGTGTCCAGGGATACCTAACTAAAAAGTTAAAATTAAATTTATGTAAAAAAACCTTTTTAAAAACCAGTTATTATTTAAATGCGCTAAAATGAAAAAAATAAACTTTTACTTTAAAACTTTTACTATCAACTTTATTATACACAATTTATATGATATCAAAGGTTGTCGCGAGACTTACTATATACTAAAATGTGTAAATAAACAAGTAAATTAAATAACTTGATGTGATTCATTTCAACTATTTTCAATCTAAGAAAATACGAGTATACTTAACTAACTACCTATATTATAGTATACTACTAACTACTTACTTAACTCTCGCGACAACCTTTTTTATCATATAAATTGTGTATAATAAAGTCGATAGTAAAAGTTTTAAAGTTAAAGTTTATTTTTTTCATTTTAGCGCATATAAATAAAAACTGGTTTTTAAAAAGGTTTTGTAACTTAAATTTTTCTCTCTGTTAAAATATCGCCACCAACTCACACCAATTTAAAAAAGAAATATTGTATTAATACATTTACTAATAAATTATGCTCGTAGTACAGTCACGAGCAAAAATATGTAAACAATTGTAGCTATTAATACAATGGATTATGAGTCAAAGTGTATACATATTGGTGCTCGTGACTGTACGTGCACTATGTTCATACATATTTGTAATTTACATAATCTTCCAATTTCCATCGGTTCAGTTCCCAGTTCGGACTAAGTGTGTTTTCAGGTTTTTCATGATTTTTCTATGCACAGCCCGAGTTCGTGATCACCATCGTATTTGGCAAGCGTGCTGATAACCTAACTACCACCCCCTCTGTTTCCTTGGGTGCCGTAAAAGACGACTAACGTACTAAAGATTGCACATACTTAAAACAGCATGTAGCGGCGATGGGCTCACCACCTGTCACACAGAGCACATGTGCAGTCGCTATTTGGTGAAAAGTGGACTATGGCAGAGGACTGCTTTTGCTGTCCTCATTTCCTAGTCTCTGACTAACCCTTAAATTAATTGTCGTGATTAAGTATTTAGATCAAATAAAAAACCAGTACAGTTTCAATGTTGGAGGCTTATGCCACAGTACAAAGAGCCTTTGTCCTGCAATAGGACAGCAGACATGCTGTACCGTACCTTTTTTATTTGTTAAATGTAGGTTAGTTTTACATTGATAGCTGTTCAAGTCATTTTCAAGCTTTGAGTTGTTGGCAGCAGCCCATAACACAGTAACAGTATCAGATAAACTGCCGCACTCAGATACGTCAATTCAGTTTTAATGACAATTAAATGTCTTTCCTCCTCTATTTAGCACTTTATATAAGAAAGTGACAGCAAGAGACTTACTGCCGTACTCAGAGACGTCGATTAAGTTTTAATGACAATTAAATGTTTTTCCGTCTCTATTTAGCACTATACATAAGAAAGTGACGGCAAGAGACTTAATTGTCATTAAAACTTAATTGATGTCTCTGAGTACGGCAGTTAGATGTCGTTAAAACTTAATTGACGTCTCTGAGTAAACAGAGGGCCTACTCTCTTTCTCCGAAACGAAATTTCGGCCGATTTTCGTTCGCTATTTATAGCGCTTTCCATTATTTTTAAAACTTCAAACAATTTTCCAAAAAGTTATAATCTAAATTCCAAACCTATTCGGAAGGATTGGAAACCGCTGTAAATAACAAAGGAAAACTAGCCGAAATTTCGGATCGGAGAAAGTGGGTAGGCCCTCTTTGGTCCACTCGAGAACCACTTTTTATGAAGTCGGATAACAGTCATGACTCTCACATTCAAGCCAAGAGTCTATCCAGTAAGTTTCGTGTCCCCAAAATTCATGAGACATCAACCGAATAGGCCCTTAAAACTCCCGCAACAGACTTTTTTTATGAATAATACATTTTTAATTCGTCCTGATGCTATTGAAAACTTTGCGGTGGCAACGGTGGGTACTTACTGCTTGTCGTCTAAAAGGAATATAAAATAAGTCATGTTTTTTAAAATATTTTCAAGACCGTTTTAATGGTAGTACCTAAGTTGTTTTTATTTTACCTTTAAGAGGGTTTACGCATTTCGGATTTTTCATACAAATTTTTAAAAACCACTAAGCCAATATTAATGAAACTTTGTATGCTAAAGTAAAATACAGGGATCTGAATAGTTTGATGAAAACATTTTTAAAAAACGTTTATTTAAGTAAGTTATTGCGATTTTAAACTTTCTATAGAAGACTTTAAATCGCAATAACTCAGCTAAATAAACGTTACTTAAAAATGGGGGTGGTAGCAGGTGGTAGCCCCTCTTTTCCCTTGGGTGTCGTAAAAGACGACTAACGGACTAAAGACTGCACATACTTAAAACTAACAGCATGTAGCGGCGATGGGCTCACCACCTGTCACGCTGAGCACATGTCATTGTGTAGTTGCTATTTGGTAAAAAGTGGACTATGGCAGAGGACTGCTTTTGCTGTCCTCATTGCCTAGTCTCTGACTAACCCTTTAATTATTGTCGTGATTATGTATTTACCAGTACTCTCTATCTTATCATAATGTGACGATCGATATCTTATCATAATCTGACGTTCCTACTACGCACCTCAGTCGCTCGTGCTCTTCTTTCACGCCCACGCAAACTTTCGTTCCTGGTTCCAGGGACCATGGAACTGTCACGTATGAATTTGCCAGCATAAGTGCCTTCGCACACGGCGTCGTATCGTAAGCGTATCGTAAAGCGTAATACGCGCGCAGCAACGCTTCGTGTGCGGACTTGTTTGAACATGTACGCGCTCGTTTTGCTCTCGTTCTACGCGCGTATTACGATTCGCTTACGATACGACGCCTTGTGCGAAGGCATGTAAACTGCAACCATCTTATTTAAGCTAGTGCTTCAGTAATTTAGGATTTCAGGTATAGTGCGATTCCCAAGTCAACCTTTTCATCAGTTACCATAAGTAACTGATGATAAGTTCAAACAACAAGACTGCTAAAATAAAGATAAAGTTAAAATGTTTAATAAATGATTTTTCTTTTACAGGTACAAAGTTAATGGGAAATACGAGTACATTGATTGACACAACGTAAGTATTTGTAGCCTTTAATTAGTTACATAAAATTCTATAAAAGACAGAAGTGGGAAGATGATAACCACTTGAGAAGACATGGCGAGTTTTTTTTATTTTAATTTTATTTTACTGTCTCTATTTATCTTTATCACCAGTCCAAACTGAGAAGTGTATTTTCGTGCAATTAATACGCCGCCATCTTTAAATGTTGATTCGGTATATCGGGACTGGTCTCGACCGCTTTGTGGGCATACTATGTTCGGTACGGTGGAGAGGCACTTTAGCAGATTGCAAACCTGACCTCACGGAAGACAGAATTTCGTGATTACTAGAAAGGACAGTCATTTTTTTTAATATACGTAGGTCTTCGATTACATAATACAACTAGATACACAATCTTATACTAAATCGTAGCGGAATAGTGGCAGCTTTGACATATACTCGTACATTATTGACATATTCGTTTGACGTGTATGTGATTTGGCAAAATATCAATTTTTGAAGTAGCACGTAGTCGTCATGTTTTTTTTTATAGCAGAAGGAAGCAAACGAGCAAGCGGCTCACCTTATGGAAAGTAATCACTGCCGCCTATGGACACCCGAAAAACCAGAGAAATCGCAGACGCGTTGCCGGCCTTTAAGGAAGGAATAGGCTCGTTTCTTGAAGATCCCTAAGTCGTAACGGTCCGGAAATACCGCCGCCGAGAGCTGGTTCCACGACACTGTAGTTCGAGGTAAGAAATTTCGTGAAAAACGCACAGTAGTAGACCGCCATCCATCAAGGTGTTGTGGATTGAATAACAGTCTAGTCTTAGCTCGCACAACACTAAACGAAAAAAGTACCTAAACATATTTTTGTGAGGACGTTTTAAGAACTTTTATTTTGTAAATTTTTTATATGTGATCGAAGACATAGGTACAATCATATTAATATTATTAATATTAATTAATTAATATATATTTATTGGTATTTATTTCATTCTTACCAACCATAAATATCCTCCTTGTGACCGGTTAGAACTGTTTGACGGGATGACGAATAGGAACAGATTTGTAGTGTGACCAGTAGCTACAAAATTACAATGTGTCCTAATAGAAATCAATCAACTTGTGACGGGTTGAAACAAAAAATACTGCTTTTAGCGGTATGACCAGTTAGAACAAAATTTTGGTGTGACGAGTTGATAACGTCGACGACCTCCGTGGTCATAAACACGCCGGTTCTGGCGTCGCCATCTCTTAAGTCCCGGGTTATATTTACAGTCTAGTAAATGTAGAAATAGCTGTGTTTCTTAATTGTTTTCGGATCTGGGTGTTTTCTTTGTTAAATAAGTATGTTTATCCGCTATCTAACCAATAAAAGAAGTTTTAAAAATAAGCTTAACTTGGGCAAGATGATTTGTTTGAGAGTAGAAAAATCATTTATCATTTGTATAAGTACAGACTCACGATTATTATTATTAATAATAATAATAAATACCTATCACGCTGAGGGGTTAATAATCGTGAGTGCATGTATGGTTATGTGGTATGTGATATATGTATACAAAAAAATGCTCAAACCGCCACAGTCACTTCCAGTACAACTTTAAGTCTTGCCAATGCCAACATATTTACGACAGGTTGGCACGTCGGATCCCTAAGTAGGTGCTGAAAAATTCAGACACGTAAGTAAGGTGCAAATTTTTAACGCGCACTAAAAAAATCCCCTTTTAGGTACTTGTAAAGTTTCGGTCGGTATATTTTTAAAGAGATCTACGGTACGTTGCGTTTGATGTATATCTGGTGGTAGCCGAACCACCTTGTATGTATAGAAATAACGTGCGTAATATACCGTAAAAAGTATATCGCGTATCGTAATACTTTTGAATAATCACAACTCTCTTGTTCTTTGAAGATCTCATTTATTTTTAAAAATTCAGTATAATTCTGGAGGTATGGACTTTTTAAAAATGTGTTATTAAATAATGCATAAATAGTGTTTATGAATAAAGCCCCTAGTGTTTAGACTTTTGAACGTGAACTTTAATTTTTTGTTTTAAAAATAAATGTGGTGTGTAAGATTCTCGCACTCGTTTCGAAAGTTCAGTAACCCTAGTTTACCGTACCTACTAGTCTTTGGCGACCGGTAAAACACTTACTATTGCCACACATAAATATTGCTATATTTGTGGGTGGCAATCTCCTAAAATGCCTTTTTACATTTTTGGTATCTCATACATATTTCAATATTATTCAAACCAATAACCTAAATATAATGAACCTTCTTTACCTAAGGAAAAACGTTTATTCAACTTAATTTTCAATAAGGATAAGTTCCGTTATATTAACAGTTTTCTTTTCCAATGTTGTAAAACTCACTAGATCTGTGCATTTTCAAACTTCTTGGACTTTTCTAAATTGCTTGAAAAATATAAAACTTTTCAGATTGTATGGATTAGGTAATATGTTTAAAGTTTCGATTTTATTAATGATCGAAGGTTTAAAGGCCCTTTACATGTTAATAGGTTGCCATGCGCAAAATAACAGTGTTTGAGTATACACGGCGCCAGATCAACATACCCAAAGCTGTCAAATTTATACAATCAATTTTGAAGGTTTAGAACTAAGCAAAAATTCATGGGAGAAATTTGACAGTTTGGTGTAGGTTGATCTGACGCCGTGTGTACATTGGCGGTAAAGGTACAGAACAGAGGAATTGCTTTGTTTTTTTATGGTTTATCTAAAAATACTTCTTAATATGAAAAAACCCAGATAATAGAAAATATAAAAAAACAAAAAGGCGAAAACTAGCCACCACTTTCCCGCCAAGTAGTAGACAAGCATTGTTCGTTTCGCGTGCGCTGCTGTCACAACGATTTACTTTTTAATGTTTCACCGGGCTGGGTCAGCAGGGTCTAGAGACTGACCGTTGCACTTCGAGATTACTTTTTAGAAGAGAAACATCAACAATTTTTAGCTGGCCGGCGAATATTGCGAAAATCACTGAGCTGTTACTTTAAACAAAAGGCGAAAGAGATTCATTTTAAATTTGTTAATAAATTATTCGTTTTAGACAAAATTGTTTCAAGGGGAAGACCTCGACAATAATTCAAAGACCATGGTATGAAAAAGTTATGAGAGGAAATTGAGCAAAAGAGGTGTGTCTTGAACGTAACACATGGAAAGTTTGTTGGTAACCATTACCGTTAAACCGATTTTGATGATATTTGGTGATCTATTCCTTTCTAATACCAAAAACTAATACCAATGGTATTTGTCATAGATGGAGCCCTGGCGACGGTTAAAGGCCACTTTTTCTTCCTTAAAATTATTAAGATTGCAAACGAAGCTAAATGAAGTTTTAGCTAGAAACAAACTAGAAATAACACAAGAAAACATTGTAGCACTAAACGTCCACGAATTCCGAAGTATCAGTCTGAACCTCCGACATCTCTATAATTCCATGTAACGTGGAAAGATATTTGCAAATGAAAATCTCGTATAGGCATAACGAAATTGAAAACAGTACATTAATTTTCTGAAAATAGAAGAATAAATTATTTTTACTCCTCTTGCTCAAAAAGACCGTCATTGTAGCGTTCTAGAGCGAGGCTAAAATAGCTTTTCTTGCCCTAGGGAAAAAAGTTTTTTTTTTTTGTCTGTCACATGACAATGAGCCTACAAAAACGAAAAAGTATTTAGTCAAAAGTAGAATAATCATGAATAAAGACTCGACTTATTACTGTTTATTTAGATCAACAACTTTTTTGAGATAGTTATTAGTAAAGTTTATGGTAAAATTAGTAATCATTTGAATCTATGGACAACACAGACCACGCCCACACAGTCCACGCTTCAGCAAGAAACAACTGCACAGTCTGCACATGTGCTTAGAGGTGGTGAGCCTTTAGCCCGTTAGTCGCTTTTGCGACACCAAAGGGAAGAGAGGGGTTGGTAGTATTATTTTGATGAGCCCATCGCCGCTCTATCTGTTGTATGTATGTGCAGTCTTTAGTCCATTAGTCGCCTTTTACGAGACCCATGGGAATGGAGGGGTTGGTAGTATTATTTTTAAAGCCCATCGCTGCTCTATGCTGTTGGATGTAAGTGCAGCCTTTAGTCCATTAAACGCCTTTTACGGCAAAGAAGAGAAGAGAGGGGTTGGTAGTATTATTTTGATGAGCCCATTGTCGCTCTAGGCTGTTGGATGTATGTGCAGTCTTTAGTCCGTTAGTCTCCTTTTACGACATCGAAAAGAAGTGAGGGGTTGGTAATATTATTTTGATGAGCCCATAGCCGCTCTATGCTGTTGGATGTATGTGCAGTCTTTAGTCCGTTAGTCGCCTTTTACGACACCTAAGGGAAGAATGGGGTTGGTAGTATTATTTTGATGAGCCCATCGCCGCTCTATGCTGTTGGATGTATGCGCAGTCTTTAGTCCGTTAGTCGCCTTTTACGACACCGAAGGGAAGAGAGGGGTTGGTAGTATTATTTCGATAAGCCCATCGCCGCTCTATGCTGTAGGATGTATGTGCATTCATTAGTCCGTTAGTCGCCTTTTACGACACCCAAGGGAAGAGATGGAAACACTGCACATACCTACTATCCAACAGCATAGAGCGGCGATGGGCTTATCAAAATAATACTACCAACCCTTTTCTTCCCTTGGGTGTCGTTAAAGCAACTAACGGGTTAATTTTAAATAAAATAAACCAATTCATATTGTATTGAATTGTTTTATTTTCTCGCATGCGTAGTGAAAAGCATGAGAACACACGGCGCTAAAAACCCATTAAAACTCGGTTTCTATTTACTCCCTCGCTGAACCTCGGGAGTAAAACTACCTCGTATATAATGGGTCATTTTAGCCCCTTGTATAACAATCTACTATTTTTATTAATGTGTCGACGCACTTTGCACATTGTACGAAAAATTACATACAAACAAGCACGACAATATCCCCCAAGGTAAGGCAAAGACTAGACAATGAGAACCGCAAGTCTGTTCAATGCCATGTTTCGCCAATAACGACTGCATATTGCTTAACGTGTTGCAGGTGGAGAGCCCATCGTTTCAGTCCCTTAGTCGCTTTTTGCGACACCTAGAAGAATAATAGTTTGGTAGTACTCTTTTTAATAATGAGCCCCCACCACACAGCTGTGTGTGCTCGTTTAGATAAATTGTGTATAATATTTTTAAAATTATCTTTCGCTTTACTTATCGGGATCGAGACATTATTTCCAGTAGATATACAACTTGTTAATTAAATAGCGCAAAGTCTTTTTTTTAATAGGAATCATTTTTTAATTTCTTTGATTTATGAAGGAGATACTTAGTAGCTTTGTATCTTTTCTTGTATTTCTTCCAAATTAGAAACTTTTAATTGCGAACAAACATTCGTGGCAATTGACTTTTATTTTTGACATTCATACACGGCAGAGGTGTAAGGCTTAGAGCATTCAACCAACATGCTCTAAGGTGTAAGGGGTTCAATTCGCCTGAATTGAATGAGTTCTCAATCGGTCCATATAAAGCTTATTCCGCCGACATTCCCTACTGTTTCAATCTCATAGGCGCCCGCCGCGTACCCAGCAATTTGCCGCTTCAGTGATCCGCGTGATGCCATTATTTATCTACTCAAATGACGGGATTCGATATTATGGAATGGTAAATAATATTGTACAACACGAACAAGATTTGTGGATGGCCAGTTCGGCAATTCTGGCTGTTGTTGCTTACTAAGTTAGAAGGTCACTTGCTAAAAATAACTAACTACCGACTCTATGAAACTTGGATGTAAAGTATATTTATAAGAAACTTATTTTTAGTAGTAACAAAGTAGGGTAGTTAACAACCTTAAATTACTTAATCGACCTACTGTATTTTTGTAACAAGTAAGTTCATATTTTGTAAGTTGGCATCACTGCCACCATTTTGGTTGTGTCTGTCACGTAGACATTATCTGTCAAATCGTCTGTACAAAACCAAGATGGCTACCGGGCAGCGTCACCATAGATATAGTACATCCTAAATCTATGAGCGTGACGGTCGTTTGCAAGACGTTGAGCTGAGAGGTTGTGTCGGATGGAAGTTGCTGTGAGAAATTGTATTGCTGTAAATGTTGTTAAATGTAATAAAATGGCGATAAAATCAAGAAAAGGTTTTCATTTTTGCACCAACGGTTGTAATGTTTACGACACTTAATAGAAATGATGGGTTGGTAGTATTCTATTTAGAAGCCGCCGCCTCACGGCATACCATACCACACCTCCTGGCGTGGGAGAAGCATCCACATGTTAGTCGTTTTCGCCTACAACTCGTCCTACATGCAACATATAAGTCCAGCCCAGTTCTACTTCAATGCCTTAGTACATACATACATACGGCATAAGGCAATGAGGACCGAAAAACAGTCCTCTACCATAGTCTACTTTTAACCAAATAGCGACTGCACAATATGTGCTTAACACAGGTGGCATGCCCAACGCCGCTTTAAACTGTTGGATGTATGTACAGTCTGTAGTCCATTAGTCGCCTTTTACGATACCCAAGGGAAGAGAGGCGATGGTAGTATTATTTCACCGCTACACGACACGGTTATCCACTTCAATGCCTTAGTGACACTTATATAAAAAAACATTACAAATAGTAGTAGGTAGTGGTGAAGTGTTCGTGTAATCCTTTAAAACAATATTACAATAGTACCTAATGTTTTTTTTTATTTTGTCGTGTTGCTTTTTTGGGCAAATTCAATCTCAATTATTTTAACACGTCATTGCAAAGCAACGCTCACGTGTTCAGTAAATCTATTTTCCTTGCGGATTGTCGTCTATTGCGCATTCTATTTGGCGAGAGATATGTTTTAATATGTAATGCCCCAATCGAACGTTGGTACAGTGCGCGTCAGAAGCGTTTGGAAGCTCAAGCTCACCGTTGGAAAGCAGTGAAAAGCAAAACGAAATCCTACCCTAAAAAAGTAGGGACAAAGAGCATTTTTGGATATTTTTTGTACAAGTCAAAAAGTGTTACTTGTTTTTAGCGCTCGCAAAAATAGATCAGTCAATTTTGATTGGTACTTACTACAGTCAGAGCATTAAAACACCTAATGCTCTAAGACTACAGTGCACTTTAGCTATTGCAAAATGTTAGTTTGATTATGATTTTCGATATTTGTACTATATTTTGTAAGTATTGCGTATTTCAAAACGGGACCAATTTTGTCGTATTATCTGCCTTTAACAGTGTCGGGAAGCGGTGAAAGACTACAACCCCCACTATTCCCTTGGGTGTCGTAAAAGGCGACTAACGGACTAAGACTGCACATACATCAACAGCATAGAGCGGTGATGGGCTCACTACCTGTCACGCTGAGCACATGTGCAGTAGCTATTTCTTGAAAAGTGGACTATGGTAGAGGACTTCTTTTGCGGTCCTCATTGCCTAGTCTCTCACTAACCCTTCGGGGATAATAGTCGTGATTGCATGTTTGTAAGTAGATACTTACTTATCGAGTGTAAACGCTACATGTAGCTGTATTGACTAATTTCTTTATAACCTATTTGCGAATTCGTCTAGATGATCTTAAGACAAGTAGCTAATAGTCTATGATCCGAGTATAGAACGACCTTCACCGGGAAGGTTAATGGATGAAAAGTATTTTATATCAAATTTAATATGTTAACTAATATATCGCGAGTGGGTTGGCTGAAAAATTTCAGTCCAGTACCATTAATGATTAATTTAATATTAAAAAAAATCTTATTTTTTACATTGCACTGGTTTGGTGTGTGTGTGTGTTTGTAATGAGCTTATCTTTTTAAAAACATAAATTTTATTTATTTAACCAGACGGTTGCATATTACTAATATTGACTTGCCTGTTTACACCTGCCTACCCAACGACAGGAAAAAAATAGGCAACTTAACGTTTGCATATTCTAAAGGCTTCATACTTTCGATTGGTACCTATGTAATTTATCTATTATCGAAACAAGTGCAATATTTAAAAAAAATATTTTTAAATATTTAATTAATGATTTATTGGACTGAAATTTTTCAGCCAACCCACTCGCAATATATTTTTTAACACATTAAATTTGATATAAAATACTTTTCATCCATTAACCGCTCGGTGAATTTCGTTGTATACTCGGATCCTCTACTATAAAGAGACCGGTTACATGTCGGACAAACCACTTATTTGTCCGTTTGATTGTAGACGAGTTGCTTCATAGACCGATTACGTATTCGACTATCTGAAAATTTACCCAAATGATTTTAGGTGAGTTCATGCCGTAGACCACTTTCGTTTTTGACCATTTAATATTAACCCCAAATGAGGTTATTGACTTATCCACCACGCTTGCCAATGTCTATGTGCATGTGTAATGCCGGCACTTCACATGGCGTATCGTGTTCGCGTATTTGCATTATTTGTCCGAACACGGCAATGTGTAGACGGCCTATTTGAATATATTTGCTTTATTTGCACGAATAGGGCAAACAACGCAAATACGTTTCCGTCCACTTGTCGGTTTTTGATCACACATCAAAGGAATCAAATACGGCAAATATTTGCGTCGGCCGTCCACACTTGGTTCTGTTCAGAAGCGCGCGTGCTGCTGTCCTGTTCAGACGTGTTCAGTTTCTTATACGTAAACATAGTAAAATGGATTGGACAAACGAAACCGTATTGCGATTTTTGGAATTATACCAAATGCATCCTTGTATTTGGTACCCCAAAAATGCCTCTCATAAAACAAAAACCGAACACGTTGCATTGATCGATATTCAAAATAACTTAGGAGAACCCTGCACAATAAAAAAACAGGTGTTGGCAAGCCGCATTCAGATAAATATAATAAGCTGCTGCCACTGACACGTCCATCACTGTTGCATTCAATTTGTTTGTGAACAAGCAAATATTGTGAATATTTGCGTTGTTTGCCCGTATAGGCCATGTGTGGATGGCTTGTTTGACGCCAAGTGATGTGCCAGATTATTTGGGCAAACACAACGATATCGCCACACGAACAGGATACGCCAAGTGAAGTGCCGGCATAATAAGTTTCTAACCATGTCGCGTGGCGGTGAAAGAATACCACCACCCCCTCTCTTCCCTTGCGCGCAGGCCACTTATAAATGGCGCTGGGCGCGGACATGGCACTTCTCATGAAGTATGGAAAATAAACCCCCCAGGCCCGGCGCAAAAGAAAAGTAACTGCATAGGGGGCATCATCGAAATCGAAGGCTGCTGTGTGAAATTGCTATTCGAAGTCTTACAGGGGTAACATTATGTATCTGTAAAAGGAACAGTAAACAGATACAATTAAGTACATGTTTATGGCAACTTCTCTACTACTCTACTACCTACTTTTTAAAAAGTTAAAAATAATGTTGCACATGCATTTAGTATGAAATTTGAATGGAATAGGAAGCCGCCCGTGCCATGTCTGCGCCCGGCGCCATTTATCTGTGGCCTGCGCCTTGGGTGTAGTAAAAGGCGACTAACGGACTAAAGACTGCACATACTTCCAGCAGCATAGAGTGGCGATGGGCTCACCAACTTTAACGCTGAGTACATGTGCAGTCGCTATTTTGTGAAAAGTGGGCTATGTCATAGGACTGCTTTTGCGGTCCTCATGCCTAGTCTCTGAATTACCCTCCGGGGATAATAGTCGTGATTATATGTATTTATGTATGTAAAAAGTTTCTATAGTACTAAAACAACTAACTACATATACATGGGTCAATCCTAGGAACTAAAGCTCCTTTAAATAACAGGCTGTGTTCGAAAGTGGGACCTATTGTTTTGTACATAGAGTTCACATTTGCAGGGATTCGTTCTGCTTCAATTTCATTGAATACGAAATTGTTGATAGTAACCTCTAAATATTGAAATACCCATTTTGCTTACAGAATATTAGATGACATGAAAAGCCGTTTGCAAACAATAGAAGCTACTGAGTATTAGTTTGCATAGGTACTGTCCTTTTTATTGGAAATAGGGTGTAGGTCAAGCAATGGCGAGAGCTTTCATTGACGTCTCAATACTTACTACTTACTCGTACATAAAATCACGACTATTATCCCCGAAGGGTTAGCCTGTAGGCTGCCGTAAAACCAGGCACAATAGAGATATTTATATATTATATTATAAATTATGGACTATAGTCGCCTGAAATAAAAGTACCCATTCTATTCCATAAGACATTCAATGTTGGAGATGTGTATCCACGTTCTAGCATGTCAAAGGTTTAAGCCTATACCTACAAGGCCCACTTACATTCGACATCTTAACTCATGATTAACCTAGTTCAGAATTAAAACATGTTTCTGTCTTTGTCACCTTCATACAAAATGAGAGCAATGAAACGATGTTTGTATCCCGAACTAAGTTAATCCTGCACTAAGAAATTGGGCTCAAGTTGGCCTAAGTTGTAACAATGACTTATTAAGTGCATTCTTAATCACGATTATTAGTATGAATGTGAATGTGTTGTAATGTACTTTGAAGTATGAATGTCAAGTATGAAGAATGAAAGGATGAGAAACATACAAGATGGAACTGGAATGAAAGAGTATAATAGAAATAAGAAAGTCTTTAACCATACATGTTAGGGAAAGAATCACGAAAAAAATCACGATTATTAACCCCGAAGAGTTACATATGAAACACTTTATTACGGATTAACTCGCGTTTAACCTTTAACTAATCGCGCCTAAATACTTACACTATTAGTCGGATTTACTTTTAAAAATGAAACAGATAAAATAAGTGAAACTACTTATTTTAAATAGGAACTTTAAGAACAACATCTAAATTATCAAAATAATGTGAGGCTTCTAGAAAACAACAAAAATATAAATTTATAGAATAGTAATCAAAATCTTAAATTATTAGGCACATGAAACACAAACTTTTGTATGGTGTTCATTACCCACATAATTGTTACATTTACCACATTTGTTTTTATTTTCCTATCATTAGATTTTTATTTTCCAAGTTTGCATAAAATTGTGAAACAAAATACAAAATGTTCATTATTATACTTACTAAAATTATAATTACACTATTAGTCGCGCGGGGTCTGTTGGACCCCAAGCACCTCCGTACGGCAAGTGGGATCAACACCGCGGCTGGCGGAACAGCGAGACGGAAGGAGTGGGTGGGCTAGGAAGCTACTAAAACATACAGCCGCGTAAGTATAAAATTTGCCAAAATATGACAAAAACAATCTCGATTGGGGTCTAATGGACCCCACGCGACTAATTAAAGGTTAATTTACTATTTACATAGTTTTTATATTATCAAAGACCAAAGTCTATGTATGTCAAAGACTGGGCAATGAGGACCAGAGAAGCAGTACTCTGCCATAGTCCAATTTTCAGCAAATAGCGACTGGATGTGTACAGTCTTTAGTCCATTAGTTGCCTTTTACGATACTCAAAAGAAGAGAGGGGGTGGTAGTATTCTTTCACCGCTACGCGACATGGTCACGACTTATTGCAACGAGGCCTTAGGCCAGTAGGAGGATTGTTTACATTAGAATTACGACTAGAGGGATAGTCGAAAATTAGGCAAAGAGGACCGCCAAAACAGTGCGCATATGCCATATAAAAACTGCACATGTGCTCAGCGTGATAGGTAGGTAGTGAGCTCATCGCTGTTTCATACTATTTGATGTATGAGCAGTGTTCAGTCCGTTAGTCGTCTTTTACAACACCGAAGAGAAGATATGGGTTGGTTCTTTTAAAATACATACATACATGTAATCAAAACTATTATCCCCAAAGGTTAATCAGAGACTAAGCAAAAGCAGTCATCTACCACAGTCCACCTTTTACCAAATAGCGACTGCACAAGTGCTCAGAGTGACAGGTGGTGAGCCCATCGCCGCTCTATGCTGTTGGAAGTATATGCAGTGTTTAATCCGTTAGTCGCCTTTTACAGCACCCAAGAGGCGAGATGGAGTAGTAGTTTTTTTTTTAAAGAAGGAGGCAATCGAGCAGGCGGGTCACCTGATGGAGAGTAATCACCGCCGTCCATGGACACCCCCGCAATACCAGAGGAATAGCAGGCGCGTTGCCATCCTTCAGCACCAAGTGCCATTATTTCACGTCGGATGTTCGTGAGAGGGTGGTATTACGCCGGGCGAGCTCTCCCATTGCGTGCTGCAACGTAGCGTGGCTCTACCACTCAGTCATTGTGTCACTCATTTAGCACCACCCAGGGGTCACGTGTAAGGTCTCAAGGGTAAACCTACGGACGCGAGTAACTTTAACCTCCAAAAGTAGGTAGTATTCTTTTACCGCTACACGACACGGCTCTTTTAAAATGAACCGCCTTCAAATAGTTTAGGAGAGTTTATAGGCTATGGTTTACAGGTAATCTACAGCTAGTTCACCTTAGTGTACCTTTAAGCCGGTAAAAATCCAAACGCCACACATAGGTGTTCCAACTTTGTAACACTAAGCCACGCCAGTAAACTTTTAATAGGATCCGATGGAAGCTTTCATTAGGAGTACTTACCCACTCGTCGGCTCCCTTGACAAATACGTAATTTGATACGTTTTTTTATTTTAATAACGGGTTACGCTGAAATCGCGCTTTACCCGAAATCCTCAACATTGGTGTTATGACGCCCGACTTTATTTTATTTATTGCACAACCAACGAGACAAACTCAAATACAATCAATATAAAAATTACTGACTTTAATCTATGTGTCGTCTAACTTAAAGGCTGCCACGGCATGCAATGTGGACTATAATTTTGACCTTTGCACTTTGAATACATCTTATTCTAAAGTTATTATTAAAAAATATAAATGTAATTTTAGGGGGTGCCGAGCGATCGCAAAAACTGACATAAGTCTCCTAATGAATGATATTTAAATTGATATTTATAATTAGAACCATTAATCCGCTTGGAAGATTCAGACCTAGTTATTTAATTATCTTTTTATTCTGCGAAATGTGCAAAATCATCACGCGCTTGTCTTCAAAATTAAAATTTACTTTTTAAAGCAGGGGGTGCCGTGCGGTATATCAATACAAATTTTTTATGTAAGAATTATTGTTTCATGCGTAAAATTAAGAAATTGGTCGAAAAAAATATGTTTTTAGGAGTCATTAAATTTATGTAAGTGAGTATATTTTTACAATGTTTAAAGAATTTGTTTCAAATTACAAAAAGGCCATGACCTTGTGCAATGGTCAGTTGTACAAGTGTGACTTAAAAATACGTAAAATTTCACAATTTCGTGTAGGACCCCCTTAAATAAAAGCTCCAAAGTACAATACAACAAATGAGGCAAAACAATACTATTAAATTAAATTAAATGAAATTTAACTTTTCTACAATCACACCAATTATCTAGCCCAAGAGAAGCTTCGAAGAAACTCGTTAAAATGGTTACTAGACAACGGATAAACATACTTAAAATACTTAAATACATACTTATTATACATAGAAAACACCCAGACCCGAGACAATTTAGAAAAACAATAGTTTCTAAATTGACCCAATCGGAGATCGAACCCGGGACCTCAGAGATGGCGACACCATGAAAACCGGTGTACAAACCACTCGACCAAGGAGGTCGTCAAAACTATAACATTGTTATACATACTTATAATATAAAGGTGCTTTAAGAAACTAATACAAGATAGTGGTAGCTAGCCAGGCGGACTAAAGACAAGCCCTACCACCAACCAAATAAATTACTCTAAGATGTTACACCATTTCCCCCACTGGGCATTAAATCCGGGACCGATATATTAAAAGATGATAGAATACGGCAGTCGTTGAAACCCACCAACACTCATTTTTTTTCTATTATGACTCGTCATAGTGACTGCATCCTGCCTGATGGTAAGCAGCCGATGCAGTCCAAAATAATGAGAGCGCTCCCCACCGTGGAATAAGCACGGTAACGAGCGCACCTATTCATGACGGCCTGCATAAATGCCGTTTCACGTCCCACTTAAAAGACCCTGGACTGTAGGAGCTGGGAAACACATGCGCCGGCAAAGAATTCCAAAGCCGAATGATCTTACAGAAGAACGACTTGCCAAATTTTTTGGTACGAGTACTGATAGTCTGTACAGTATGATGGTGGTTCCTAAGGCCAGCACGTGTAGTCCGGGAGAGGAAAGGAGAAGGCGGGATAAGATCAAAAAGTTCTTCAGAACACTCTCGTAAGTAATTCCGGTAGAAGAGACTGAGAGAAGCAATGTCTCTACGCAGCTAGGCTGGGGCCAGTGTGGCCCAATCTTCGTATGTTCTGTTGTCCATGTGAGAAAACCTAAGATCAACAGTGGGACGTTTACAAATTGATAAAGATGATATAGATTTAATGCTTTATATAAAACTTCAGACACTAACAAAAGTGCTTTAAAAAAAAGAGCATGTAAAAATTTTAAAAAATCACCTACCAAAACGTGCGAGCCATAAATCTCATTTCACGGAACAACGTCCGAGCAACACGAATTGTTAGCTCAGAATGCGCCGGTTTTTTCGTGCAAATATCGCGGGCGCACTCGCGGAAGAATCGTTGAGACAGTGCCCACACAGCCAGGCGGCTACAAACATTGAG
The DNA here is from genome assembly GCA_963921215.1 of Scoparia ambigualis. Lineage (NCBI taxonomy): Eukaryota > Metazoa > Arthropoda > Insecta > Lepidoptera > Crambidae > Scoparia > Scoparia ambigualis. Next base: position 68,337,164 of record OY992501.1, read on the forward strand.
GTATTATGACTAGGGACTACACCGTTTAACCGCCTCTCTGGTCTAGTGGCTGAGCCACCGATCTAAGACCACGCAGTCGTGGGTTCGATTCTTTGGGTGGTAAGGTTCCAGAAGGTTTTGGTTGGTTTACCACCAATTGCTTAATTGCCATTGCCTTGTTAATTGCGCTTAGCTAGTTACCACCATCTTAACTAACTCTGTCGCCATAACAACAATATTAATTGAAATGAAACACTTTTTACGGATTAACTCGCGTTTAATTTACTATTTACATAGTTTTTATATTATCCTGACGTTTCGAACCCTTTACAGGGTCCGTGGTCACAGGGAGACTGACTGCGAGTTAATCCGTAAAAAGTGTTTCATTTCAATGTGTAGTGCTCGCTTAAACCTCAGAAAACAATAAACAATATTAATAATAGCATTGTTGTTTTCCAACAGTTTAGAGATAAATTAGCCAGTTACTCAGTGGTTGAGGATTCCGGGTGAAGCACACTTCCACCTTCAGCCTTATCGTCACTTACCGAAAGCCAAGCGCTAACCAGATTTATAAAAAAAGGAATTTTCCGCCATTGGTTTGCGGCCGCAAGGTCCACGTTCGCTTGGATCACTCATTATCACTGATCCGTTTGCAGCCCATGAGCTGCAACGCAGTGTGTAAAAACTTGCTTTACGTCGTATCTAGTTATAATACTGCAACGGCTACAAACAGAAATTTGTACACGAAAATTCAGTAAAAAAAAGGAATTTGAAATTCTTTAATTGTTTTTAATACCAAATGTGGAGGAGTTCAGAATCGTAGCGTCTGTAAGCACGCCACGGTAACTATCTTGTTTATTTTATATCATAAATTCCAATATTCTTAAAAGGACACAAGTAAGACTTAACTATAAGTACGTCTGTCTTGATCTTATCTCAGTCCGTTACCTTAATGTTAGTAGTGTCAGTAGCATCTTTGTGTTAGAGATAAGATTGCCAGTTTCTCAAAGTTGAGGATTCCGGGTTCAGCATTATATTTGTTTATTTATTTATTTTAATTTTTATTGCACAAAGAAAAAAAATACAAAAGGCGGACATAATGCAAAATGGCATTCTCTAACTAACCAGTCAACCTTAGGGCTAGTCAAAAAGAGTTGTAGGTGGTGCAATACAAAACAGTAATTGTGTACATAGGTAAATAATTACGCAAATTTAAAATAAACTACATGAACTTACTTAGATTATAATAAAGATACGGTGGCAGAAAACTCTTACAGGGATGATGAAGACTCTTATAGCCACTTTATTACATTCACCTCTGTTGCGATGCTGTTACTCTGCTAAATATAGAAAAGAAAATGGTGACTCAATTTTTTATCAACTTCGAGTAAGACCTTCATCTCATCTGGTGATAAGTGATGATAAGGCCGAAAGTGTAAGCGCGCTTCACTCGGAATACTCACCACCGAGAAACTGGCTATCTTAACTCTTAAAAGAAACCATTCTTTAAAGAGTTAAGATAGCCAGTTTCTCGGCTACCAACCAACAACTAATCCATCTCTCCTCTTGGATATTTCGATCATTGGAAGTTGTAAAAGGCGACTAACAGACTGAACACTGCTCGTACATCCAACAGCATAAAACAGCGATATGCTCACCACTTATCAGGCTGAGCTGATAAGGGAGTTTACGCATTTCGGTTTCCCATACAAACTTCCAAGTCGACATTTTTAAAAACCAATAAGATAAAACTTTGCTTGCTGAAGTAAACACAGGAATCTAAATAGTTTGTTGAAAACATTTAAAATAAATGTTTATTTAGATCCCTGTGTTTTACTTTAGCATACAAAGGTTCATTAAAATTGGCCTATTGGTTTTTAAAAATTACGACTTGGAAGTTTGTATGGAAAACCGAAATGCGTAAATTCTCTTAAGTCTTGAGTTGTTATTTGATACATATATAATCACGACTATTATCACCGAAGGGTTAGTCAGAGACTAGGCAACAAGAAGCTCATCATCATAGCTCATCGCCGCTCTATGCTGTTAAATGTATGTGCAGTCTCTAGTCCGTTAGTTGTCTAGAGACTAGGCAATGAGAACCGCAAAAGCAGTTCTCTACCACACTTTCCACTTAACAGCGACTGCACAGGTGGTGAGTCCGTCGCCGCTGTATGCTGTTGGATGTATGTGCAGTCTTTAGTCCGTTAGTCGCCTTTTACGACACTCAAAGGAAAAGAGGAGGTGGTAGTATTCTTTTAAAAAAGATACGCGACACAGCTGTTATTTGATGACACGTTTAATGTGGCAGTGTGATGCTTCTGCTGTCCTCATTGCATAGTCTCTGACTAACCCTTCGGGGATAATAATAGTCGTGATTATAAGTCTGTAGGTATAATTGTATGTATGTGTAGAAATGAGGCAAAAAAAAACAAAAAAGCTAAAGCTACGCTATCGACCTTCGTAAACAATGGCCTATATCACAACTGCTCCGCTGAATTATCGCGGCTGGCAAAGTCTTGACGGCAAAACGTCCGCCGTAAATACACATCCGGGGCGACGGAAAAAAAATATAATAATATCTTATTGTCGGTCCTTTTGCCGCTTTCGCAACCCCTCTATTTGTAGTACAAACAACGGATAAGGTTATAATTTCGTGGTAGGTACGCTCGCGTCGAAAACTAGTTTTATGACGGTGTATCGATTGCAATGTAAGACAATGAATTAAAAAACACACACGTCGAACATAGAACCTCCTCCTTTTTTGAAGTCAGTTAAAAAGGAGGATAGATGCTTGGCTTAAAACGAGACATCGTGGTTCAATCCCACAGAAGAGACGAGAGCGTTTTAATGACGAATAGACGACATTTTTGGTCGAGTGGTTGGACCCGACGCAGGGCGTGTCGGGTCAATTTAGTAGTTATTGTTTTTCTAAATTGTCTCGGGTCTGGGTGTTTTCTATGTATAATAAGTATGTATAATAAGTATGTATTTAAGTATTTTAAGTATGTTTATCCGTTGTCTAGTAACCATTTAACGAGTTTCTTCGAAGCTTCTCTTGGGCTAGATAATTGGTGTGAGTGTAGGAAAGTTATATTAAAAGTTTTTATTTAAAAAAAAATGTGCTTCCTGTAAAAAGTGTGTGCTGCTGGTAGAGCGCTCCATCTCTTTCCTTGGGTGACGTAAAAGGCGACTAACGGACTAAAGACTGTACATACATCTAACAGCATAGAGCGGCGATTGGCTGCTCTCCACTTGTTACGCTAAGCACATGTGCAGTCGCTAATTGGTGAAAAGTGGACTATAGCAGAGGACAGATTTTGCGGTCCTTATTGCCTGTTCCTTGACTAACTCTTCGGGGATAATAGTTATGAATATATTTATGTATGTCCTGTGAAAAGCAATCCAACTCATAAAGCTTCTCTTCTTCTCTTCTGTTAAATCCTCATAGCTACTCGCCTCAGTACCAGAACTATATTCGCTGTGAGGCTTCTCTTATATATCTATATGAAATCTTATATGTTTTACGTTAGTACGTGAATCCACAGAATATATCTGTGCGTGAACCCATAACTAAGAAAAGCGAGTATTAGCTTTCCGGACGGGTTAACAGCCTCCCTTGACAAGACGTGGCAACCGCTCTATGTCGATTCGTTAACGTGTGTCAATAGTAAATTGGTAGCCACCCGTACAGATACCTGTCGAATGCTGACTATAATTGAATGATGAAGAAAAACAAGACAAATGTTTTTAAATAACTCTAACTAACACATCGTTGTCATATTTTATTAAATATTAGAATAAAAATTATATTGGTTTACGCTCACATCAATTATCTAGACCAAAATAAGTATTATTTTGAAACTTGTTAATATGGCAAGATAACGGATAAATATACATAAACATAGAAAAAACAGTTAGACCCGAAATCTCTGTCTCTGTCTCTCTGACCCGAAAAAACTGTTTTTCTCTGGATTGACCCGACCGGGAATTGAACCCGGGACTTCAGAGAAGGCGAAAGAAACTCCAGACCCGGTGTACTAACCACTAGACCACGGAGGTCGACAAAATATAGACACTTGACATACTATTTCATTCACTCACGATTATCCTCTGACGGTTAGACCTATGACATTCTATGGTTAGTCAGAGATAGACAACGAGGACCGCAATATCAGTCCTCTGCCATATGCCACGATCACCAATTAACAACTGCACATGTGCTCAGCGTGATAGGTGGTGAGCCCATCGCCGCTTTATGCTGTTGGATGTGCAGTCTTTAATCCGTCAGTCGCCTTTTACGACACCCGAGGGAGGAGATGAGTTGGTAGTAAATTTTAATGAGCCGACACAATACAGACACTTGACATGTCATAAATTTGTTGCTGTACAAAGGTCTTCTTACATGTAGAACAGCACGTAGGGAGATTAAACGGTTACCTAATGAAACGCATAACGTTATTCGCCGTTAACTGACAATGCATCATGTTAATGGCCATAATTGTCACTTGTAAGAGTATGTCTAACAAAATTATGAATAATACAATTATACGTTTTAAATTATGCTTAATCAAATTATGACAAACAATAATAAAGATTTAAATGATTATGGTTTTTATTAATATGTCTTTCAACGATTCTGCGTTATTATGTTTATGCGTAATAAAAATATGTTACAAGCTATTATGCTTTTTGAATTGTATGCCAATTATTATGTATGTCAATAAAAATTATGGCAATCAACATTATGCGTTTCAATGTGTCACCAGATTGGACCATACTGTAGGTTGTAACGAGATCCATCTTACGACAACCACCGGAATCGAAGACGGCTTGACGTACCTACCGAAGCTCGAGATGTTTTTATTTTAATTTGGTCACCCATCCAGTGAACTTGCATTGCAAAAGTTGCTTAACTGATAATATCGATAGCCTTAGCCGCTACGCCATCGATCTCCAACGAGCCATAACATCAGCCAAACATCCATAGATTATTCTACTTAGATTTATTGTGAACAACTCAAAAATACTGTAGTTTTGTGTCTTTTTAAATGTCCCTAGTTTAAATTGACACCAGTTTTAATTAAATTCCGGGCAGAAGGATTTTATTGGACGCGACGTGACACTGGAAGCTAACAGGGTGGAAATGAGCGCGGAAATCGAACTGTGGACTGTATAACATACTACGGCCTGAAGGATGGGAGGTTGGGGCATACCCACCACGCCGGCTCAATGGGGGTTAGTGGGTTCTACTGTCTAACTCATTTAAACATACATACTCGTTCATACATAAGATTATTATCCCCTAAGGGTTAGTCAGAGACTAGGCAATGACGACAGCATAAGCAGTCCTCTACCATAGTCCAATTTTCAGCAAATAGCGACTGCACATTTGCTCAGCGTGACAGATGGTAAGCCCATCGCTGCTTTATGCTGTTAAATGTATGTGCAGTCTTTAGTCCATTAGTCGCTTTTTACGACACCCAGGGTAGAGGAAGGTGGTAGTATTCTTTCACCGCTACGCGACATGGTTAATTTATCGGTCTTTAAATATCTGATTGGTGGCCCTTAGGCAGCTCAGGCAGGCCCAAACATTTTAATCACCTCTGTGGTCTAGTGGCTAAGCCACCGGTTTCAGAGCCAGGGGCCCGGGTTCGATTCCCAGCAGGGGGGATACGTCTTTGTGTGTTCGGTTTGGTTGGTGGTAGGGCTGTAAAAACCGCCTGGCTAGCTACCACCATCTTATCTAAGTCTGTCGCCATAACAAAGGTTTTTATAGGATTGTTGTGTTCCGGCAGTTTAAGATAAGATAACCAGTTCCTCAGTGGTTGAGGATTCTGTGTGAAGCGCGCTTTCACCTCCGGCCATATCGTCTCTAACTATCATGTGAGATGAAATCCAAGCGCTTACCCGTTGTAAAATAAAAAAAAACCGGCCAAGTGCGAGTCGGATTTGCGCGCACGTAAGGTTCCGATCTTATTATCTATAAAAATTTGTTGTATGGCAGTCCCCCTAAAATATTTGTTTTATTTTAATTTAATTATTTGTTTATAAAGTGAATATATGACTAAATATTCTGTGAATATTTCAAGCGTCTACGTTGCTGTTATCAATATCAACCAAAAACAAGCAATAAAAAATCACGTTTGTTGTATGGGAGCCTCGCTAAATATTTATTTTATTCTGTTTTTTAGTATTTTGTTGTTTTAGCGGCAACAGAAATACATCATCTACATCAATACAGCCTATTGACAGACGGATGGACAGGGGTCTTAGTAATAGGGTCCCGTTTTACCCTTTGGGTATGGAACCCTAAAAAGGAGGGGTAGGTAGAGACCACACCTTCCATCTGCTATAACCCTGACCCACACCATTTGCTTCACTTACTCTTTGACTTTGACGACCTCCTTGGTCGAGTGGTTTGTACACCGGTTTTCATGGTATCGCCATCATGAGGTCCCCGGGTTTGATCCTCGGTCGGGTCAATTTAGAAATTATTGTGTTTCTAAATTCTCTTGGGTCTGGGTGTTTTCTATGTATAATAAGTATGTATTTAAGTATTTTACGTATGTTTATCCGTTGTCTAGCAACCGTTTAACGAGTTTTAGCTTCTCTTGGGCTAGATAATTGGTGTGAGTGTAGGAAAGTTTATTTATTTATTTATTTATTTATTTATTTACTTCCATAATTTTTATCTTGCAAGCTCGTCGGTTTAGGGTATCCTTGACCTAACCATAGTAACACAATATGGAAATCTATTAGACCCCTATCCATCTAAGAGTCAGTGCTCTCCAGATAACGAATGTAAAATCAGCATTTTTGTTATGTATGAAATTTTCTAATGCCCTCAGCAAAAATCTTTCCTATGTGACAGTCGAAACGGGTAATCATATTGCTGACATAGTTTTCCGGGCCAACGAGCTGACAACTTTGCAGGTGGCGGGGCGTCTTCATTCCTCCATATTTCATATACTTTACTACTGATACTTGTAAAACTAACCGTTAGGTGAAATAATACTACCATTCCCTCTCTTACCTTGGTTGTCGTAAAAGGCGACCAACGGACTAAAGACTGCACATACATTCAACTTGCAGTCGCTTTTTGGTAAAAGTGGACTATAGCAGAGGATTGCTTTTGCGATCGTCATTACCTAGTCTCTGACTAACCCTTCGGGGATTATAGCCGTGATTATATGTGATATGTACCTATGATACATGTAAAACTATTTAGAGCTGTGTGGTGGCGGCTTATTATAAGAATACTAACAACCCCTCTTTTTCCTTGGTTGTCGTAAAAGGCGACTAACGGACTAAAGACTGCATTTACATCCAACACCATAAAGCGGCGATGGGCTCACCACCTGTCACGCTGACCACATATGCAGTCGCTATTTGGTGAAAAGTGGACTATTGCAGTGGACTGGTTCTGCGGTCCTTGTTGCTTAGTCTCTAACTAACCCTTTGGGAATATTAGTCCTAAATCTATTTATGTATATATCAATTTTCGTGCCACAGTAGGTACTTTGAATTCAGACACTGGAACGAAACTAAAAATTTTTGTACGCCGCCGTCATAAAACATTTCATTATATAAAATATTCATTTTCGTCTCATAACGCCAAGGACCCTCCATACTTTCATAATTCGTCCTTCGGCGCTGTACTGAAGGGTGCTTGGAGACCAGCCGAGCGTGAACTATCATCGTCCATAAAATAGGTTTAGTGTTATACAGGCGGTTTAGGAAAGGGTGTAATTCTGACTGGATCAAACGATCCATCAATATTTAGATGGAAACAACTTCGAAATTACAAAGAATAAACTCTGAATAAATAAATAATAAGTAATTTGGATGTTAATATATTTTTATTTGCTATATCCCTAATGCTTTCCATTTACGTTGTCCCCCGACTTACTTACTTATTTACTTACTACGCTGGTTCAGCGAAGTGGATCTTGGCCTCCGACATTAAAGTGCGCCAGCTCTTTCAGGTCTTTGATAACTTCATCTTTCCAGCGGTATTTGGACGACTCACTAAGCATCGTCCAGATGATTGACCAAGATACGCTCTTTTGGCAGCTCGATCCTCATCCATTCTCTCTACGTGCCCCAGCCAGCGAAGGCTTTTATTTCCCCGATGATATTCGGCTCGGACACAAGCTGTTCTATCTCCCGGTCAAACCTTAGCCTCCATTCCCCGTCCATGAGCCATGAGAGTGGTGAGCTCATCGCCGCTCTATGCTGTTGGGTATATGTGTCTTTAGTCCGTTAGTTGCCTTTAACGACACCCAAGGGAAAAAAGGGGGTGGTAGTATTCTTCACCGTTACGCGACACGGTTGCGATGTTATAAATAGGTTTTTCGCACCACCTGCTTGACCATGTCAAATTATATGTCACGTAAACCTAACCATAAGTCATTTAAGACCTGAGGTCTAGCAGAGCATTATTATTTTACTGAATTTCATGATGACCCGCTGGTCATTAATGTGATTTAAATTTGGAACATAAAGTAGAAAGGTACATACTAATTCCATGCAGATCTTCACCAAAAATAAATTGTTCGAATATCCAACTGGCCACCACGAGTAGATTAAAAATAAACGAAAAATAGAACACTTTAAAAAAAGGCCGAATACTGAAAATTGCTTTGTTATATAATATTGCTTTATAATGTCTCGTAGATAGTGTGAAAAGTAGAGTATTCTTCTCGGTGATAAAAATGCCTTCGTCTTGGGCGTCCTTGAGTGCCACGCTGCACTCAGGATTCTTGTCTTAACTCCCTCGCTTTGCTCGGGAGTTAACGCTAGACTCCTTCGTTACGGTCGGGATTCAATACGGGGCCAGCTAGTTCTTCAGTGGTCAAGGTATTAATGATAATGTAACATATTTTGAAATGAACTTTTTTACCTTCTATACGTACGTACTCATACGTACACATACCTAATCTGATTTATTTGTTTTTGGGGTTCCGTACCTCAAACAGAAAAAACCGAACGCTTATAGGATCACTTTTTTCTCCGTCTGTCGTGTCTGTCAAGACCCTTTTTCTCGGGAACGCGTAGGGGTATCCAGTTGAAATTAAAAATAAGTAGACAAAATCAATTTTATTGTGCCGTGTCCATGTCTTCCAATAATTTATTTAAAAAGCTATTCAATAGAATGAGAGAAGTTTTTACACTAAGTACACAATGTGTTAGGGGTGGTACTTCTAACCTGTTAAGGCTAAGTACTACATATAAATTCATCGACAAAAATAATAATATGGACTTAAAAAAAGTGATTTTAAATCACAAAATAATTAAGTATTTAATGATTTTTTTTCTCACCAAAATAATCTTAAACTTACGAAACAAAGCAATTTATTAGTTAGCCAGTTTCATCAGCTACTGTTTCCCATTTTTTTTATGTTTCTCCGACGTATGAAACCTTTGATATCGCATAAAGTAAATATGGTTTTAAATTATAAGGGGAGGGGGTAGAACCCCCCATATTATTTTTTTGTCGATTAAATACGATGTAGTACTTAGCCTTAACGGGTTAGAAGTACCACCCCTATCACATTGTATAAAATATAATAATAAAGCTTTTCGAACGCGTCGTAGCAGGCGAAAGTATTTTTCAGTGAGTAATTTATAATAACTAACGAAGAATAAAGACTTCTTAAAATGTTAAATCTTTTTTAATTACACTGTTTTGTTTGTAAACTAGTCAATTTATTCGATTATTTGATCATTATAGAACCCAAATAAACGTTTTGATTAATTATAAAAAAATACCTTTTAATTTTATAAAAATTAAAAGTGACAACCCTAATGCATTGCTAGTTATCTCAAAAAAAGCGCTAACTAGCTGAGATACAGCGCTAACTAAACAAAAACTCTTTTCAATTTTACAAAAATAAGAGGACCATACTAACGCTTAATTGGCGCGTAGGTATATAAAACAACAAAAATGCCCAGTTTCCGTACTGCTTTAGCTTATATTTATACTGTGCTAAAGGTGTGTACGAAATTTCAGATCAATCGGTCAACAGGTAGGGCGCAAAATTTAAAGTACTTAATTTGACAAAACATGAACTACATCAACAAACAAGTCAAGCTAAATAAAACCGTTTAAAAAAACAGCGGATTTTTATGCCATTAACGGTGGTCCAAATTTTGATTTTTGTGTTAACCGTGTTATGTATACCTACCCTACATGACACGATTAACTCAATTCAAAATTACGTATAATTAAAAAGGCTTCGTTGGCACAAGCTTAAACAGATTTTTAATTATTTTTACGATGTATAGTTTTCGATTTTTGACGAAGAATTTAAATTTTTATTTTGTAAAATGCACCTACTTACCAATGTGTACGGAACCCTCGGTAGGCGAGTCCGCCTCACACTTGTCCGGTTTTTTTTTACATGTGACGTCTTATGAACGTAGCATAATTTTTAGTTATTTTTTTTTACTTTATCGAAGCATCCTGTATATGATGTTGCTGACATTTTTTTTCATCCACCTCTCTTTTTATTTGGTTAGAGTTTGAATTACTTTGGATTGAAGTGTGACATTACTGTTTTCGACCGAAGAAGCAAAAACAGAAGACAGTGATGTTATCCGAATGATAAATGGGGAGTAGCTTGAAACCGATTTCAATCAAGCTACCCTCCATCTGTCTATAGCGCTTATATTATTATGGTCAATACGGTTACCTACTACATAAATTGTAGTTATATTTAATTCTATTTTTTCATTTGAAACAAGCGGCCCGCCTGCGTCTTTTTCCACGCTAAATTGGAAGTCATACTTTAGCCATTTTGTACTAAATATATACAAAAACAATCCTCCTTGCAGTCCTCTACCTTAGTCCACTTTTCACCAAACAGCGACTGCACATGTGCTCAGCGTGACAGGTGGTGAGCCCATCGCCGCTCAATGCCAATGGATGTATGTGCAGTATTTCTTCGATTATTTTATAATGTGGAATAATTCACAACGTTGTAGCGCTTTGCCTTTATCTCGCCTGATGGTAAAGTGACGATAAGACCGAAGGTGGAAACGAGCTTCACTCGAAATCCTCAACCACAGAGAAACTGGCTATCTTATCTCTAAACCTGGTGGAACAACGCTTATTAACATTATTGTTATGGCGTCACACTTAAGATGGAATCTAGCCAGGTGGATTTAAGTAAACAAAGATGTACCCCAATAAAAAAAAATCTTACCCCGCCCCCCTGCCTGGTGAACCTAAGACAGGTGGCTAAGCCACGACCATAAAGGCGGTCAAGCCGAAGGTGGAAGCGCACATCCACTGAGGAACTATTGAAGTGAAACACTTTTTACGGATCAAAACTCGCGTTTAACATTTACTGCATTACATTGTTTTTTATATTCCTAACGTTTCGAACCCGTTTTACCTGAACGCACCCGGTTGAATATAGAATTGAGTGACGGTAGGCAAATACCGGCCAATACCTCATTCTTCCTGTGACCACGGACCCTGTAAAGGGTTCAAAACGTTAGAAAAATAAAAAAACTATGTAATGTAGTAAATTAAAAGCAACTTTTGATCCGTAACAGTATTTCATTTCAATCTGTAGTGCCCGCTAAGACCTTTGTAAACACTGAGGAGCTAGCTAACCCATCTCTAACTGTAGGTACCCAACATCATCTTCATGTTCCTGCCCTTATCCCCACTAGACAGGATCGGCACAAACACATAACACTGTCTTTCTTTTTTATCTGTCGTCGTCGTCTAACCGTGTCGTAGCGGTAAAAGATTGCTACCACCCCATCTCTTCCCTTGAGTGTCGTAAAAGGCGACTAACTGAATAAAGACTGCAAATACACCCAACAGCATAGAGCTCACACCACCTGACATGCTGAGCACATGTGCAGTCACTATTTGGAGAAAAGTGGACTATGGTAGAGGACTGCTTTTGCTGTCCTCATTGCCTAGTCTCTGACTAACCTTTCAGGAATAATAGTCATGGTTATATGTATGTAGGTATGTATCTGTCGTCATCTTTGCATTTACTCTTTTTTATCGTGTCATCTTTCACACACATCTATCATTTATTTGGTCTATTAAACTATGATTTGCTTTTGGTATATGCTAAGGCATAGATTTAAGCAAAATTTGCTTATATTTGTACGCCAAGGCCTGGGTCACTATCTTACGACAGTGCGACAAGTTTGTCCTTTTCATAAACGACAATTTGTCGGATTTTCAATTAAGTCAAATGTAATTTTCATGAAAGAGGGCCCAGATATTCTTTAGTAATAATAAAAATAAACACCAAAATCGTTAGTACGTGTATGGTAGGCTACAGACTTGATAGACGTTTTTATGAAAATTGCTATTACTACGTCGGTTGTAGCGTGCTCGTAGCGATTGCGTAGCAAATCCATTGACCGTAGCATTAGCAGCCGTCGTAGCCAAATCGTAGTGAATCCTTTGACCCTAGCATTAGTAGCCGACTAATTATTGCTACGTACATGTTTCGGCTGTCGTATACACACACCCTCATTTAACACAACACACACAAAATTTATATTTACAGGTGTTTAAATTTGTTATTTTTATTGTTAACCGTCTCGGGTAGCGGTAAAAGAATACTAATACCAGCTCTCTTCCCTTGGGTGTCGTACAAGGCGACTAATGGACTAAAGCCAGTACATACATCCATTAGCATAGAGCGGCGAGTGGCTCACCCCTGTCACACAGAGCACATGTGCAGTCGCTATTTGGTGAAAAGTAAACTATGGTAGAGGACTGCTTTTGCTGTCCTCATAGCCTAGTCTCTGACTAATCCTTTGGGGATAATAGGCTTGAATATAAATAATGTATGTATTTTTATTGTAAACTGTATGCATGCCGCCCTACCTCTGGTACTCTTTGGGGACGGGCGTTGTTATCTGCTAATAGTTTTATTTATTATTAGTAGTTATTTATTTTTTATTTTTATTTAAAACACTTTATGCACTAAAATACACAGTCAATCATAGGGTGGTGCAGAGACAAAAAATGGTAGGGTGCACAAATTAAATGAAAATATAGTCACATATATACATATAAGCTATACACACTATTACATATATAAAAAATAAATACATAAAGCTGCGCAACTTTGTTTTAAATGCATACCGACTGGTGGACATTCTATTATTCAGAGAACTCCAGCGAAGAATTGGTTAAATAAAGAAGGAAGAGTGAATTATGTCAGAGCGGTGAGATGGACAGATGAGCAAGCGATTGAAAGAAGAACGGAGATTTTTGTCGTGACTTGAACATACTCGTAAATATTGAAAGTGCGAAGAAAGATAAGACGGAGAATTAGGAGAGCATAATACAGAGAAAAGAGTGGTCAAGGCCTTTTACGCAGCCGAAAGGGCAACCATTTAAGCTGTGATCGGCATGCGGACACATCAGCATACTTCTGAAGGTTAAAGACGAATCGAATGCAGTTGTTTAAAAGACGGTCGAGCTTGTTGAGTAGATCTGCATTCAAATCGAGGCAGCACACATCACCATAGTCGTTATTAAGAAAAATTAAAAGTTTTAAAGGCGGTAATAGTAACGAAACACTTCTTACTTTTCTACAAACATTAGTTACCTGAGCCTGCTAATTCAACCTGGAGTCAATATACAAACCTAGATCTTTTACAGTTTCAGTAACAGGTATTGGAGTGCCGTCAAAGAGTACCTATTGAATAGAGATTGTTGAAATTTATTCTGGACATCATACGGGGACTACCCACTAGTACAGCCTGGCATTTAGCGGGGTTGACAACAACACCAAAATTGTCAGATCACGTTTTAATGCAGTTAAGGTCTTTGTTTAGTGCATCACTGGCAACATTTAACTGATCCACACTTGCCTTGGCATATAATTGCAGATTGTCAGCATAGAGATGATACGAACACTAAAGTTTGTGAGTAATAAAATTTATATAAATTGGGAAAAGAAGAGGAAAAAGAATGGTGCCTGAAGACAGTCCGTTAGTGTGAGTCCAGCGCCGCTCTATGTTGTTGGATGTGAATGCAAACTTTAGTCCGTTAGTCGCCTGCTACGATGCTCAATGGAAATAAGGGGTTGGTATCATGCTTTATGTGAGCCGCTGTACCACAGCTCATTATTATAATAAACAATATTCTTTTGTCGTATCTGTGCCAGTCACAGCTGTTCACAGCCGTGTTTCGACAACTCAATGACTCGGATCAGTGGGCGGAGATTAATCCAACGCGCTCAGTCAACTGTGGACTTATGGATGTTGACGCGTTTGTTTACTGTGCAATAGACATTATAATAAAATATTGTCTACAAATATCTAAATTAAACCTTGTACCTACTTTTATGGTCTGATTTTTTTTAAGTATTACACAACCGTTTTGAAATGTATTCTCACATTCATGTCTTTCCTTTTTTTACAGGTGTCATTTTATTTAGGTCGCGTAATACTTGAACAGACGGTTAAGTTTTATCCGAGGACTGGAAAATCAGCCCTAAATGTTGCTAGCTAGGATATGTTACAAATAGAAATGTTAAAAATTGTGTAGTAATGGGATAAGTAATAGATAGATACAACATTTATTTCATAAAAAAACACACATGCTTTTACAAATAAAAACATTCAAATAACATGTTGGTAGTTAGTTGGTAGCATGTGTGCCGCAGCGATGCAAAAGGGCAAAAACTCAGTGATACCTTTGCTCGAAGAGCAAAGCACTGGTTTTCAGTTTTTGCCCAGAGAACTCGCTAGGCCGCGAAAACGGATTTTTCTTTTAAAGAAAAATAAAATAACAATTAAAATTTAAAATTCAAAGCAATAATAAAACATGTATACAGTGTGTTTCTTCTAAGGTGTCAAGCCGATGTGTGGTGATAGGGAACTACCATACCTATCTATTGAACCCCCATGTATGTTCTACGAATTTTTGTAGTTTTTGAGTTATAATTTATTTTCGTTACTAAAAGATTCAACGACGAGACGGCTCTAAAAAAATGATATCTTTTTTTAGGGTCGACTTTTTGTCGATGTTTTTTTTTATTACAATGCCTATTAATTGCACTTTTATGAGTAAAAAATCACCTTCCTAACTTTAACCTAAGATATTAAAATTTTGATCTTAACTTTAAAAATTGGGTTAATCAGAACAGAATGGAATTTTCAATTTAATTGAAAAATAAAAAAAGATGTTCCATAGCTTCTGACGCTTCTGGCGTTTTAAAAACGGCCCTACTAAATATGCTTTCATACTATTTCAAAAAAAGATGTACTAAATGGTACATTTTTTGCTGAAAACGGTCGTTGATCGATCGGAAATTGTGTAATTTTCATCTATACTAATATTATTATTATCGTTTGTTTGTATTGAAAAGGCTTCGAAACTACTAGAACGATTTAAAAAATTCTTTCACCGTTGGGAAGCTACACTATCACCGGGTGACACAGGCTATATAATATATTTTCAAAAAAATTAGGGATCCTTACTAAAACTCTAATCAATTTCTTAAATCGCGTGCACTACGAAAACTATTGATGATAGTTTCAATCGTTGGTATTGATGATCGAAGGATGATAGAACAAATGCGATGTAGGCGTCGTCACTGGGGTACAGGAGGAGAGTCATTTTGAAAATTCGTCACGGGGTACGGGGTCCACGCGAACGAAGTCGTCGGCGGTCTGCTAGTATTTTATAATTTTTTTGTAGTTCTGCATATTTTTGTCTATCAGGAGATTAATTATCCTTTTACGTTTAAGAAGAGCTCAGTTGATTATAATAACATACATTTCATACCTACTACTATCATCAAAATTACCATTATTAATGAGAGGGCTAAAATAAAACTCAAAATGCGGCACCGCCGCAAAAATTAAAAAAAACATTTTTGCGGCGGTGCCGAATGTGCATATCGGTTGGTGGCCGGCATTTTGAACATGTTCATTTTTTATCGTACTTCGAGTTTTATTTTGGCCCTCTCATTGATAATGAATAGTAGTAGGTATGAAATGTATGTTATTAGTATCAACTAAGCTCTTCTTAAACGTAAAGAGATAATTTTAATCTTCTGATAGACAAGAATATGCAAAGTTATGACCACCAAGTTATGACTGCACATGTGCTCAGCGTAAGAGGTGGTGAGCCGCTCGTACTCAATGTTTTGGGATGCATGTGCAGTTTTTACTCCGTTAGTCGCCTTTTATACGAGACCTAAGGAAAAGAGGGTGGCAGTATTATTTTAGCCGCTTCGCGCCACGGTGGAAGTAAAAGATCATAATTTAATAAGTAATTAATTTTGTGTCTCTGAGTCAAGTCACAAAAATTTCTTTGTGTTTATTATGTTGGTCACTTTATCGGATTATTTAATATCCTTTTACGATTTTCTGTTACGATATTGCGTTTGTTTTAAAATAAATATGCAATCCTAAAGAAGTCTTCTCTTTGTTTCAGCATTGAATCGGCAAGAGATCGATCTACTAATCGGCAAATCAAAAGTAAGTACTTACTTCTATAATATTATTGTAAAACAACTATATTGTTAACTGTCTATCCATTAATGGAATTATTAATAAAGACCCTTTTTTGTTTTCAATTTGCTTCGTTTTCAAAAACTTTATGCTGAATTATATGGCTATTATGCCACTTGATACTATGGATAAAAATGTATGTGAGCGAATACGCAACCATCTATCTATTCCATATGTCATCATGCCACTGGTCTAGGCCATCTGGTAACATTGTTGTGACGGCGACATACTGAACTTAGATGTCAATTAAATAGCAAGCCGACGTAATGTGCTTAAAATTTGGCAAAAACTTTGAAAAAACCAAAAGATTGCCTATCAAAACAAAATGCTTCTCTGAAGAAAGCTAAAACAGATAGTAGAGGTATATCCGAGTATACAACGACCTTCACCGAGCGGTTAATGGATGAAAAGTATTTTATATCAAATTTTATATCATATTGCGAGTGGGTTGGCTAAAAAAATTCAGTCCAGTATATTATTAATTAAATATTTAAAATAAAAATATTTTTAATATTGCACTTGTTTTGATAATAGATAAATTAAATAGGTACCAATCGAAAGTATGAAGCCTATAGAATATGCAAACGTTAGGTTGACAATTTTTTTCCTGTCATAACATTGGGTAGACAAGTCAATATTTGTAATTTGCAACCGTCTGGTTAAATAAATAAAATTTATGTTTTTAAAAAGATGAGCTCATTACAAACACACACACACCAAACCAGTGCAATGTAAAAATATTTTTTTTAATATTAAATTAATCATTAATGGTAATGGACTGAAATTTTTCAGCCAACCCACTCGCGATATATTATTTAACATATTAAATTTGATATAAAATACTTTTCATCCATTAACCTTCTCGGTGAAGGTCGTTCTATACTCGGATCTTAGACTAAGAGCAATGCTTAGCTTACAAAATTTGCTATCATAAAAACGTGCATGAATCACAGCGGAGGTCGCACTCGCGGCCTTTATCCACGGACTTTTGAACAAAAGTCATCCGACACTCACACCGGCGAAGTAGGTACAGCTAATGCGTCTCAGTAGTGATTGTGCAGCTACGCCACTTTGAGCCCTAGCTCGAGAAATGTCAGTTTGATCACCTGTCAAAAACTCCGAATATTCATACATACATAAAAATAATCACGACTATTATCCCCAAAGGGTTAGTCAGAGACTAGGCAATGAGTATTGCTCTCACCTCTGGGACGGCTCTGCAAAGTACCTTCTCAATGCTTTGGACAGATTGAAGCGACGCGCTGTGCGCATTATCGGCAATGCAGAGGTCACTAACACCCTCGAGCGTTTGCAATTGCGTAGAGATATTGCGTTACTCAGCGTCTTTTACCGTTTATACCATGGCGAGTGCTCTGAAGAACTGTTTGACCTCATCCCTCCGTCTCCCTTTTTCTATAGGAGTACGCGTGCTGCCCTCCGGAGTCACTTATTCACAGTCTCTAGTATTCCATCACGCACAAAGAAATTTGGTGACCCGTTTCTTTGTCGCACCTCCAAAAGATGGAATAGTCTACCAGCACACGTATTCCCTCCTACCTATGACATAGGGCTTCAAACGAGGCATGAAGAGGCACTTTGTGGGCCGGCAGAGTGAGGGTGACTGATGCTACGTCTCTTACGCTGCACCTGGACTTCATTTCCACTTAACATCAGGTGGAGTGGGGTCATTTGCCGGGCTTAATAAAAAAAATATATAAAAAATGAGGACCGCAGAAGCAGTCCACTGCCATAGTCCACGTTTCACCAAATTACAACTGCACACGTGCTCAGTGTAATAGTTTATGTTTTGGGTATATGTGTAGTCTTTAGTCCGTTAGTCGCCATTTACAAGGGAAGAGAGGGGATGGTAGTGTTCTTTCAGTGAGTCGCCACGCACGGCTCTTAGCCGCCGAAGCGAAAGGTGATAAACAAATAATATAAGATAATTCAAAGGTATTTCGACAAATGTAACGCTTTGCTCTCGCTGTCGTAAATTGATGCCGTTGTTGCACTTATTTTTAATCAAGATGTCTGTATTCCAACGCAGACGTAGACTACCGCAATCTTGGTTTAATTAATAGCTTAAGGTATAATCCGGAACGCTGGAGGGAAACAGTCTTGATTTGAAGTAATGTAAGTAGGTATACCTTATAAATAATATACACAATTTTGTGACTGTTGTGTAAATTTTATTAGTAGCTCTGGAGCTCATAATTTACACAATACTCATATGCAGAAAAATCAATAGTTTAATTAATATATTTTTGGAAGTCTAAGAGGGGCATTGACTTATAAAAATTGCCTACCTACCTACTATCTTACTAGTCCACCTATTTCAGACCTGGCGTACAGAAAGTTTACTTCTCTCTAAAGTCATTATTAAAAGTCGGTTAGTTATGGAACCGCATTTAGAGTTACAAAAGCTGAACCTCGTAGTTATTAGATTGGCAACACTTTGTCTCTATGTGTGTCTATCTGAGGTGTCATGTCGTATGTCAAACAGAAATTTTTCTGAGAAATTTGCAGCTGTGCGATTAACTCTGTGTTAACCGTCATATTTTTTTTGAATTTGTCGCGTTTTTCCTGGTTCAGCTTTCGTTAGCCAAACTTTGTTAGGCATTTTCAAAAGAAGAAATTTTGAAACACATTATAGGTAATTAATAATAAGTAAAGCAAAAGAGGTGTGTAAAGAAACCTTTTTTACACTACCTACTCGTAGTTTAAATACTGTCTTAAGCACACACCGAGACCTAGGGTGAACTAAAGTTATGTATTACTCTTTACTCTCCACCTCTTCCCTCGCCCAGAGAAGATCTTGACGGGTAAATGGGAGGCGTACCCAATAAAAAATACATACATACATATTCATCAATCACGTACCACTATTATCCCCGAAACGGTTGGTCAGAGACTAGGCAATGAGGACCGTAAAAGCAGTCCTCTGCCATGGCCAGAACCGTCGCGGCACCGCACCGACAGGGCCCAACTTCCTGCTGCGTGCTGCGACACCGACCACGGCAATGATTTGTCTCGCCTGCACTACACTACTACCGCGCAGGAGATCTCAGACTACATTCAAACGAAGACCAACTTGCTCTTGCGGGTGGAGCAGTTGGAGTCGCGCCACAACACCAGCTTCAAAGCATTTGTGGTGCGAGTCCCATCAACAAAGTTGGACGCCTTCATGAAGGAGGACTTCTGGCTGAAGGGAGTGGTTTATAGACGTTTTCGTGGAAAAATACCTATAGGTGCCACAAATACGACACAGAAAATGTCCTAATTTTAACTACTAACATAGTTTAAGTACTTATATTTATTAACAAAATTGATTTTATTATTGTATGTATGTTAGTCTGTAAGGTATTTATATATGGGCCTGAGTTGCCTGAAATAAAGTATTAAATAAATTAATTAATAAATAGTCCACTTTTCACCAAATAGCGACTGCATATTATGTACTCAGTGTGACAGGTGGTAAGCCCATCGCCGCTCTATGCTGGTTCATGTATGTGCAGTCTTTAAATTCGTTAGTCGCCTTTTACGACACACAAGGGAAGATAGGGGTGGTAGTATTCTTTCACCGCTACGCTACACGATTAACTAAAATACTAAACTAAAAACTACAAAAAACTACAAACCTAATAAATAGGTACCATCCCTTCTATGCCATGGAGATGGCACAGGACTACAAACGGCAGCACCGAGTTAATGTGCCAGGAATTTACTTTCCACGAGTGTGTGTGAAACTTTTCAACAATTTTCATACATGTAAATGCATGAATATTATAGAAAAGTTACACCTAGTATATCCTACTAATAGTATAAACGCGAAAGTTTGCAAGTATGAATGGATGTTTGTTACTCTTTCACGTAAAACTACTGAATGGATTTGGATGAAATTCGGCATTCACATAATTTATAACCCGGATTAACACATAGGATACTTTTTATCCCGATATTCCCACGGGAACGGGAACCACGCGGGTGAAACCGCGAACGGCCGCTAGTTTTAAATAATGACATTGCTACATTGCAAACCGCATTGCGTAGCGGTGAAAGAATACTACCACCCCCTCTTTTTTGTCTTAACAGGCGACTCACGGACTGAAGACTGCACATACATCTAACAGCGTAGAGCAGCGATGGGCTCACCACATGTCAAGCTGAGCCCGTATAGTCGCTTTTTGGTGAAAACTGAACTGAGCATTGCCTTTGCTGTCCTCATTGCCTAGTTTCTGACTAACCCTTTCCGGGATAATAGTCGTGATTATACAGGCTGTGGTTTTAAACAGTCGCCATAATTGTACACAAAATAGTTATGATTTAAATTTAAAAAAATATATTGGTCGGTGTCCTATATCTTTCGTAACATCTCACGTTTCTATTCGAAATTTACATGTGCTACTCCGAGATCAACAACCGCATTCGGCATTTGTTTTGTACCTAGCGCAGAGCCAAAGTAAAGTAAGCAATAAGCAACGTAGTATATTCATAAGAATGACATGCAACAGAAACAAAATCATTTTTGTATTTTTTTTTGCCTTTTTAATGGATTTGTAATCAGTTACATTAACACAATCGCCTCCTTAAATTTGGCGACTGTTCAAAACAGTCAGTTCACAGTCTGTATGTGTGTACATGGAAAGCTGTAGTCTCTGCTTACGCCTACCGGAAATTGGCGTGATGTATATTAAACACATACACATGTGGATGTAAACGTATATATTTCATCACATGTAAAAACTATAATAATTATGATCGAGTGTATACGAGTAATACACTTTATCAAAAAATAAATTAAATATTACGCATTGGTGTGACAGCCGGCCCCAAGTGCAAACTAAAGGCCTCTCCACACGACCGGTGTCAAGCGCAGATTATTTATCGCCATTATTTATCTGTGGAATCGAGTGGGGCCTTCGCGGTACACACGACTTGTTTGCGAAGTGTTATGGCGGGAAAGCGTTTAGCTGGCGTGTGTTTTTTTTATTTTTTCTCTTTAACGGGTTAGCTGAAAGGAGGCTAACTTAGACAAGTGAAAACTGCTCTATGTCTATTCGTTAGCGTTGGTCAGTAGTAAATTTGTAGACAAGTTTCCAAATACTTGGCTTGCTTACTTTTTTTAATCGGTACCACAGATTCTATAATTGAATAAAAAAAATATAAATAACGAATGACGTTACATAACCACCAATCCACCATAAATTTATATACATACATATAATCACGACTATTATCCCCGAAGGGTTAGTCAGAGACTAGGCAATGAGGACCGCAAAAGCAGTCCTCTGCCATTAGTCCACTTTTCACCAAAAGCGACTGCACATGTGCTCAGCGTGACAGGTGGTGAGCTCATCACCGCTCTATGCTGTTGGATGTATAGGCAGTCTTTAGTCCGTCAGTCGCCTTTTGCGACACCCGCCTTTTACGACACAATTGAGAAGATAAGTCAAATCCCGTAGGTACCTACATTACTTATTCTTTTCTCCAAGCGTTCATGCCTCTTGTTTCGATCCTCTGGCTATTGCAAGACAAGAAACAATCATTATCATTGCATATTATAAATTAGACTGCCATTTTCCTCTGTCTGTGGCCCCGATTTATTCTTCTAAACTACGCCATGAATAGTTATGCGATTTTCACTAATAGAAAGAGCGATAACTGAAGATGTTTTTTGTTTATAATTTGTAGATATTTTTTACAAAATAGCTGAAGTATAACGGTGTTTCTAAGTTAACGTGGACAAAGGCGCGGGCAGACCCCTAGTTATCATAAAAACTTGCAACTCGCACCGTGCGGTTCACAACCCCTATGCTATGCATCGAAAAGTACGCCTCTTCCCTTGGGTGTCATAAAAGGCGACTAACGGACTAAAGACTGCACATACATCCAACAGCATAGAGCGGCGATTGGCTCACCACCTGAGCATAATTATGTGCAGTCGCTATTTGGTGAAAAGTGGACTATGGTAGAGGGCTGTCTTTGCTGTCCTCATTGCTTAGTCTCTGACTAACCCTTCCGGGATAATATTCGTGAATGTTATATACCTATGTATGTACAATTTGTTTGTCGTTAACTAACGTAGGTATATTATTACAGTGGTTTACCGCTAATTTGGCCTGATACAGGTCACCGGAATCCCAATTAAACCATATAATTGCCACTTTGATTACTGTTTCGGACTAACTTGATGGGTTTCTGTGCGATGGAATAATTCTGTTTGGAATTTACATTTATGTAGATAGAAATCTGAAGATTAATCTGCTGCCTACGCTCAAGGGAATTAATGAGATTTTTTTCTATAAAAGTATGAAAGCTTAATTTTATGCTTTTATAATGTAAAAGCTTATTATTAAGTGCTTTTCGTCCTAAGGCGTCCTTGTGGGTCTTATACAGAGTTGGTTATTTTTTTGGTGGTAGGGTATGTTAAGTCGGTCTGGCTTGCTACCACCGCCTTATCTAAAGATTAGCGCCTTATCAACAATTTTAGTAGAATGGTTATGTTCCAACATTTTATAAGTTAATATTAGTTTTATACATAAAATGTAACACTTGCAGTTGAGTTTACGATAAGTAATAAATTGTACTAGTATGTTAGTTTAGCTTAAACTATATTGTAAACTTGTTCGTAGTTCTAAAATAAATTTAAAAAACAAACAGTTTAGAGATAAGATAGCCAGTTCCTCAGTGGTTGAGGATTCCGGGTAAAGCGCGCTTCCACCTTCTGTCTTAACGGCACTTACCATCAGGTGAGATGAAGGCCAAGCGCTTACCCGTAGAGATTAAAAAAACACATCTAATAAGATATTAAATACTTTTCTTTATTTATTTAAAAGGACATACACAATTTTTACAGGTCATACATAATGATACTACAAATACTAATCACGATAATCCAATGGGAAAAGTGAACTATGGTAGAGAACTGCTTTTGCTGTCCTCATTGCCTAGTCTCTGACTAACCCTTCGGGGATAATAGTCGTAAATAAATATATGTATGTATGTATGATAATCAAATTTGGTGCCAGTCTAACAAGGCATTGCGTTGGCACCCCATTCTGAGGCCAGACCGACGCCACGTGCTAATTGCAATCCAGTCAATTAAGCCGCTGTTTCGGCCAGTCACTGATGGGGAAATTACTTACAATTATTGCTTCATTAAAGATATTTCAGTTTTGCTTCTATAAACAAACATTGTCACGCCTGTTTCCTGGAGAATTACTCAATACTCAATATTGATTGCTATCCATGTATTAACCGTATCGCGTAACGGTGAAAGAATATTTCCACCCCCGCTCTTCCCTTGGGAATCGTAGAAGGCGACTAAGGACTGCACATACATTCAACAGCATAAAGTGGCGAAAAAAGAAGGAAGTGGCGTTTTGATTGCAGTTTCCAGGAGGTTCACTGCTACCGAAAGGTGCAATTGGCATAGCTACTGTGAGGACCTGTGTGACTATTAATGTAGGATCGCATTTTAATATTGCAATTTGTGCTGCTTATTTACCACCACAAGTGCAAAAACAAACTCTAAAACACTTCATGGATAACGTAAATTTTGTCATAGAGAAATTAAAAAACTACAGCGCCATTTTAATAGGGGATATGAGCGGCATTGACTGGATTCGATTGAACAATGCCACAGGTCTGAACACTACCGTTAAGCATCCTATATTGTATCAAGATTTTGTAGATTTTACGCATTTAAATAATCTGAAACAATGTAATGCTGTCTGCGATGTTAATAATAGGATTTTAGATTTGGTTGTTGTTGATCAGCATCATTGTCAATACATTTTTGATTAAACTCTGACCCCTAATAAAGTAACTGGATTAAATTTTAACAAAGCTGATTACATTAATATTAATACTGAATCAGGAAAAATAAATTGGCACGATTTATTCAAGGACATCATAGATCCTAACCAATTACTTACTTAAAATATTTTACGAGCATATAAGTAGATTAGTAAAATTGTATGTTCTTGTTATAACCAATAACAATAAATCTCAATCGCCTTGGTTTTGCAAAAAATTAAAGAGGTGCAGCCGCGAAAAAAATAAAAATAATAAAAGATTTTACACATTAAAATCCTTTGGATAAAATTGCACTTCAGCTATGCAGAAAATTTTGTAAAAATTACCAAAACAATGTTTTAACTAGCGTATTAACTTTATCGAAGAAAAAATAACGAAGCAACCAAAATGTTTCGGGGTCATAGGTACATGAAGGCTAAGCGAAATGGAGCTAGTGCATACCCGAAAAATATGTCTAATAGTGAGACCTCTACTAATAATAGTGACGATATTTGTAACATGTTTGCGTCATATTTTCAATCCGTCTATTCTCCAATTATGAAACCATAGGGTGCAGTCAATACCTCTGCTTATTTAGAGAGATTAGCAAACAGTTCCGACTCCTTCTCTACTTTAGAGATCAATATGGACGCTATTGTTACTTATCTAAAGACATTAGACATATCGAAGGGTCCGGGTTTTGGCAATGTACCCCCTATTTTTCTATCTATGTGTGACGAAGAGCTTACGGTTCCGTAATATTCAATTTTTAATCTGTCACTTAGTACTGGCATCTCTTCTAAAAAATGGAAGCTAGCTAAAATAGTTCCGATACACAAATCAGAATCTAAAGAAATTGTGAGTAATTACAGGCCGATATCCGTTCTCCCCACCTTAGGTAAAATTTTTGAGGCCTTAATAGTTCCAAAAATTCAAAGTTATTTAAAAAAATATGTGTCTGGTTTTTAACATGGCTTTGTTTCTGCAAGATCTTCGTGTAGCTTGGTGAAATTTGTAAAAAATACTATAGAATCGGTAGATTCCAACAAACAGGTAGACGCGATATATACTGACTTCAGTAAGGCATTTAATAAAGTTCCACACTGCGTATTGATTCGAAAGCTTTCAGTATATGGCTTCACTGGTATTTTTCTTACATGGTTTAGTTCTTACTTAACTAACAGGTACTTGTACGTTGTAGTCAATGGATATAGATCTAACATCTTCCAGATAACCTCAGGCGTACCCCAAGGGTCACATTTGGGACCTGGGACTCTTTAATATTTTCATTAACGACTTGCCTGATTGTTTTAGTGAATCCACGCCTTACCTGTTTGCCGATAGCTTAAAATTAGCACAAACGGTGGACAGTATGAATGCCATTGTCAGGCTGTTATATTGGTGTGAAAATAATGCTATGAAACTTAACATTAAGAAATGTTTGCAAATAACTTTCACCCGAAAAACAAAACCATTTATGCATAACTATTCAATGAATGGGTCACACCTAAACGTAGTTGATACTGTTAAAGATCTTGGGAGTCCTTATCGACCGAAAGACAACGTTTATCCCCCATATCGATTCAATTATCAAAAAAGCGTCAAAATCTTTATGTGCGTAGATTCTCTCGGCCAGCCGTGATCGCGACGGCCAAGGATCGTACCCGTTGATGACTTCCTCAAGGAGCCGCGGTACGGCGGGTTCGAAGCGTCGCTTTACGCCCTTGAGGCGTTGATAGTTGATGATGATGATTCAGATGATGAAAAATATACACTTTACTTTTCACATCGATTTTAATAGGTAACACGATTTAACTACTATAATTTACATGAAATGGCGTCCACGCGCCTTTGAATTTGAAAACCAATGAATGACTATAATGAATATTGAACTGGCATCCACACGCCTTGATGACAAAACCAATGAACAACTGATTTGACTAATATAATAAATATTACATGGCGTACACACGCCCTTTTATGAGAAAACCAATGCATGGCCGACTGCCATCTTTAATCACATCTTTACTACTATAAACTAGACAGGTTTTTGATTGAATGACAAGTGATTCTTTTTTTTTGAACGTAAGATCGATAACGCAAAGGCGTTAAACATTAAGAAGATACACAATGAAATATATACAAACATGTTAATTTTCGATTAAATTAGGTTTTATAATCAAAACAAACAAGTCATTCCGTAAAGTAGAAACCAAAACTTTTCTATCCAATTCGTTAGAGCGTAACTTGTTGAGTACTGCTGTGTTGTATGGCGCCCTCATTACTCTGTACACAGTCTTAGAATTGAACAGGCCCAAAATGCCTATAACATCATTTAGCATACTCTTCTGGCATTTCCAAAAAGATTAAGGGATATGCAAATCGTCTTAACTATTTTATTTTCAAATCTTTAAAATGTAGAAGAAACATGTTCAATTTATTATATATATCTAAAATTTTAACTGGTAACATTAATTGTCCTTATCTTTTAGCTAAATTTAAATTCAGAGTTCTCACTAGATATCCCAGAAATCCCACTGAACTTCTATCTCTCCCCTTTCGTAAATCCGTACTAGGCTCTAACTCCCCGGTTCCAATTAAGGCTTAGATGCAGACTCCACAATAAATTTAATTGTCAGTTGGATATGTTTTTCTCACTGGATATTGGTTAGTCTTTATTGTTGAATGCGGGTCTATTATCTTAGAAACTACTTACTACTAAAGGTAAACACTTAAATTTAATATTTCATGTATTCAGTATTTACCGACTTATTATTGTACACTTAGCTTTAATTGTATTATTTAGTAAATATAAATTTATTACTGTAACAATTACAGGTAAACCTAATAAATAAATAAATAAACTTCTCTTCTTCTCCTAGCTTTTGTTTCAGAATGTCGATCTTCGTAAGCGCGGCGTGATAACCGTGTCCCGTAGCGGTGATAGAATACTACCATCTCTTCCCTTGGGTGTCGTAAAAGGCGACTAAGGAAATAAACACTGTACATATATCCAGCACCATAGAGCGGCGATGGGCTCACCACCTTTCACGCTGAGCACATGTGCAGTCGCTATTTGGTGAAAAGTTGACTACGGCAGAGGACTGCTTTTCCTAGTCTCTGACTAACACTTCGTGGATAATAGGCGTGATTAAAGTATGATGTTTCATGGATAGTTAATGAGGGACATTGAGAGAGCTTGATGGCGCAGCGGCTATAGCTTTCGGTTTGCGATCGTCCCGGTAAAGCAACTTTTACAATGAGAATTCAGATCTAAGGTCGACCCTCTACAGAATGGTTCCCTATTTGTTTGCTTACAATTTTATGTCATATTTTAATATGGCATGCTTTTACTTATCCTAATAATAGTTACGCAAAATATTAATTTGGCATAAGGTCTTAGGCACATTTTTTAAGCATAACTACTACAAGCATAATAATTGTTAAGCATACTATTCTAAAGCCTAAATTTGCTTACACATAATAATATTTAAGCATAATTTTGATAAGCATAATAATAATTATATACTTAGAGAAAAAGTAAGTTTTGGAATTTAATAGAATAATTTTCGTATTTAAAATAAACCCTAACCTACTTCTACACTGTGGTACCCAAGTTATATTTGTTATACCTAATACCAACTTTTTGTTTTTTAGATTCAAATAGCTATTAGTAAAATGAAAAATGATGCAAAGTCAAATCCTGAGAAAAAAAATAATCCAAATATTAGCGGATTTCGAAAGTATAACCCTTCCCCCCCACCTTTTGTCTTGGCTAATCTATCAGATCTTTATGTCTAATAATATAAGACAAATAAACAATATGCCATATAACTTTATGCAAATCAAAATTAGGTCAAAAAACATTAGCCTAAACCATATTTATGCTTACTGAAATAGTATGCCAAAAAACAATTATGTCAAAATATTATAATGACGAAAAAAATATGCCTAACTCGTTATGCCAAATTAAATTGGGGAGAAAAAATAGTCGAAAAAGGACACTACTAGTCCTTTCTGTCTTTTCCGAGCTTGTTAGTGACTATTTTTCAATCACGAAACGTTTCCATCACGAATGTACGAGTACATCACAACTAACTTTAATATGCTCCCCGTCGGAATACCTGCCTTACGAGGTCTGTCCGCATCCGCACAAATTGCAATTTCACCAATTACGTCAGATGCTCGGTGACTCGTGGCAGATGCAATCGCTAACGAATAGTGATTAGTCTTACGTTTCGTTTGACATTGGAGATTAGATAGCGAGTGAATTACTTAGTGCGACGTCGTAGGTTAATATTGATGAGTATGAATATCGTTACCGTGTCTCGTAGCGGTGAAAGTATACTACCACCCCCACTCTTCCCTTAGGGTGTCGTAAAAGGCGACTGAGGGACTAAATATTGCACATATGTCGAACAGCATAGAGTGGCGATGGGCTCACCACCTGTCACGCTAAGCACATGTGCAGTCGCTATTTGGTGAAAAGTGAACTATGGTAGAGGACTGCTTATGCTGCCCTCATTGTTTAGTCTCTGACTAATTTTTCGGGGATAGTGGTCATGATTATATGTATGTATGTATGTATAAATATCGATGTGTTTTGTACCTGCCTTCACGTTTTATTGTACAGTTTTGGTTGGTGGTATGGCCTGTTAAGTCTGCCTGGCTAGCTATCACCGAGTTATCTAACTGGCGCCATAACAACGATGTTAATAGCATTGTTGTGTTCCGACAGTTTAGAGATAAGATAGCCAGTTCCTCAGTGGTTGGGGATTCCGGGTGAAGCGCGCTTCCACCTTCGACCTTTTTGTCACGTACCATCAGTTGAAATGAAGGCAAAGTGTTTACTTGTAGTGATTTCAAAAAGAATCCTGACGTCTCAAATCCTTTACTGGATCCATGGTCACAGGGATACTGATGTGTTGGTCTTCTCATTTTAGTGTTTATTTTTCCACAGGCCTTGACCAAAGGAGATCTGTAAGAAGCCTCACGGAGAACCGTGTGGTCATCACCCAGCATTTCACCGAGAGGACTGTCACCCCTGGAGGGGATGTAAGTAGCGAAACATCTTTTACGTACATCCACACAATAAATTCACGTCTATTATCCCCGAGGGGTTAGTTAGAGACCAGGCACTGAGGACTGCAGAAGCAGTCCACAGCCACAGTCCACACAACGCACATCAAATGATAACTGCACATGTGCTCAACGTGACAGGTGGTGAGGCCATTGCCGCTATATGCTGCTGGATGGTCAAAGTTAATTATTTTAATCTCTTTGTTTCTGTTTTATTGGGGGTGTTTTCAAACTTGTTATATTGCATAATCCAAAAGTATAGTAGAAGTAGCAAATTGTGGTTTAATCTTTAATGAGTTTTGAGTTTTTTTGAGTATTATGGACGTTCAGTAATTGTTACAATGTTATGTTAAATAACAATTCATTGCTCACAACATAATTATTTTTAATTTTTGTTCTTTTATTGTAATGTGTGTGTCTGTTTGGTACAAAGGTCTTTTTCTTTCAGATCAGTATGCAGTGCGCAGCGACCGGCGACCGGCCTCCTCAATTTGTGTGGGAGAGAGATGGCATCCTCATCTCAAGTAACACGGAGCATAGGTATTATAGCGAAGCAATGTACAATAACGTGTCGCGTGGCGGTAAACGAATACTACACTTTTATCCGTGCGGTGACGGAGAAAGAATACCAATCGCCGCCCCTCTCTCCGTCCGGTGGGTGTCGTAAGAAGCGACTAACGGACTCTTTCGAGCGATGATCTGCTCCACTGGTGGTAGGGCTTGACCCGTCTGGTTGGTGACCACCGTACGCATGGTGTAAAACCCGTCAAGTGACTGCTTGTCGGTCGCGTTTCGGGATCAGCGTATAACCAGAGCTCGAGAGGATGATGCTGCGATGTATTTGGTCTGTGGAGGCTTCCGTCAAACCAGTGCCAGGAGGACTTCGTTAACCTGCCGACCAGGGAGACCCGTAGAAACGGTTGTCCCGCTGGCCGCCCGTGGCACAGTACAGGGGCCCAAGTGAGCCTAACCAGCTCGTGAGGCTGCCTCACCATGCCACGCATAATCTCGGGGTGGTCCGTCGTGCCGGTTGGTGACCGGAAGGTGGGGTCCCGGCGGCCATTCCCGGGGGGGTTCGGGGGCCCTTCCGTTCGGCAGGTTAATAATACTCGTCTGTGGGCAAATTCCTGGGGAAACAGGCCACCACACTTTGACCATTCGCATCGCGGCATCATTTTCTCGATTCACGCCTCTCTCTTTCCACTCCTAAAATGACAGCGCCTAACAACAAAACTGGTTCTACAGCGGTGCACACCCCCACCACAACCTTACCGTTTGAGGTGGAGTTCGCTAACATCCGCGGACTCCATGCAAACCTCAATGCCGTCCACCACCATCTTGAGACGGCACGGCCAGCAATGTTGTTCCTGACGGAGACGCAAATAATCCGCCCAGCTGACACCACCTACCTGAACTATCCCGGCTTTGTGCTTGAAGAATCCTTCAAAGCCAAAGCCGGAGTTTGCTTATTCGTTCGGGCGGATGTTTGCAGTCGCCGTCTGCGCTGTCTGGAGGACCCTTCCTTCTCCCTCCTAGTGGTACACGTCGACTTAGGCTCTCATTGCCGTGTCTACGTCTGCGTCTACCGATCCCATAACGGCGACATGGAGACAACTCGACTAATTGAACATCTTAGTCGGGTAGCAGATGCGCATCATCTGAGCGGTTTCCATCGGCGGAACTGGTGTTTTTGGGGGACTTCCACGCCCACCATGAGTTGTGGTTAGGTTCCTCCAAAACAGACCATGCTGGTAGAACTGCCCACGCATTCGCTCTCACGCATGACCTGACGCAACTGGTGAACCAGCCCACCAGGATCCCAGACATAGTTGGCCATGCGCCCTCCTTACTCGACCTTCTGCTGACGAGTCGCCCAGCTGGATACCGGGTGGAGATTCGAGCTCCTTTAGGTTCCTCGGATAACTGCTTGATATCCAGCACAGTGCCCTTGGCATCGCGCCCGCCAACAGCGGTTTCGAAACGCCAGATTTGGCAACTACGCGTCGGCAGACTGGGACGGGATGCGGGAGTATTTTGCATCCGTCCCTTGGAGGCAGCGCTGCTTTAGTGGGAAGGACCCGACCGCTAGCGCCACTGCCGTTGCTGATGAGATAGTATTAGGAATGGAATACTATATTCCACACTCCTATGTCATCAGCAAAGGCAGACACAACCGCTGGTTTAATCGTGAGTGTGCCAGCGCTGTTGAGAGCAAACAGACGGCATACCGCGCTTGGATCAGAGGTAAAGCTCATGGGGCTCCCGAAACTCGCTCGCTAAAAGCAGCCTATAATAATGCCACCAAGTCGTGTAAGAGGGCCTACATTAGAGCGGATGCCCAGCGCGTTGCACGAGTAGGCCAAGAACTCCTGACGCATCCTACGGGCAGCCGTAGCTACTGGCGTCTGGCCAAAGCCGTGCAATCCAACTTCTGCCAACCCTCGCTGCCACCACTGAGATGTCTTGACGGAACTTTAGCTCACAAGCCGCAGGAAAAGGTCGATCTCCTGGCCAAACTCTTTGCGGCTAACTCCCGGATCGATGATTGTGATGCACAGCCACCCTCAATTCCTCACTGTGGCCACACAATGTTTGATATTAAAATCAGGCAGTGTGATGTCCGTGCGGAAATGCAGTCAATCGATGTCCGGAAAGCTAACGGTCCTGATGGCATCCCAGCAATAGTCCTGAAAATGTATGCAGCGGAGTTGTCCCCTGTGTTAACGCGTCTGTACCGTCTCTCGCTCTCTTCGGGTTGTGTGCCGGAATCTTGGAGAGAAGCTAATGTGCAACCGATCCCTAAAAAAGGAGATCGGTCAGATCCGACTAATTACCGCCCTATAGCCGTAACTTCAGTGTTGTGTAAGATCCTAGAACGAATATTAAACAAACAGCTTATTCGATACCTAGCAGATCACTCCCTAATTCACGATCGTCAATATGGGTTTCGGCCAAAACGGTCAACGGGTGATCTTCTAGCGTACGTCACACATCTCTGGGGTGAGGCTATTGACAAGCGTGGCGAGTCACTGGCAGTTAGCCTTGACATAGCCAAGGCTTTTGATCGGGTCTGGCACAAAGCTCTTCTCTCCAAGCTCCCGGCATACGGTTTGCCCGCTCAGTTCTGTACCTGGATTGCCAGCTTCCTGCATGAGCGTAGAATCCGTGTCCTTTCGGATGGATGCGCTTCGCGGTTCATGTCAGTGAACGCTGGTGTTCCCCAAGGCTCCGTTCTATCCCCCACGCTGTTCCTTCTGCATATCAATGACATGCTTCCTCTTGGAAACATTCATTGCTATGCAGATGATAGCACAGTGCATGGGGGATATAACGGTCACCCAACGGCTGGGCGGGTAGACACCGAAATGAAGCGATCAAATCTTGTCATTGAGCTCGATCGGGTGTTGGACCTCATTTTTAAATGGGGCTCCGATAATCTGGTGGAGTTCAATGCCAAGAAAACACAGGTGTGCGCGTTCACAGCGAAAAAGTCGCCATTCCTTCCCCTTCCCTCTCTTCAGGGTACATCTCTAGGCCTGCAGAGCAGTATTAACATGCTCGGTATGGATATCCGCTGCGATCTGAACCAAAAGGACTACATCGAAACCTTGATTAAAAATGCCTCACGTAAACTCGGTGTCCTGAACAAGGTGCGGCGATTCTTCACGCCTGATCAGTTGTGTCTATTATACAAGACACATGTGCGGTCTTGCGTGGAGTATTGCTCTCACCTTTGGGACGGCTCCGCAAAGTACCTTCTCGATGCCTTGGACAGATTGCAGCGCCGCGCTGTGCGCATTATCGGCAATGCAGAGGTCACTAAAACTCTCGAGCCTTTGCAATTGCGTAGAGATATTGCGTCACTCAGCGTCTTTTACCGTTTATACCATGGCGAGTGCTCTGAAGAACTCTTTGACCTCATCCCTCCTTCTCCCTTCCTCCATAGGAGTACGCGTGCTGCTCTGCGGAATCACCAATTTACAGTCTCTAACATTCCATCTCGCACAAAGAAATTTGGTGACTCGTTTCTTTGCCGCACTTCCAAAACATGGAATAGTCTACCAGCACACGTATTCCCTCCTACCTATGACATAGGGTCCTTCAAACGAGGCGTGAAGAAGCACTTTGTGGGCCGGCAGAGTGAGGATGACTGATGCTACGTCTCTTACGCTGCACCAGTTGTCCTCGCGCCTGGACCTCATTTCCACTTAACATCAGGTGGAGTGGGGTCATTTGCCGGGCTTAGTATAAAAAAAAAACTACCACCTCTTTTCTTCTCTTGGGTGTCGTGAAAGACGACTAACGGAGTAAAGACTGCAGTTTAGAGCGGCGAAAGGCTCACCACCTGTCACGCTGAACACTTGTGCAGTCGTTATTTAGTGAAAAGTGGACTATGGTAGAGGACTGCTTTTGCTGTCCTCATTGCCTAGTCTCTGACTAATACTTAGAGGATAATAGTCGCGATTATATGTATGTATAGTACACACACCGGCAAATCAACCTTTCCTAAACTGTCAAATTTATCCAATCGATCTTATGCCCTAGTCATAAAGTTCAAAATGTATAGAAGAAATTTGACTTTTTATCGATGAAGTTCCCGGGCGACTAACTTCGACGATATTCGCTTGCGCTTTATTCCGACCGCGCGTACGTGCAATAGCGCGCGCGTGAATTGTTTGCAAGCGAATATCACCGGAAAGTGGTCGACCGTTATAAATTACTAGGCTAAATGCGATAGGTGTTGAAGTTAGAAAAACCTTGGGGGTCCTTATGAATACACTTTTGTTTTCGATTGTCTTTTTAGTCATTAATTACTAGAGTCTGGCTAACGAAAGCTGAACCAAGAAAAACGCGGCAAATTAAAAAAAATCATGACTGGGTAACACAGAGTCACTTACACAGCTGCAATTTTCTCAGAAAAATTTCAATTTGACATACGACATGACACCTCAGATAGACACACATAGAGACAAAGTGTTGCCAATCGAATAACTACGAGGTTCAGCTTTCGTTGGCCAGACACAAAATAATTTCGGTAAGGTACAAAAGTAGATTGATATATGTATACCCTTATGTATACCATTGAAAAATTACGTCAACACTAAGAAGAAGAGTGGCAACATAATAAAAATAAAAAAATATTTTCTTGATAAATCTTAGTCCAAATTAACCGTATCGTGTAGCGGTGAAAGTATACTTCCACAACCTCTTTTCCCTTGGATGTCGTAAAAGGCGACTAACGGACTAAAGACTGCACATACTTTCAACAGCATAGATTAGCGATGGGCTTACCACCTGTCACGCTGTGCACATGTGCAGTCGCTATTTAGTGAAAAGTGGACTATGGTAGAAAACTGCTTTTGCTGTCCTCATTGCCTTGTCTCTGACTAACCCTTCGGGGATAATAGTCGTGATTATTATGTATGTACGACTTAGTCTAAATACATCAAAACTTTTAAAATAGTATTTTTCCACATACTATCCTACTAATATTATAAACGCGAAAGTTTGTAAGTATGGATGGATGTTTGTTACTCTTTCACGTAAAAACTACTGAATGGATTTGGATGAAATTCGACAACCAAATAGTTTATAACCTGGATTAACAGATAGAATACTTTTTATCCCAATATTCCCACGGGAACGGGAACCACACGGGTGAAACCGCGAGCGGCCGCTAGTATAATAATATGATGACTACAAAGTTTGTTTCGGATTTTTCCGATGTAATCCATAGCCCGGGTTTGTGATGATGATGACTAACCCGCATTCGGCAAGCGTGGTGATTAAGGCAACAACCATCAACTGTAGCGATGACATAGCTTGCCCAGCAGTGGGACAGCATACAGGCTGTACTTAACTTTAAGAAAGTTTACGCATTTCGGTTTTCATACAAACTTCCAAGTTGAAATTATTAAAAAACAATAAGCCAATTTTGATAAAATTTTGTATGCTAAAGTGAAACACAGGAATCTAAATAGTTTGTTGAAAACATTTTTAAAAAACGGGTTTTTAGCTGAGTTATTGTGATTTAAAGTCCACTATAGAAAGTTAAAAATCGCAATAAATCAGTTAAATAAACATTTTTTGTAAATGTTTTCAACAAAATATTTAGATCCCTGTGTTTTACTTTAGCATACAAAGATTCATCAAAATTGGCTTATTGGTTTTTAAAAATTTCGACTTGGAAGTTTGTATGGGGAACCGGCATGCGTAAACCCTCTTAACAAAAGTGCCAATATCCAATATGAGTACATTATCATAATAGTTATGAACTTATGAAATACTAGCGGCCACTCGCGATTGCACCCGCGTGGTTCCCGTTCCCGTTTGAATATCGGGATGAAAAATATCCTGTGTTAATCCAGGTTATAAACTATCTGTGTGCCCAATTTGATCAAAATCTATTCAGTAGTTTTTACGTGAAAGATTAACAAACATCCATCCCTACTTACAAACTTTCGCGTTTATAATATTAGTAGAATAAGTTTTGGAACACCAACATTGTTTCTATGTTAAAACTCGTACAAAGTTCTACAACAACAGAGCATAGTGTTAAAGTCCCGGAAAGGTGTAACGACTTCCCGGCAACATTCCCGGTCGCTATCGAATGCCTGCGTTGCAGGAATTTGACTTTTTGAAATCTATAATACTTGTTCGTAGAAATCTAGACATCTAGGTACCTCTACACTAGATGTTTTCTACCGTGCACTCGATATGAATCGCCTGAATGTGAAGGTGTAGTGAATTGATATTGTTTCCGTTTCTATTTTCGGTGTTTACATTGCTTTCCGATTATATTTTCTACAAAGTATTTATATCTCTGTACCTCGCATGCGCCAAGCCATTATTTAAGAACAACACTCCTCCTCCTTAGTCGTTCACTCTTGACAGAGTGGTCGTGGTTGATGACGTTGCATTTTCATTGGCTAAAACAGCTATCGCGATGCGCCTCCACTTGTTGCGGTCTTCAGCGTCTCGTGAACTCTGAACTATCGAGGTTTGCGTCGTTGCTTTGATGGCGTCTGTCCAACGCATTGGTGATCGACCGCGTGACCGCTTGCCCTTCACCCGTCCCTGGACAACGAGTCGCTCCATGGAGTGTCTGTTTCTAACAACGTGTCCGAAATACTTGAGGATTCGTGTTTGCACAGTCGACGATAATCTCTGTTTGATTTTTAATTCTGCCAGGACCGAGACGTTGGTCCTAAACGCAGTCCAAGGAATCCGCAGCAGTCGCCGCCAGCACCACATCTCAAGTGCATCGATTTTCAGCCGGTCTTTAAGGCGAACCGTCCACGTTTCTGCGCCATAAAGGAATATCGGGAAGACTAAGCTTCTCATTAGGCGGACTTTCGTGGCTTTGGTGATATTACGGTTGCACCATACTCTTTTCAGCTTATCAACGGCAGATCGTGTGATAGCACATCTCCTTCGAATCTCGTCTTCAGATCCTCCAGTGTTTGTTATAGTGGAACCGAGGTATACATAGGATCGGACAACCTCACAGTTGCCAATCGTAGAGATTTCAGGATGGTTTAGTTCAGCTCGGTCCACTATCATCATCTTGGTCTTGTCTCTGTTGATCGCAAGTCCGAAGGAGAGGCTTGTTGTTTCTAAACGTGTCAGCAGGTGTTCCATGTCTTCTTTCGTTTGTGTGAGAAGAGTTGTGTCGTCGGCATACCTCAAGTTAGATATCCTTCGACCTCCAACTGAAACGCCTCGGTCCCATTCTTCCAGAACTATTCTTATTAAACATTCCGTATAGATGTTGAAAAGAAGTGGAGAGAGTATGCACCCCTGTCGCACACCAGCTTGAGCCAAAACTTTTTGAGTCAACGTCGTCTATCCGAACAGTCGCAGTTCCGTCCTCGTAAAGTCGGCGTATGAGACGAACTAGGTGGATAGGTACTCCCATTTGGATGAGTACGTCCCATAACATATGCCATTTCACGGTATCGAAGGCCTTGCGAAAGTCGACAAAACAGATGTAGAGTGGGATGTTAAACTGTCGGGATATCAAGTGGCTTCCTATTCGTCTTCGCCGGAATACTCACATCCTCTCCCTTCTATATAACACATTGTTTAATCCCACCTATCCTACCTATCTAAAGGAACGTTTCAGTTTCCTTTATTGTTTATCCTCGCGCTCGTTACGGTCA
Organism: Scoparia ambigualis; assembly: GCA_963921215.1. Lineage (NCBI taxonomy): Eukaryota > Metazoa > Arthropoda > Insecta > Lepidoptera > Crambidae > Scoparia > Scoparia ambigualis. Next base: position 68,374,699 of record OY992501.1, read on the forward strand.
TCAGAAAATCTAACCCTTAAATTCCCTTCTCACAACACCACCTTTTACGATTGTTCCTTCACCGTTGAAGCTGTTCGTCTCTGGAACTCGCTTCCAGTGGCGACCAGACGTGCGAAATCCATACACGCGTTTAAGGAGCTCGTGAAAAATTTCTACCTTTCCCGTTAACCCTTTCCTGCTCCATAGCTGTCGTTGTCCGCTACTTCCTACCTGAGACTATTATGTTTAAGTATGTATAATTATGTATTATATATTTATGTAGGTATATTTATTATATGTGTGTGTATATATATTTATTAAACCCGATTATTTATTTATTTTATAATGTTAATATTCTTATTTTTTGCTTTTAATTGTGTAACTAAGTATGTTTTCAATGTTTGCACCTCCGATCTTAGAGTTTATTAGTTCTCTCCATCCGACTGGTTGTCTGGCAGAAATCGCTTTAAGCGATAAGACCGCCAAATTGTAACATTGTTTTTCTTTTCTTTTTTTTCTTTTTAATGTAAATGCACTGAAAATGTTAGTGTTATTATGTTACAATAAAAGTATTATCTATCTATCTATCTATCTATCTAAACTCTCTAGATTTTTCGATTATTTGTCGAACAATTAGGATCTGTTCTCTTGTTCCTCGACCCTTGACAAATCCCGCTTGCTCAATTGCTATTTCGGGATTCAGAAAAGCTTGCAGTCTGGTATTGATGATATGAAGGAGTACTTTGCTGGCGTGTGTAATTAAGGCTATAAGCCTGTAGTTGCCACATTTCTTGGTTGATCCCTTTTTGTGCAGTGGTGTGAACACGGAGTGTGCCCAGTCTTGAGGCCACTTTTCTGTCTCCCAGACGCGGTTGCAGATAACATGCATAATATCAACTCCGTATTCACCCATTGCTTTAAAGATCTCTATAGGAATAGCGTCATCTCCTAGAGCTTTATTCCTCTTCAGGCGATCAATTGCGGCTCGAACTTCACTTTTCAGGATTGATGGTTCCATAGTATTCTGTGAAAGCGTACTAGTGTTACTCGATGGTGTTATGCTGCTATCGCTGAAAAGTTGCTCGCAATACTCCCTCCAGACACCCACAATATCCTTGATTTCTGTCACAGTCACTCCGTTTAACCCCTCAATAGCCCAGGTTTTCGGCTTGAATTGACGGGTTATGGTTCGAATCTTCTTAAATAAATCTTTAGTTTCGTGACGCTCTGCGTTTTTTTCTAACTCCAGGCAGATGTTTTTGAGCTGGTTATTACGATCTCTGCGAGAAGAAGATTGGATCCGTGCACCCATCAAATTTAATTCCTGTACAGACGACCCCCTTGCCTTCATCTCACGACGGTGCTCTACTAGACGCCAGGTATCGTCTGACATCCAGTGTTGGTGCTTACCTTTAATTCGAGTCGGCTGTGACGAGCGTATAGCTTTTTTTATGTGCTCTTTTGCGGACTGCCAAAGTGAGTCGGAGTCGTCACTGACAGCTAGTGACCTCCATGTGCTGTTATCGTCTGCCAGTTGGTTCTTGAAAGACGTGTAGTCGACTACTTCAAGCCTCTTGTTAGTTTTGCGAGTTACGGAGAGAACAATACTACCTAATCATTATTTTATTTTTTTATGGGTAAACTGTTGTAGCCAAAATGTACTGCATCTTCAACCGCAAATTGTACACAGTATCAGCAATAAAACTCTACTGACTGAAAACTTCTAAGATTGATGAAGCAATGTTAACTAAAAACATAAGCATCAAGCACTGACAAATTTCGACGGTTGAAAGCTAGACCTCGGTAGCCAAGTGGTTAAGGCAGCCTCCCGGAATGCAGAAGGTGCTTGGTTCGATTCCCGCCTGAGGTTGTCGTCTTTTTTCAGTGTTTAAAATTTTATTTAAGTATATTTAAGCGTTAATAAAACGCTAAAATATAAAACATTAATCAATAAAACTCTATTCTATTCTATCTTACAGATACCATAATTACTTAACTACACCATCACATTAGATATAATGTCGTGTATGTTTTTTTAAATAAATAAATAAGTAATAAAAAATAAATCCTTTTTCTTACAGATACGCGTTAGGTCAAGTGATGACGTCAGATAACTCCGTGGTGTCCCAACTAAACATTACAAGAGTGAGGGTTGAGGATGGCGGGCTGTACTCCTGTATAGCCAGGGAAGGTGACCATATTGTAGCTCATGAGAACAGACTCGATGTTTATGGTAAGTTAGGGAGACGTACTGACATTATTATTTCATGAATTTGTTTTTTTATAATGAAAGGTGGCATACGAGCAGGCGGGTCTCCTGATGGAGAGTGATCACAGCCGGCCATGGACAACCGCAAAACCAGAGGAGTGCAGATGCGTTGCCGGCCTTGAAGAAAGGAATAGGCTCGTTTCGTGGAGATCTCTACGTACGGTCCGGAAATACCGCCGCCGAGAGCTGGTACCGCAGCACTATAGTAGCACATCTGTGAACGAGTTTTGACTAGAGGCTTTGCTCTCTGAGCACATCCGAAACTTCACTTCATCATCATCTTAAGATTGAGCCATAGCCCACTACGCTGGCCCAATGCGTGTAAGTGGGTTTTAACGACTGTCATCTTACGACGACAACCGGGACTAACGGCTTTATTTGCCTCCTAGAGGACGGAGGAGCACGAGATGTTTAGAGATGCACGCCATTGTGACAATTGATTAACAGTTGATGATGAACCGAACGCCATACACGCTGCTCCATAGAGCTTCTCGTGTATTATACTATTTACCTATTTATTTATTTAGACAACCAACAAGACATCCACCTTACATGACCATTACATTTTATATTATTCTACAAAGATGCTGCCTCACTTAAAGGCTGCCACGAAACGCATAATTAAAAAAATGGAAGCGGAAGGCACCCACTGGCAAGTGAACATAACCATTTGTCTTAAATCTTAAGGATAAAAATTAAGGTATACTAGGTATTAAGACTTAAGTAAGTACCTAGTTGATACTTAGTACTATTACGTATTGCACGAGAGATCCCAATGAGTCGACGAGCTGCTACGAGAAGAAGACTTCTGCAGGCCCCAATAAGATAAAATAACATTGTATTAAGTATGTGTGTACAATTTGAAAACTATTTTCAGGACCGCCATACATTAGAGCTCTGCCCCCCATCAAAGTGCAGAGTGGGGAATCGATCAACTTGAGGTGCCCTTTCTATGGATACCCCATCAGGTACGAATCAGCTTGAGGGAACCATTGAGGTATAATAACTAGAGACGCTGCGAAGCAAGTTATTGTGCACTGATTTCAACTCTTATTTTTTCACAAGGTGCTTGGCGAGTATCATGCTTTTATTTAGGTTAGTGTGCTGTGTTTGTGTGTCAGCCTTGCGATGGTGGTCTTGGAATCGGTGATCAATCAGGTGTTCACAGCCAATTTGCTTTGCGGTGTCAACTCTAGTTTATAAATGGAGGGAACTCGGTGTTTGCTGTTCGTGATTCCGAGCCATCTGCGTGGTAGAGAATTAATGGTTTTTAGTGGGTAGACCTACTTCCACCGTTAAAGTTTTCTTAACTGAGTGGGGGGAGAAGTAAAGTCCTTCATAACATAGGGACCAAAACGATATGTTGTTATTATATCGGAAGAAAACTATAATGTTTACATTTTAACCCTTATTTTCTGATTCTATTCTATTCTTCTTTCTTTTCACAATTTTCTAGTTTTCAATAGTACAATTTTCATTAAATTTGTAACATAATAGGTAAAATACATATTTTCCAACCATGCATACTGAAACTAAAATGTGTATGTTGTTGCACAAATAACTATTTGAAATTGCTTAACTCTACAAATATTGTCTCGCCATGTGTTTGGGAATGTTTTCGCTTTACAATATCTTCTGCTTATCTTATATTTATATATCTAAGACTATGTGCTACATAGTGCTACGGTATGTACAGTACAAATTGCGATCCTCTCGACGCGTGTGTACAACATATTTACCAAAATGTTCGTCTAAAAGCTATGACAAAGTATGATGGATCGTGGCGTCAGAATTTTCTTTAATAATGATAACGCGATTTTCCAGCATGGTGTTTACTATTGCTTGGCTATTTCCTTCCATATTTTGCTAGCGAAATATTGCCGCTTTAAAATACAAACAATAGTTGCTGACACAATATGAATTGTTCTGGAATCGAAACTACGCAGTAAATATAAAATAAAATACAAGTTCCACGCATCGCATAGAGAAAAAAGGTGTATAAGTTATTAAAATTAATAAGTTTTACTTAGCAGAAATAACATCAGAGAATATCAATAATAATAAAAGACTCTTGCAATTCTTATATTAGTTAAATAACTTAGACATCACACATCAATTATTGTAAAGCCCAAGTTCAGTTTTATTCAATGTTTTTATGTTATTTTATATTTGGTACCCAATTTACATTATTGTTTTCCATTGTGGGTATTATTTACTCCTTATTTATTCATCTCTTCTTCGCAATAAAAAGACACACTATAAATTATTTAGGAAAAGACATTGCCAAATCTTCTCGTACGATCAGCAATGAAAAGCTCAAAGCCGGTACAGTACCTACATTGTCATAATAACGTTACTGGAAAACGACAAGCACCTGTTACATAATTTAGTTGCTTTGACAAAGAACTAAAGTGTTATTTGTCTTTCTTTGACTGACTGACTGCACAATAAAAATATTATAAAAAAAATACAATTTTGACCTAAATGTATGGAACAACAGATAGTCGTTCCTTGCACTTAATATGATGATCTATTTCCGCTATTACATACCCATTAGCAAATATACTTTAAATACTTTCAGCAAAATCGATTGGGAATTCAAAGGCAAAACCTTAAGCACCAACACCCTATTCCAACGCTACCGGCGATCATACAAACCAGTATACAAACGCACAAGCAGGAGTGCACTTGTCAATCTCAACGGTATACTCACCGTACCCGAAGTCAACAAAGAAAGCAACGGTGCAGTATATACCTGTATAGTGACCAGCCCTTCAGGAGAAATGGCTCGTAGAGCCTTCGAAATACAAGTCATAGAAGCACCGGTATTAGAAGATTTACTCTTAGGCAACAACTTACAAGAGGGACAGATTGTAAACATCTATTGTAATGTACGGAGCGGAGATTTGCCAATACATTTCGAGTGGCTGAAAGATGGGAAAAGGATTCCTAGCAGTTTGAAGGTAAGATATTGGACACTTGTGGAGTACAGTTTTGGAGTGTTCTAAAGACCTGCGTAAATTCACTGCTTTCTGGTCAAAGACAATTATTTTAATCTCTTTGTTTCTGTGTTATTGGGGTGTTTTCAAACTTGTCATATTGCATAATCCAAAAGTATAGTAGAAGTAGCAAATTGTGGTTTAATCTTTAATGAGTTTTGAGTTTTTTGAGTATTATGGATATTTAATAATTGTTACCTTGTTATGTTAAATAACAAATGGTACCTAAGATAAGTATTATACGAAAACCTTAAAATTTGTACTTTATGATGCATTATTGTTTTAAAAAAGAGATATTTAAAGTTTGCATAAAGTAGCGTTAGCGTAATTTTGAAGCTCCTAATAATAATAGATAGGTACATTATGAATGTACTCGTGAGTTAGGACCCTTGTGCCGACTTTCCCTGTTTGTCGACTTTACTGAAATATCCTACAACGATTACCCTTATGCCGAATTTTCAAGTTTCATTGAGTTTGGTTCTTTTATGCCGACTTTCACTTGATGCCGACTTTTATAATTAATCCATGTTTAGGATTAGAATGCCGAAACAATATATATCTACGGTTTAAGAACCGAAATGCCGACTTTTAGAACAGTCGTGTGCAGTAGTGTCTTGTAAATAGTAATCGTCACCATCTCGATAAGTAAAACAAAATATACAAATTATTAATTTGGTCGTTCAATTGCCTAATATTTGCACTATTTTATCGAGTTACATATAATTAACTACAACTGGATTGAGATCGAAGAACCTTAACACAACATTTTAAAATTTCACTAGCTGTTTCATCTGGAATTCGCTGGTGAAGGGGAGTAATTTACATACTTTAATATTTTTTCTTATTTTCTTTTTTAGCCTCATTACCAGATATCTGTTGTAAACCTCCTTTAACTTTTAGGCAGAAGAAATCCTCTTTTTTTTCTTACAAATACTCTTATTACTTTCAGGTGGTCGAAAGAAGTTCTGAATTGTTCAGCGCTTTAGTTATCAAGAAAGTGTCGTTAGAGCACTGCGGCACGTTCACTTGCGTCGCGTCGAACCATGTCGCCAAAGTCAATCGGTCAACTGAACTCTATATCAAAGGTAATAAAGACTAAAATAGATAGAAAGATAATATTTGAATTACAACACCATTAAACTTTTAATTACATAAATACCTTCTCATTAGTCCCATTAGTTTTTTGTAATGTAATGTAATATAAAGTAAACAACGAATGAGTTGTATTTTGTATTAAAATAATTTATACAGATTTTTGTACGAGTGCGCAATATAAATCAATACATAACTTTAAGCGATAGAGAAAATTCTAATTAACAATGATTTTAAAGTTTATGATTCCTCATTTTAGTGGCTCCTAAATGGCAGGAAGAACCGACCAATTCCTCCCTGCTCCTCGGCAGGAGAGGGACAGTGTCTTGCAGCGCTGATGGTTACCCGCAACCACAAGTTCATTGGATGAAGAAAGATGGTTTGTACCCTTAGAGCATATTATATTAAGTACTCGTAAGTTTGGACTACAAATGGTACACTCTAAAATAAAATCGTCTAAATAGAAGTCTTTTCCTCCATTAACACTTTATAATTTTTTCTATAATCTTATGTATTTTTCTCTAATAATTTACATTGAGTTGTATGATAGTGCTTGGGACCATATAAGTTTTTACACTGAGTTGTATGATAGTGCTTGGGATCATATAAGTTATGATCGTCATTTAAAGTAACCATTTATTAGAAGAAACCTTTGTTAGGAGAGGCCTGCCCTCGAGGCATCTAAGAATACCTTGTAAATAGCCCATACCTACATTGACGTTAGATGTTCGTAGTTAGTTCAACATTCTGTTAAAGGGGTGCTAAAGAGCTATAAGCGTATTGTGGAAGGTTTATTTACCCTATAACAATTTGAAAAAAATTAAAAACATAATTTTTGAGTAACTATGTGACTATGAAATTTGGTTTCAAGCTCCTTTACCATTCATCCGATTGCGAATAAACTTTAGGAAGTCGTCGTCCTTTTTATACTTGGAAAAACTCATTACGGAATACCGAAGCTTCCAGGGTTGCACGGATGAGTATATGGTTTTTTCCCCTCAGATCTCGCCTCCTTGTCTATGCTAGAAGGCCTTAACAGAGATTTGGAAGAAGGGGATATGTCTGTCGCAGGCAAATTGCATTATGTATTTGGCATTTTACAAACGGCACCTTCCGTTTGCAAACGCTCGAAGTTTTGTAAAATGACGAAAGCAAATTGATGATCGTGTTCATGTGGCCAATAGTCCTATATTAGGGTAACCATGGTTTTGGGACAAATAAAATAGCTGTCACAATTATGTCATCATCCGGTATTTATTCACATAAAAAGTAACATACCTACTATAAGGTTAAAAATAGTTATAAGGTTTGGTTTGGTTGTAGTTAGAAGTGTTTTTAAGATTCTCTTTCCTTCACTTCGATTGTCTTCCCCTACTTCGGTGGTCCATATTGTACTTAATTACCGTTATTTTGGTCACAAGTGGTAGTAAATGGAACTAGTTATTACAATTTGACGCGGCATTTTATAAGCGGCGTTCAAATTGTCTTTTGAGTTTCGTGGATTTTTATTAGGTACATAATGACGAGGCATTTTACAATTTGAATTCGTCTTTTACAAACTAGCGAGTGTTTGCAAACAGACGACGATGTTTGTAATATTCCGTATTGGGCTGGGGTCTGCTGGGAGCACAACTGGTTAGGCAATCCCCGGTGTCAGCAGCAAGACATTGTGCCTAAAGCCACGAAGATTACTGCGTTCATAAAACCATCACGGAATACGGATGCTCTCGCTGAATATTTTAATCTAACCTCTTTATATGTATTTATAGTATTTGGTTCACTCCTTTCCAAACACTAATATGTTTTTTTTTTCTTTTTTTTAGCTATACTGGGTACATGGCAGCCAGTTTTGGAGTTAGCTGGTGGTGGAATACTGAGCCTTCCAAACGGCACACTTATAATTGAAGAGGTTTCCCTCACCGACGAGGGTCTATACTCATGTAACGTGGAGAACGGTGTTGGACAGCCTCTGAGCAAGACCGTGTGGATGAGCGTTAATAGTAAGTCCTTTAATAAATATCCAACTGGTGAGTTAAGGCCATTTCAGAGATAGAGCTATAATCCTTAACCGTGATGGTTACTAACTGCCATATTCGATCTCTTCTTGGACTACAGACTTAATGAGATTTGCGGAGTACGGAAAAGAGTTTGTTTTTATATCATCATCATCATCATCAGCCAGAAGACGTCTACTGCTGGACAAAGGCTTCCCCCAAGGATCTCCACCACGACCGGTCTTGTGCTACTCGCATTCAGCGGCTACCCGCGACATCCACGAGATCGTCGGACCACCTTGTTGGAGGCCTGCCCACACTGCGTCTTTCAGTGCGCGGTCGCCACTTGAGAACCGTTCTGCCCCAACGCCCATCAATTCTAAGAGCCCTGCCCATTTGCCACTTGAGCTTGGCGACTCTTTGGGCTATGACGGTTACTTTAGTTCATCTACGAATCTTCTCATTTCTGATTTGATCACGTAGAGAAATCCAAAGAAGTTTTTTATATATTTGCACTAGATTGCCGTAGACTTACAAACTGACTTTAATAAATTGTAGACTAAAACGTTTTATAAGCCCACCCACGCGCCATCACAGCCTAGGTTGGTTTCGGCGGCCTTATCTAAAAGAAAGATAGGTCAAACTGGAGTGTAATCACTTAGCAGCCGAACGAATATTTGTTCGGGAGAAATGCGAGAAATCCATAGTCGTAACTCCGATATACTAGGTACTGACGGTAACCCATTTCTAGCATAAGCGTATGATACCTTTTATTGTGTTAACATTTACTAATAAGAATGTTGTTTGATAGTGAGTACAGTCCGCCTCAGATATAGCTTAACCGTTTACAAGCAGCGTTCAATTCTTTTTTCAATATCAACAAATGATGTGTTAAATGTGAATTGGTATTGACATATTTTTTATATTTTTTCAAATGTCGTCACTTCTTGAGCTGTTCATTTTCTAGTGCCCTTTCTTTTCCACAACTAAAAAAGCCGTCCGAAATGGGTGGTAGGAAAAATATGGACCATCCAAAAGTGTTTATTATTATTATAGTAAGCACTTTTGGATGGTCCAACATTTTTTTCTAACAGTTTATTTAAATAAAATATTTTGAGTTTGAGTTAAGCTTATTATGCCCGCCTGCAGTATCAGTAGGTAGCTTTCGAGTATTTATAGAACGCTTATAATGAATAAAAACATGAGTTTGAATTCGATAGAACCAGTCCATTTCGAGCCGTCGTCGAAGAACGTGACGTCACGGTTGGGCCATCCTGTCAACTTGGAATGCCGACCGCTCGGGGACGACCCAATAAGGGTCACGTGGACACATAATGGCAATCCTGTAGAGTTCCAGAAGCAAAGGTACGTAAGTTAACTTTAATTCATTCAACTGCATTTGAAGTTGCTCAAAATTAATATTACTTGTGTTGAAACAAATTACTTCAAATTACTATAATAGATGGCGAGCATGTTTGAAGAACGTTATGTGAGGCAGGCGTGATGTATGTTTGTATGTACTACAATGAAGTTCAATAATGTAATTAACACTTTTGTTCCTTGTGTAAGTCACTTCTTTTGCATTATGTTCTATGACACCTAAGACTATCCAAGAGCGATAACGTACATAAACTGTTAAGATATTTAAAAAACACATAATTTATGTACTCTTAATAAGGAAAAATAATGACAAAGAATATTATTAACTAACGGCTCGTCGGCGACTTCGACTGCGTGAACGGTCGTGACGATTTTCCAAAAAAACAATATTTATACAAACTTTGTCCTGAAAATTACAAGGTTCATAAGTATAGATAATGTAAATACTTAAATCTGTTTTTGTTTGTTATAAATTGTGTTGAAAGAAGTTATTAAAAAACTGTAGATTTTGATAAATAAAATAAATTAAAAAGAAGTATAGAACAATCACTATCATCACAAATAAAAAATAATTGTAATTATTAATCTTTTTCAGAATCAAACTCTCCGAAACTAAGATGTCTCTAGGATTGTCAAGCATCATCGCTTTCCAATATTCTGAGACTGGAGACGCTGGATTGTACCAATGTAGAGCGAGAAATCCCTATGGGACTTCCAGCTTCAACATCCATTTGACAATATTGGGTAGGTAAACTTTTTCTAATTCCATAATTCAGTCTGCGCTATCAATGTTAATGATATAATTTCAATGAAAGAAATGAATTAATTTGAATCTATGACAGACGTAACTTTTTTCTATGTATAATAAGTATGTATTTAAGTATTTTAAGTATGTTTATCCGTTGTCTAGTAACCATTTAACGAGTTTCTTCGAAGCTTCTCTTGGGCTAGATAATTGGTGTGACTGTAGGAAAGATTTATTTATTTATTTATTTTTATTTAATTTCCAAATAAAAATAAAATTGCAATTGTATATAAAATATTGCTTCAAGGTGATTTCATATGAGTACCACAAGGTGGTCATTTGAGGCCAAAGTTATATATCGTTTTATTTGATACCTAATCCAAAACAGAAAAAAGTGGAAAGAAGGAGGGGAGGCCTTTGCCCTGCAGTGGGAGAAAATAGACTGATAATAACAAAACAAAATAATATTTTTTTAAATACAGTTTCAATTCTATGTTTTACCTCCCAGAGCCACCAACTCCACCCTCGGATATCCGCATTGAGTCCGTACGATCACGCTCAGCGACGATATCGTGGCGGGATATACTAAGAGCCCACGCGAGACATTATACCTTGCAGTATGCTGTTGCTCAGTATGCCGATAGCGTTTGGGAGCATGCGACTAGCATCAATGTCTCCAGGTATTCAAATTAACATTTTTGCTTACTTGTTGTTTTATCAGGTAGGTCCATAGATCAACACAGTTTAAACTTTTTAAGGGTAAGGCTCCTTAAGAAACCATCGACCTCCTCGAAAGCTTCTCAAAAGTTTATACTGTATTGCAATATCACAATCTCCACTTTGTTATGCCCACTAAAAAAGCTGAAGCTGTACATAACATTACGATCTTACCCTCAATGTACCAATACTGTAATAAACGTTTCTTTTGTACTGTTAGAAGAATATGCACCTGAGCTATTTTCTGTCTTTTTCTTTATATTTTTACTATTTAAGATTGAAAGCTAGTGCATATTTAACTATGCATTGCCAGCAGAATTATATCGCTCAAACTTTTACTTTTATAAATTAATAAATAAACAAGTCCGTTTCTCTTCTAGAAAAGAGTCAGACCTCCGTCAAACATTGGACCTGCAGAGTCTCCGACCAGCGACAGCGTACGGCGTGAGGGTTGCCACAGGGAACCAAGTAGGCACTAGCCTTTACACTGCACCAGTGCACTTCACTACACATGAGGAGGGTAAGACATTATTGAGAGATTTTTTTCACAAGAAAACGCTTGGGTTTCATCCTGCCGGTATACTAAAATTTGTATAGTGTACAATCGAGAAGTTCCCGGTCGACATTCCGCTAATATTTGCTTGCGCTCCATTCCGACCGCGCGTACGTACAGTAGCGTGCGCGTAGATCGTGTGCGAGCGAATATCGCCGAAAAGTGCTCAACAGAAAAGAAAACAGACTTCGATAAGAATTGATATCCACATACAAATACGTCACACATATAGACACACATACAGAGACCACAGATTTCCATTTCCTACGATCCTGACACACATCCCTTGCTTCACTTACTCTCATAACATTATCCATACATGCTCGTCGGTTTAGAGTACTCTTGACCTGACCTTTAACGAGACCGATCTGATCTATGTACGTTCGTCAAGGTCTTCCGCTTCCAACTATCCCATTCACCATAGCCTCGTGCACCTTCTTTGTAATCCTTTTTTCATCCATCCTCTACATGACCGTACCATACAAATTGATGTTATAAGTTGTCTAGGCGAACCGATAACAAACCTACGGGAACCACCAAAAAATAACGTACTTGTCACACATCTCCATCATCTTCATCTCACTTCTCCATCACTTCCTCATCTTTCCATCCACCGTCCATATGGAAAGGACTGTGCACATCAGTACTTATAATGATGATGAGTTTGGTTTCCCTTTCAGCTCCTTCATCAGCTCCCATCAACGTCCACGTGGAGCAGACAGAGAGCCCCGGCGAGCTGTACGTGACGTGGATGCCGCCGCTGCAGGAGACGCACAACGGCCTCATCATGGGATACCATGTCAGAGCCGTTCCTCAGAACAGCGGGGCAGGTGCGTGTCATACATACCTGCACTCTCGACTATTATCTCTAAAGGGTTAGTTCTGACTAGGCCATGAGGACCGCATAGGCAGTGCGCTGCCAGGAGTATGGCACCATACTCCTCGCCACACCAAATGAAACTGCACAGTGTGCTTTGCGTGATAGGTGGTGAGCCTTCAGACCGTTACCTAAGCTAAGAGATGGGTTATTGTTAGTATATTTTGAACAATAAGCTACTACTACACACCTCAGGTGAGTTTCAAGTTCTTTATTAGGACCCCTGATCACCCTAGCAGCACGAGAAGGGAAATACAGAAGTTATTATATGTAGCTATTCCTCCCTTAGGGGAGAGAATCACAGTATAACTGTATTGATGTAAACAAGCTACATTTCTTTATAAAGATGCAGCTTGTTTGACGATAATCTCGTTTTATCTACTGATTGCTATCTCCTAATACAAATATCTCAATGTAGTGGGACAGGTAGAGGAGCTCGATGGCGCAGCGGCTAGCGCGTTCGGCTTGCGATCTTGCCCTCTAAGCAACTTGTGCAATGCCGGGTTGCTGGATGGGTGACCAAATTAAAAGAACTTCTTGAGCTAAAAGCAGAATAAATCTAATTCAAAAAGAAGGATACAACTACAGGATACACGTTCGCTTCAAATCTCTCTGTTTCTGAACAGGGAACTCTCATTCAACAAATACTTTTCATGCCTCTATCAGTTTAGATGGTAGAACTAATAGACTTTTGTTATATTTCAGATGCCTCTGACACGAGAACAATAAAGGTGTTACAGCAATCTGGAAAACAAGAAACCTTACTCAGCGGTCTTCTAAAAAACACGAGGTAATTTATTTTCTATTAAACCAAGGTGGTTTGAGTTTGTTCTCACATTGACGAATATAATTAACTGGCTGGACGAGAATAACTTAAAAATAAATATTAATAAAATGCACATAATTATATGTAATCAAAGGCTTCGCACACAGAACATTGACATGACCTATGAAAATGAAAATATTAGTCAAATAACTAAAACCAAATTCTTTTTTTTTTTAATGTGACACGTCATAGTGACTACATCCTGCCTGATGGTAAGAAGCCGACGTAGTCCAAAATAATGAGAGCGCTCCCAACCGTGGAACAAGCACGGTAACAAGCGCACCCATTCATGACGGCCTGCATAAATGCCGTTTCACGCCCCGTTTAACCCTACAGTGGTCGCGTCCCCAAAAGTCACGCAACTGGTCGCGCGGATTACATATGTAGTCGAAGAGTTAGTCAGAGACTAGGCAATGAGGACAGCAAAAGCAGTCCTCTACCATAGTCCACTTTTCGCCAAAAAGTGACTGGACATGTGCTTATCGTGACAAGTGGTAAGCCCATAGTTGCTCCATGCAGTTAGATGTATGTGCAGTCTTTAGTCCGTTAGTCGCCTTTTACGACACCAAAGGGAAGAGAGAGGGTGGTAGTATCCTTTCACCGCTACGCGACACTGTTCAATGAAGTGATGTCTATCAGATATTGCACCATAAATCATCTGCTATAAACGAAAAGTTCAAAATAATTAACGAATGGCGTGTGTGTAACGGATGCCTTTCCATTTTCCAGGTACGCTGTATCAATATCGGTGTTCAATAACGCTGGTACTGGTCCATTTTCACTACCAGTGCTTCAGGATACAAGGGAGGGAGGTAAGAGAGCGTAACCTAAGAGAAGGTTTTTCTTATAATATTTTAAGTTGAACAATATTACGATGACCTGACGATTAAAAAGCTCGATGGTGCAGCGGCTAGCGCGTTTGGCTTGCGAGCTTGCCCGCTAAGCAACTTTCGCAATGCCGGCTCGCTGGATGGGTGACCAAATCATAAACATCTCGTGCTCCTCCGTGCTTCGAAAGGCACTTAAAGCCGTTGGTCCCGGTTGTCCACAAAAGATGACAGTCGTTAAAACCCACCAACCCGCATCGGACCAGCGGCCGCATTGGACCAGCAGTCGCATTGGGCCAGGGGCTGCATTACGCGACGCCTACATCGCATTTGTTCTATCATCAATAGTTTTCGTAGCGCACGCGATGTGAGGAATTTATTAGAGTTTTAGTAAGGATCCCTAATTTTTCTGAAAATATATTGTAGCCTATGTCACCCGGAGACTCTATCTCCGCTTTCCAACGGTGAAAGAAATTTTTAAATCGGTCTAGAAGTTTCGGAGCCTATGGAACACAAACAAGCAATCAAATCTTTTCTTATTATAATATTAGTATATATGAAAATTACACAATTTCCGATCTTCCACGTTCAACGGCCGATTTCAGCAAAAAATGTCCCATTTAGTACATCTTTTTTTGTATTTGTATGAATGCATATTTTGTTAGGCAGTTTTTTAAACTAGTCAGAAGCTATGTAAAATCTCTTTAAATTTTTTAAGTTGAAGAATAGAAAAGAATTTAAGTTGAAAATTTCATTCTGTTCTGATTAACCCAATTTTTAAAGTTACTATCAATATTTTAGTACCTTAGGTTAAAGTTAGGAAGGAGATTTTTTTGCTCATAAAAGTAAAACATCGAAGAAAACTCGACCCAAAGAAAGAAATGTATTTTTTTTAGAGCCGTCGTTGAATCATAAAATAACGAAAAAAAAATTATAACTCGAAAACTACAAAAAATCGTAGAACATACATGGGGGTTCAATTTCTGAGTGGTAGAGCCACGCTGCGTTGCAGCACGCATTGGGCCGGCTTGCCCGGCGTAATACCACCCTCTCACGCATATCCGGCGTGTAATAATGGCACTTGGTGCTGTTGTGTTTCGTCCGGCCAGTGAGAGTTCCGGAGGCCCCTTCCCCTCCCACCCCTCCTCACAATTCCTATTCCTTCCCCTAACCCTATTCCTTTCTTAAAGGTCGGCAACGCATCTGCGACTCCTCTGGTTTTGCGGGTGTCCATGGGCGGCGGTGATTGCTTTCCATCAGGTGACCCGCCTGCTCGTTTGCCTCTTTCTCATATAAAAAAAAGAAAAAAAAAAGATACGTATGGTAGTTCCCTATCACCACATATCGGCTTGACACCTTACAAGAAACACGCTGTATAATCATGACTATTATCCCGAAGGGTTGGTCAGAGACTAGGCAATGAGGACAGCAAAAGCAGTCCTCTAAAATAGTCCACTTTTCACCAAATAGCGGCTGCACATGTGCTCAGCGTGACAGGTGGTGAGCCCATCGCTATGCTGTTGGATGTATGTGCAGTCTTTAATCCGTCAGTCGCCATTTACGACACCCAAGGGAAAAAAGTGGGTGGTAGTATTCTCTCTATTCCTCCTCTTATTTCCTTATTCTTTAATGTATAATTACAGTAATTATGTACAGTGTTGTTTGTTGTTAAGTGTCCACGGTAGCCTAAATGGAGGAGCCACCTGACCCGGATTGTCAGAAGGATGAATCATGATTGTGGAATATTTATTTTTAACCTTATTCAATTTGTAAGTTGATGATGATGATTTGTTCCAGCACCAGAGCAAGCGCCTCCATCCGTGGAGTGCACCGCAGTATCCTCCACATCGTTGAGGGTCGGTTGGCAGCCGATAGTTCAAGCTGGGCAAGGCAGCTCGCTCATTGGATACACTGTTTTATATGCAACTGAAGGTGAATTTCATTCGCTTGTAAAAGACGAACAACTTATTTTTTATAGACAACGTGTCCGCGCGAATACCGCGCACTCCCTGACGTGACATAATATTTTTTTGATACTAAAATAAAATAAAAATTATCTGCAACTATTTATATACTTCCCTGTCCAAGAGACTAAATGCTATCATTCT
This sequence comes from Scoparia ambigualis, assembly GCA_963921215.1. Lineage (NCBI taxonomy): Eukaryota > Metazoa > Arthropoda > Insecta > Lepidoptera > Crambidae > Scoparia > Scoparia ambigualis. The sequence continues at coordinate 68,391,065 of OY992501.1, forward strand.
GTATATTTTTTTAGATTTTTAATTATCTCCGTTAAAGAGGAGGTGTTACTACTGTATTTTGATAATACGTTTATGAACGAAAGTTCCGGTTTTTTAATGTTAACGAACGCAGGGTTATAAGTATATTGATATTTAGTATACATTATACTAAATATCAATTACTAATCAATCAAAAACCGTTCATCGTGTTGCCTACGAGAACAGAGGTAGATCGTACTTACTGTAAATTATAGATACATACATATTATAATGACGACTATTATCCCCGAAGGGTTAGTCAGAGACTAGGCAATGGGGACAGCAAAATAAGTCTTCTACCATAGTCCACTTTTCACTAAATAGCACATGCACATGTGCTCAGCGTGACAGGTGGTGAGCGCATCGCCGCTTTATGCTGTTGGATGTATGTGCAGTATTTAGTCCGTTAGTCGCCTTTAACGATACACAATGGAAGAGAGGGGGTGGTAGTATTACAGTTAGTAGTAATACCTTTATACACGGTTATTTAATTTTGGACTTCACTATATCTGTACATTAAAGTGAAGTCCAAAATTTGCACCGAGAGTAGGGCGGTTGTAGTACAACCGCAATGTGGATTTCAATTAATTTGTGGTGTGAGTTGCGACGGTTCATATTTGCGATGATATTCGTCGTGACAGTCATGGCCGAGACGTGTCATGTTCCGGCGCGGTCTGCTACCGGACACGGCACACTGTGCTCAGCAGTGAGACAGTATATTAACCTGACTATGGCGATGCACAATAGAATGAACGATCTTTTAACTGTACCTGTAGTTAGGTAGTTAGGTTTGTGGCCCCAGAGGTACCCACTGGAAACCAACCCCGTAAAAACTTTTTCAAACTTTTTTAAAGTCTGTCCTAGATTGAAAACACGACGATCAATTCTACCGGTAGTATTTACAGGTGACGATACTACTGATAGTGTATCGATAGTATCGCTGTTGTCGATAGTATTCGATAGTATCGATAGTATTGACACGTGATAATACTATCGATAGTATAATCGATATCGTGAATAATCAACAATCTATAGCAAACCATCGATTCTTCAACAACACTGACTTTAGTGCGTGTTACTTTTTCAGAAGGCGCGTGGCAGAACCAGACCTCACTTCACACAGAGATGTACCTCCAAGGTCTGCTCAAGTACACCAACTACACTGTGAAGGTGGCTGGATTCTCCAACTTCGGAGCTGGCCCTTATTCCTACCCTATTGTCTGCACCACTTTGCAGGACGGTGAGAACTCTTTTTTTACAATTCGGTTAATTAAAAGTTATTGTAAGCGAATTCGGACCAGTCCCCGCCTCTGTGGTCTAGTGGCTAAGCCGATCTTAGATGCAGAGGACCCGGGTTTGATTCTCAGAAGGGGTTTAACTTTATGTATGTCGCTAGGGGAGACACATGCCCGCCATTTTTGTCTCGTACCAGGATAAGTTTGTTTACACAGAATTCCATCGCCACGGCTTATATTTCGGTTCGACGCGATTCTGTTTCGGCGTGCAGTGGTACGGGGGGTAGCGATGCGCGTTTGTCTGGCACAGACTATAGTTAGTTAGTTAGATTAGTTGTTAAGTCTTAACTGCAAGTTAGTTAACTGTTTTTTTTTTAAATTATTATTAGTATTGACGTCAATAAGTGCCTGTAAAGGTTTATAGGTTTAGGTTTAAAGATCTTTATTCTCATACGAAATTACATTTCACTTATAATGAGATATAAATATTACTTAAAAAATAAATGATAGTACAATTTATCTCTATGTGGTACTCTTTGCAATATGCAGTATAAGTTTATTTTTTAACATGTATAAAGTCTGACAGGTTTTCACTTCATCTGGTAGCCTATTGAACAGCTGTGCTCCCTCAAACAGAATTGTCTTTTTCCTATAGTTAGTCCTAGGTGTAATTAATTTAAGTTTGTTTTTGTGTCGGAGATTGTGCGTATTACTTTTAATATCTAATTGTATATTTGATTTAATACTTTTTGTAATTATTTTTTTAATTTAAATACATGTTGTATATGTGTGTAATTGAGATAGGTTCAATAAGTTTGTTTTATCATACAGTTGTTTAGTTGGTGTATGAAATGGGTAATGAAATAAAGCCTTAATTACTTTATTTTGCGTTCTTCGTAGTGACTTTAGATTAGTTGGTGCCGCTGATCCCCAGATTTCAATTTGGTACTCTAAATGTGATTTTATTAATGAATTGTATACAATTGGTTTAACTTTCTTTGGTATGCAGTGTGCTATTTTTCGAAGTGCTCCAAGTGCAGACATTAATTTAGATTTGACGTGTTCAATGTGTGGCCTCCAAGTAAGTTTTTCATCAATCAGTAACCCCAAGTGCTTTTCTTGTTGAGATCTTTTAATATTAATATTATTTATTTTGAGTGGTTCAAAGACAGGATTTTTTTTATTTGTTGCGGCTAATATCATTTACGATGTTTTTGAGGCGTTGATTGTCAACAAATTAGACAGCAACCACTGGTTCAAGACATCTAGGTCTTTTTGAGCATCGGCGATTGCGGCGTGAACCGAGTGGTCAAATAAAACAAGCATGTGTCATCGTTACAACAATTTACGTCAAGCATGTTGTTGACGTAAATTAAAAATAGTAATGGCCCGATTATTTAACCTTGAGGTATACCGCATGATACACCCCTAGGAGAACTTGTAAACTCTGCAATCTTAACAACTTGACGTCTATTGTCCAGATAAGACCTGAACATATCCAGAGCAGTATTCGTGATGCCTATATCGTTTAGCTTTAAGAGTAGTTTTTGGTGACTTACAGTGTCAAAAGCTTTTTCAAATCAATGAATATACCAAGTGCAATGTTTTTTTTGTCAATATTTGTTTTAATTTTGGTAGTTAAATCTATAGCAGCTGTAGTAGTACTGGATTTAGGAAGAAAGCCGTATTGTTGCTCGATCAAAATATTCTTCTCTAGTAAGTAATCACTAAGTCGATTACATATGATTCTCTCAAATAAATATTTTCGACATCACGGGTAAGACTGAAATCGGCCTGTAGTTACTTGGGTCTTGTAGGGAAGACACCGACTTTTAGGCAGTGATTTATTGAATTAACTAATTTATCTACAATGAGGTCTTTAAGAGATTTGATTGCTTTGGTGGAGATGCCATCGATACCAGTACTATTAGAATCAAGGTCGTCTATAATTTTATTTAATTCGTCTGCACTAGTAGGCTGAAGATCACCCAAAACAACTTCATGTGAGTAATTATGCCCGTACATAAGAATTTTACTGGTATCAATGTGGTATTTATGGGGAATTTTACTTTTACTTTACGGGCTAGTTCAGTACCAATTGACGAGAAGAATGAGTTAAACAGATCACAAATTGCAGTACTGTCGGTGATTAGCCCGGAATCAGATTTTAAGTTTGGGGGAGCAGGGCTGTTTTTGGTTTTATTTACGGCTAAGGTATTGATTACTTCCCACATTTTTTTAGGTTGATTGTATGTGTTATAAAATAGTTTATGATAGTAATCTTCCTTAGGAGTCTTAATAAACTTCTAAACTTTGTGTAGCTTTTCTTTAAAAGATTTCTTCAAGTCGTCATTACCTGGATTTATTTTAGTTTCGTGCCACAAGCTGTTTCTACCATTAATCGCATCCACAATACTTTTATTTATTCAGTCTCACATTGAATAAATAATTTGACTTTGACTTTGTACTTGGTTTGGTTGGCGGTAGGGCTTATTAAGTTTGCCTAGCTAGCTACCTTGTTACTTATGTAAAGCCTGTCGCCCTAACAACAATGTTATTGGCATTGTTGTGTTCCGACAAGTTAGAGATAAGATTGCCAGTTCATTCAATAGTTGAGATTTCCGACTGAAGCACGCTTCCACCTTCGGCCTTATTATCATTGAAGGCCAATTGATTACCCGTAGCGTAGCGTAGCGTTTTGTTTACGCTAAGGTAACTATAATTTTATAATTTGTATTTTCTCTTTATGTGATTATTGTAATCTTTTGCGAAAATAAATGTCATAAACCTTAAACCTTAATTAAAAAAACCACAGGAGTGTTCAAACACTACGACCCTTTTCATACAGGGTCAGGTGCACTACCAGTCTATGCATACCATGTCAAAGTCAAAGTCAAAGTCAAATAATTTTTTCAATGTAAACCTTTACAGGCACTTATTGACGTCAATACTAATAATAATTTTAAAAAAACAGTTAACTAACTTGCAGTTAAGTTTAACAACTAATCTAACGAGCTATGTCTCTGTGTGACCCAGGCGAACTTATCAAAAATATTTACTCGTTTTTTGTAAGTTTCTGTGTGAACAACTACGTCATCTTGGCAAGCCGTATTTATTAATATGAATGTATTACCGCAAATCATGTTGCAAACAAATCACAATTATTTAATTGTTTAAAGTCGAAAGTGGAAGCAATCTTTAACAACTGAGCAACTGTCTATCATATCTCGAACAGTATGGATACATAAAATCCCATTCTTCCAATCTGTCTAAGCACACTAATATTTATTATTAATAGAAAATGAAAAGAACAGAACAGAAAAAAATGTATTACCATACACACGATTACATAACAATTACTTATACAAAAAAAAATATATAGATAGACTGAAAAAAAAACAGATGAGTAAAATAAAAATAAAATGAAAAGTGTGAAGTTACAGGGCCCTGTCTCAGCGTATGCTGCTTCATTAAGGTTGCGTTGCTGCTTAATCCCTTTTGATTCGCATGATTGCGAATTTAACTTCCAGTGCTGTCAAGTTTGCTGACCTTGACTTGGATAAAACTCAATCTAAAGCGTTTGAAAGACATTACCTTATTTTTTAAATATAAACACAGGTCATATACATTAAAGTTAAACAAGCAGGAACCACACTGTACATTTAAGACAACACGATAACTTCTGTGAAGACAATGATATAGAAATACATTATTATTATTTCCTCTTTCCAGTACCGGGCCCACCGTCAGACATCAAGGTTTTAGTTCTATCATCATCTTCCTTGCTCGTCAGCTGGAAGAGACCTGAACATCCTAATGGAGAACTGTTGTATTACACCGTCTATGTTAAACCTACATCCAGGTTAGTGATGCTTTTTGCTTCCTAATCGTACAATAAGCAAATTATCCTAATTTAATAGTGAAACGTCAGCAGTTGTATCATCTTTCAGATTCTTTTTTTGTTATTTCCAACGCTTGGTGGCGGCTCATTACTAAAAGAATACTAACAACGGACAGAAGATGAGCAGTCTTCTATTAAGGAATCTCTTCCCTTAGGTGTCGTAAAAGCGATTAACGGAAAAAATACTGCACATACATCGAACAGCATAAAGCGGCGATATTATCACCACTAGATGGCGTTATTTTTCTAATGGCCGCTTTCCCTTCCAGCAGTGCATCGCCGCTGACCGTCCGCGCGGACGCCGACGGCCGGTACACCGCTGAGCTGAAAGATCTGGTCAGCGGCCGCACTTACGAGGCTTGGCTCACAGCCAGCACCGCAGCGGGGGAAGGAATGGCGACTAGAAGGGTGTCGCATACACCCACACATAGAGGTCAGTTCTACACTTGCGCCTTCTAATCTTCGCAAGGTGGCTGGTAAGAGCTGAATGGGAATAGCTACGAATCGTGCTCAGTGGCGTGCTCTTGTAGAAGCATGTGTCCAGCAGTGGACAAATACAGGCTAATGATAATGACGTGACGACGAGGAGCACGATGGCACAGCGGCTAGCGCGATTTTGCCCGCTAAGCAACTTTCGCAATGCCGGATCGCTGGATGTGCGACTATTTTGGCAGTCGTTAAAACCAACCAACCCGCATTTCGCCAGCATGGTGAGGTATGGCCCGAACTCCCAATGTGGTGTTATCATGTGGGGAGGTCTGTGCCCAGGATGGGATATTTATAAGCTGATGATTTGATTATTTTTTTGAATTGATGATGACTTCTGTTTTCAGTGGTAGCAGGAGTGGCGTCATTAGGAGGCACCATATCAGTTGGCGTGGGATCTTCTCTCCTGCTCGTGTGCCAGTGCGTGGGGGTCCCACCGCCGCGGACGGTGTGGTACCACAAGCACAACATCATCACACACCACCCAAGGTTCACCAGGAACCACGATGACAGCCTGCTTATAAATAGTAAGTAGAAAATATTGATGATCTTTGCTAAGCATATAACTAGAAAGCTACTGACGTGGCAGCTTTCTAAGTATTGAATCTGTCGTTGACGCAAAAATGTCTACTACAGCTGTTTAACATAATGTGTTCTACGTGGCATCCAGTTTTCTGGCACCCGCCTTTCTCTAAAACCAATTTAAAGTATGACTCAGCAGTGTCCAGACTTTCGAGAAGTTATAATTCATTATGTTATACATCATTATACATATTATAATCCCCAAAGGGTTAGTCAGAGACTAGGCAATGAGGATCGCAGAAGCAGTCCACTGCCATAGTCCCCGTTTCACCAATTATCAACTGCACATGTGCTCAGCGTGATAGGTAGTGAACCTATCATTGCTCTGTGCTGTTGAATGTATGTGGTAGGTAGATATCTTAAGTTCGGAAGTCGCTTTTTACATCACCCCAGGGAAAGAGATGGGTTGAGGCGCCACCACACAGCATACAGCAGAATTACGTATCATAAACCCATTTCTTTGCAGACATCGACCAATCTCTCAGCGGCAACTACACCTGTTTAGCCAAGAACCTCTACGGTTCCGATTCTGTGGAGTACCAAGTCATAGTTCTGCCGTTACCAGAATCACCAGTCCTCAGAGCTACGCCATACAAAGACTCCATACTGGTGGAGTGGGAGCAGCCTTACTACTCAGTCAGCAATAGAAGTATGCTGCAGAAGATAAGTAAGTTGAACTATTTTGGTTATGAACCTTTTTTCTTCTTATTTCTTTTGTTTTTTCTTAACGGCGAAGCGCTTGGCTCTTATATAATCTGAAGGTGAGTTACGATATAGGGATGCATCGCACTCACTCAATATAGTTAATTACTAAGGAATAGTACCTTACTTTTAAGTAATGTCGGGCACGTGTCAGGGCACTATGTTACGAAACAAATGCTCCACAAAATTCAAAATAGCGACAGACAACCTATGCAGTCCATGTGGAGAAAAAACGAAGTCCATGCAACACCTATTTTGTGACTGTGACTCTCTTGCAAGGAAAATAATGAATCTCCTGGGATCGGCCTACCCGAAACCAAAAAAAAATAGGCTCTTCGCCCACATTGCCAAACGTATGGCAGTCATTTCACTGAGGAGGCAGACTGATATGACGGGTTGCACAAAAGATCCCAATGGGTTGACGTGCTACTGCAAGAGGGATTATGCGTTTTACGATTATATAATCTTATCTGCAGGGTCACCTGCAGATAAGATTAGATAAGTAATGTCGGAACAGAACACAGACACGGTAATATGATCAACAGCAATGCTACTAAAGTTAGATATATTATTGTTTATAGGCTTAAATAAGATTGTGAAGCGGTGGCTGTTTACCATGCTAATTGAAAACTAGCCCTAGGTACTAATGAAACCAAAAAGCAAAATTGTTGCGTACCGACGGACGTTTAGAGATAAGATAATCAGTTCTTTATTACTTAAAGATTCTGGGTGATCTGCGTTTTAGCTTTAAGCTATATCTTAGCTTACTTACTATCAGATAAGAGTGGGGTCTAACGCTTACTCGTTGTAAAATAAAACAAACTTCTAATTTAGAGGATCTTGATTAAGAGGATTTCCGCATTTCGGTCGACAAATCTACCACCTATATAAAGTTTAACATCTCACTTAACACAGCTAAATAAACGTTTTTTTTAAATGTTTTCTACAAACTATTTATGTATTTGTATTTTACTCTAACATGCAAAGTTTCGTCAAAATTGGCTAATTGGTTTAAAAAAAACTTTACTTGGAAGTTTGTATGGGAAACCGAAATGCGTAAGCCTCATAACTCAACTTTGCTTTCAACTTGTAAAGCGTCTACAAAAAACATACCTACATGTATAAAACTTCAAGCGACGTGTGGACACCGGTGACCGACAAACAATTAAATTTCAACTGCCTGAGGTACGGGTAAACTAGTTTACTTAGTTTAGGTATCAGTTCGGTTATTTTGCACTACTAACCTTAATTTAAAACTTCTAACACACTTCTAAAACACTACTAACAATATAAGCGGCACTCTTGTAATGCAGTATATTATTATGTAGACAAATGTTATTTATAAGTTTTATGTATTTAGTCTTAAGTTTTACACAGCAAATAAATGTATTCTTATTCTTATTCTTATTATTGTTAATTGTGGCTGGTTTTGTGGCAGTCAACGTTTTAAAGAAATCCTACCGCTTTGTAGCTTACAGCCTCACGTGGAAGGAGTCCAGCGGCCCTTGGCGCGAGGCGTGGCCTTCCCACAGGCTGCCCAACCTGACAGGCGTGCAGAAACACGCACTCACCGGCCTCAAGTGCGGCACTAAGTACTCTTTGAGGATCACCGCCACCAACAAGGTTGGCACTTCGCAGCCGGCGTACATGGATGTCAGCACTTTGGGTGGAGGTAACTATAAAACCTTCAGTAATATGAGCGTTAGCAGTAAGTTGGTAACTAGTTGTAGTGCTGGTGTGCAGTAACACGCACTTACGGGACTTAAGTGGGGTACCAAGTCCTCGCTGAGGATCACCGCTACCAACAAGGTCGGCATTTCCCAACCATCGTACATGGATGTCAGCACTTTGGTCGGAGGTAACATTAAAACCTGTAGTAATTTGAACATAAGTTGTAAGTAGGTAATTTGTTCTTGAGCTGGCGTCCAAAAACACGCACTTACCGGCCTTAAGTGTGACAAGCATACGTTGAGAATCACCGCTACCAACAAGGTCGGCACTTCGCGGCCGGCGTACATGGATGTCAGCACTTTGGGTGCAGGTAAATATTTAATAAACCGTTTTGTATGAGCATTAGTATTAAGTTAACTGATAACGAGGAATGGTAAAGGTATAGACATAGCTGCTTTACTTGCCGAATATCGTAAAGTTATCAAAAATTTGTATTCCCAAAAAATCTAAACTAGTCGATGGAATCTATTGACCCTTGGAGACAAGCATGACCGAAGTGCGGAACCACATATGTGCTCGTTAAGAAAAACCGCGACCAGGTTCACCGCGATAAGGTCGGCATTTCGCAACCAGCCTACGTGGATTTCATCGGAGGTCATTTTGTTGATCTTTTTTATGTTAGCGTTAGGTAGTAGTTTTAAATATAGTTTGCCGATTATCATGAAATTACCGCACATTCGTACATACTCGCAGATAACTCTCGGCGTGACTATAAGGATTTACTCGTTGCTATGTAGGATATTTGTGGAATTTGTGGAAGGAGTAAGAATTTTGAGGGGGAGATGGTCCGCCGGTATTTTCACCCACTGGACGAAACACAAGAGCAACGAGTACACAAAGATGTACCCCTGCTGGGAATCTAAACCGGGACCTTTGTATCTATGTCCGAGCAACGAGTGGCTGTACTGGATAAAGCTGGTCCTAAGCTTGAAGAGATTTACATCTCTGCAGAATACAGTCTTATTCCCTCTAACATACAGTTCCTATCTGGCCGACGAGCACCGAGTGGCTATGGAGCAACAGCAGTCACATTCACATCCAGCTGACCCTTAGCTTAAAGAGAATCACGTGTATGCGAAATGCTGTCTTATTCCCTCTCCTAAACAGTTGTTATCCCACCGACGAGCACCGAGTGTTTATGGAGCAACAGCACACACATCCACATCCAGCTGACCCTTACCTTAAAGAGAATCACGTGTATGCGAAATACAGTCTTATCCCCTCTCACTTACAGTTCCAATTCCGCCGACTAGCAACGAGTGGCTATGGAGCAACAGCAGCCACATCCACATCCAGTTAGCCGGCTGGGACGACGGCGGCTGCGCGCTGCGCGCCTGGGATGTCGACTACCGGCCTTTGGGCAGCCGCGCCTGGCTGCGCGCGCAGAACTCGCTCGTGAGTCGGCCATCTTGTAGATTAACCTGCAAATTACCAAGACTATCTTAGAACACTATCCACATGTGTAAGGTCTATTTGTGGAAGTTATCAATGGGGTGTACAGAAATTACATACTTAGATACATACATTTAATATTTAATCACGAGTGTTATCCCCGAAGTGTTAGACAGAGACTAGGCAATGCGGACCGGCAGTTCTCTACCATAGTCCACTTTTCACCAAATAGTGACTGCAAATGTTCTCAGCGTGACAGGTGGTGAGCCCATGGCCGCTATATGCTGTTGGATGTATTTGCAGTCTTTAGTCTGTTAGTCGCCTTTTACGATACCCAAGGGAAGAGATGGGGTATAGTATTCTTTCACCGCTACGCGACAGAGTTATATCTTTAAGGTACCAAGATTTTTGTAGAGATTAACATAAAACATTATCCAAATGGTCTTTTTGTGGAAGTAATTAATGGAGTGTACAGAAACTGTTTAATTAGATGGATAGATAGGTAGACAATAGTATAATTGTAACAGTTTACATTATACACAAAACATAAAAAAGCAAGTACAATACACAGTTACAATATGACGGTCTTATCGCTATAAAGCGATTTACTTAACTTCACAATTATGCATAAAGTAGGTACAGCCTGGATACTAACCCACTACAGAGCAAATTCCTCCATCATTTAAGGGGTTTGGCTTAAATCACCACGGTTGCCAAATGCGGGTCGGTGCTCTGGGCTATGCATCGAAAAATCCGAAAACACACTTTGCTTGACCTGGGAATTGAACCCGGGACTACTGGTTATCGAGCCGATCTCTTTACCAATCAGCCACCACGGTGCAGGTGTAATAACTAAATATTTCGATACCACCTTCCAGACGGTGACGGTACAACGCCATCTGTTTTAGAAACATGTAACCATATTGCTTTGTCTCCAGCCATACACCAACCTGCCGTCCTGGTCGCTGCCGAGTTTGTACCAGAAGTCTTTGTACCACACCGGCTCCTTCGCGGTGGCAGACCTGGTACCGGGCACGTGGTACCAGGTCCGAGTGACCGCTACCAACGAGGCTGGCAGCGTCACCACCACTTACGGGTTTGCCACGAAAAACGAAGATGGCAGTGAGTGAAGCTTACTAACATTATAAACTAAATTATCATCAGCCTATGAAGGGCTGCGCAAACGTCTCGCTTCTGGAAACTATCACAAGAAACCGTAGTTGCTGTTTTTATATTCACTACGAATAAGCACCTGGCCTTCATTTCGCCTGATGGTAAGTGAAGATAAGGCCAAAGGTGGAAGCGCGCTTTACCTGGATTCCTCAACCTCTGAGGAACGGCTATCTTAAAGCTCTAAACTGTTAGAAAGAAAAACAATTACTTAATTGAATTCAATTGAATAATAATAATAACACTTTTAAAAACAGGACAAATTATAAAATAACGAGTACAATTAGGCGGCCTTGTTGCTTAATAGCAATCTATTCCAAGCAACCTTGGGTGAAGAGAGAGAATATGAAAGAATAATAGAGGGAGTGGCTGCTTGTAAAGAAAGAAAGGATTGAAAAATACTACGGAATAACAATAGATAAGAAAGAAATAGATAGTTAGGAGCATGTGAAAAAAACCTTCTAACTTGATCGCCAAAAGCTTAGGTCTTTTATTTCGAGCTTTTCTGATCTTTAACATTGTAGCTATGTCAATGTTAGACAAAACATGATGTCCATAAAATTAAATATTGTTACCATCTTAATAACCATGTTTATAGCAAATAAAAAAACTTAAACTAAGATCCAAATCCATCACGTCCATAAACTTCGCAGGTGAAGTGGGCCCCCCTTCAGAGGCGTTTGACCTGAACATGCTGGTGATAGTCTGCAGCTCTATACTTCTCACCGTTTGCCTGCTGAGCTGCATCTACATACTGGTCAAGAGGCAGAGGTGGGTAACTTCTCATCTACATACTGGTCAAGAGGCAGAGGTGGGTAACTTCTCATCTATATACTGGTCAAGAGGAAGAGGTGGGTAACTTCTCATCTACATACTGGTCAAGAGGAAGAGGTGGGTAACTTCTCATTTACATACTGGGCAAGAGGCAGAGGTGGGTAACTTCTCATTTACATACTGGTCAAGAGGTAGAGGTGGGTAACTTCTCATTTACATACTGGTCAAGAGGCAGAGGTGAGTAACTTCTCATTTACATACTGGTCTAGAGGCAGAGGTGGGTAACTTCTCATTTACATACTGGTCAAGTTGCAGAGGTGGGTAGAGGTGTAGGCAACGTCACATAGCTATGGAGCAACATACATACACATTCACGACTATTATCCCCGAAGGGTTAGTCAGAGACTAAGCAATGAGGACCGCGTTGAGCTGCATCTACAATTCTACGTACTGGTCAAGAGGCAGAGATGGGTAACAGTGTAGTGTGTAGGTACAACTGGGTCGGTCGGTCGAATCGTCGGGTATAAAAGGTATGCGTAGGATGCCTTTACTAAAATTATTAGTCTTGCGTTAAATATAAAGTGACTGCTAGAAACTGCAAAAAACTTGAAGGATTGGTCAGGTAAAGTGTTTTAAACATGACAAAAATGACAAAAAAGATTGTAAACTAACGTAGGTACTTACCGCCCAGCTGACGCGGAGCGGACGGGTCAACAGACGGGTGGGTCAACGGCCGGCCGCTGCCCGCGCGTTGTAAATAATCGTTATTTAATAGTTAATTCTCTCATTTTATTTTTCTTATGTTATTGCTTTAAAATAAATTAGATACTCAAAGAATATCAAATTAAAATTCATAAAATGAATATTTAATGAAAAATAGAAATGGCACGATTTTCTTTTTTGTCATTTTTGTCATGTTAAAAAAACACTTGACCTGACCAGCCCTTGAAGTTTCCTGCGGTTTCTAGCTGTCGCCTTATATATGTATTCCTATTAAGTGTGCATACGGGACCGGGAAAGTTTAAAAGTAATTACCTACTATATATTTTATACTATTATTTTTATGTGTGCAATTTAAAGTTATATTTATCAATGTTTCTGTTCCAGAGGCAACATGACTGAGTACAGGGACTCCATAACTGTAGACAACAAGTCAGAAAGCGGAAACCTGACCGCCAACACGTCCCATACAAACCTAGCGAATGTGAAAGAGAACGCGCTCAACGCGCAAAACCGGATATACAGCGCGCCCGTTCATATGAGGAACAATAGCAAGCATGGTGAGAGATGGCATCCTAAACCTATAAACGTCCCACTGCTGGGCCAACAGGGCCGCGGGGTGGTACTGTGCCTGTCATTCATGCTCCGAACCACCTCCGCAGGGGTATTCCTCGAAGCGCACCCATTTTGAAGCGCACCATTAATTAAAATGTTAATTAAATTATTCCTCGAAGCGCACCTACGGTAAAAAATAGAGGGGACCTTAAAAGATTTGTAATATTGATGTCGATAGAAACTAGGACTAGGTGCTTATGCAACTTACTACGTCAATAATAAATTGAATCATGACAGTCATATTGATCTAAAAGTACCAGGGAGACATAAATGAAAAGAGGTAGATAGGCGCCTTAGCGATCTTATTTACCCTTAACTATCAGGAAAAAAGAAATAAACGAGTAGGAATAGGTGCTACAACTTAATATGTCAATAATAAATTGAATCATGACAGTTATTTTGAACTAAAAGTACAGTAGAACTATTACTTGTTCTGTGCGAAAAGTACCAGTTTTCATTTATTTTTCTTGACATAAATGAAAAGAGGTAAATACTGTAAAAGTAAACGTACGTTATTCGTTATCGATATTGTTTGTTAGTTACTGCATCTCTTTCCACATTTTATCTGCTGCGCACCAGGAATAAAAATATAATATTTTAATTACATATTCTGAAGCGCACCCAACGGGTGCGCTTGGAGAAATAGTTTAGGTGCGCTTGGTCTGGGTGCGCTTCGAGGAATACCCTCCTCCGCAAGCATTTGGATTATACTGCTGTTACTGTTGTGGGTATCTGCCTCTGTGCATCCCGTCGAACTCATAGGAGTTGGGTGGGATATAAAGGTCTTTATATATGGTCTTCATGAGTATATAGATACCTATATGCTGATGGGGGCATATATGGAAATATACATATGACTAGTATACTACAGAAAGCCAAACTATCATTAATGTGAAATGTAAACCATGTAACATAACACTACAAGACCGAATAGCAATTTATAAAGAAGCAGCTGGATTTAATTAATTTCGTGCGAAGGGTATACAAATTGTATTGTCATGTCAATTTGTAATTTCAGAATTGTACGAGATAAGTCCGTACGCGCAGTTCGCCGTGGGGTTCCGTACATTCGGGCATGTTGAGAACCAGGACATGCCCAATAGGCACACCAAACATAACAGATATGACACAGGTACTTACTTATATTGTTAGACGAAAGTTAGATTAAGCACATCCCTAAAATCACCGTCCCGTAGTCTGACAGTTGAGCTACCGCGGTGCAACTTTTATTGGTTGTTGTAAGATACTCTACATACCTACATCAGCATCATCATCAGCCTATAAACGCCCCACTGCTGGGCACAGGCACGTGGGCAATAGCACGTGGGGATATTGGGCCATAACCCATGCTGGCCCAATGCGGGTTTGTGGGTTTTAACGACTGACAACCGGGACCAACGGCTTAACGTGCCTTCCGGAGCACGGAGGAGCGAGGAGCTCGATGGCGCAGCGGCTAGCGCGTTCGGCTTGCGATCTTGCCCGCTATGCAACTTTCGCAATGCCGAGTCGCTGGATGGGTGACCAAGTTAAAAATTTCTCGAGCTACATACATAGCATTCATTATTATATTCACGACTATTATCCCCTTAGGGTTAGTCAGAGACCAGGCAATAAGGACCGCAACAGCAGTCCACTGCCACAGCCCACGTTTCATTAAATGATTACTGCACATGTGCTCAGCGTGATGGGATAGGTGGTGAGCCCACCGCCGCTCTGTGCTGCTGGATGTATATGTAGTCTTTGTTCTGTTAGTCGCCTTTTACGAATAATGGTCGGGATAAAGACTGCACATACATCCAACAGCATAGAGCGGCGGTGGGCTCACCCTTCGTCAAGCTGAAAAACCTTAAGTATATAATGTGTATAGTCTAAAAACTCAGATGTCGTAATAACAGACAGAATAGAAATTTAACTGTTACCAACCTCTAGGAGTCTTCGTGACAGACAAATAGAAATGGCCATAAGTCTCTTAATGAACTTCAAAGCAAAATCAATCATATTGATATTTAAAATTAGAACAATTCTGCTTTGAAGTTTCAGACCTAGTAATTTGATTAGAGTAATGTTTTTAATCGATATTGAGGTCGCTGAGCATGGTGTTGAGGTTCTCCAGCGACTCCGCCATTATGACTATATCATCGGCAAAACGAAGGTGAGTGATGTATTCGCCATTAATGTTGATGCCGAATCCGTTCCAATTCAAGAGCTTGAAAACGTCCTCCAACGCATTTGTGAACAGTTTCGGAGATATGACGTCTCCCTGTCTCACACCTTTCTGCAATTGGATTGGTTTCGTACTCTCGTCTTGTAATCGGATCGACATAGTAGCGTTTCTATACAAACATTTCAACACTTCGATATACCTATAGTCGATATGGCAACGCTGGAGGGACTGCAACACAGCCCAGGTTTCGATAGAATCGAAGGCTTTCTCATAGTCCACAAACGCTAAACATAAGGGCCGATTATACTCCTCAGTCTTCTGTATAATCTGGCGGAGCGTATGTATGTGGTCTATGGTACTAAAGCCTTTTCGGAAACCGGCTTGTTCGGGAGGCTGGAAGTCGTCAAACCTGCGTTCGAGACGGTTCGTAATGACTCTCGAAAACAGCTTGTACACATGGCTCAGGAGTGAGATGGGTCTATAATTCTTCAATAAGGTGTTATCGCCTTTCTTGAAGAAGAGCACCACCGCACTCCTGTGCCATGCTTCTGGCGTAGTACCTTCGAGCATGACGGAATTAAACAACTTCTGGAGGACTACGAGTATCGGTTTTCCACCCGCTCGCAGAAGTTCAGTGGTAATTCCGTCATCACCCGGCGCCTTGTTGTTTTTAAGCTGTTTAAGAGCCATACTAATCTCATACAGGCTGATGTCAGGGATATCTTCGGTATAGTGTCGGGTTAACTTAGCTCTGGTGTCCTGAGCTGTACCAACAGCGGGCTCTTGTGTTGAGGTGTACAACTGTCCATAAAACCTCTCGAGCTCTCTCAGAATCTCCGGCTTCGACGAAATGACACTGCCGTCCTCGATCTTCAGCTTAGTCATTTGGCTCTGACCAATAGACGAATTCTTTGCGAACACTTTGGCGCCTTGGTTCCGCGCAATTGCGTCCCTAATGCATTTAGCACTATAGGAGCGCAGGTCGTGTCGCACAGATTTCGAGATTCGTCTATTGAGTTTGCCATATTCCGACATATCAGCTGAAGATTGCAGTATCATTTCTTTCCGGCCTTCCATTAACTTAATGGTTCCGTCTGAGAGCTTTTGAGGCTTTTTCCGGCGTGGGGTCTTAAAGAACTTAGACCCCACAGCTTGGACAGTTTCCACAAGCCCGCTGCTGATCTCGTCCACAGTTTCGCACTCGGCTAGGCACTGGAAGCGATTTTGGAGTTCGAGTTGAAAGTGTTCCGGGCTCTGGATCTGGGCAGGGCCAGGACGGAGTGTGGACTTCACCAGACGTGACCTCTCGAGCTTGATGTTGATATTCAGTGTGCCTCTAACAATCCGGTGATCGCTACCGGTTTTCACCCTACTGATCACGGAGACATCACTGAATATACGCTTCTTGGTCGTCATGATGAAGTCGATCTCATTTCTGGTTGAACCATCGGGGCTTATCCACGTCCACTTCCTGGTTGGTCGCTTCCGGAAGAAAGAGTTCATCAAAAAGAGTTCCTCCTTCTCCATAAAGTCGACCAACCGTTGGCCCCTTTGGTTCCGCTGTCCATATCCATATTGCCCCACTCTCAACTCATCGCCGTTCCTTGTGCCTACCTTTGCATTGAAGTCCCCCATAACAACGGTGAAGTACGTTTCGGAGGAATGTATGGCTTCAGATATCTCCTCATACAGAGCCTCTACTTCTTCGTCAGGGTGTGTCGAGGTTGGTGCATATACCTGTATGACCTTCAGCGAATACCGATCGGTGATTCTGAGTATAAGGTACGCAACTCTACCTGACACACTATCGACCTTGATAACGTTGTTAACAAGGGACTTGCGGACGAGAAACCCAACACCACCCTGGGATTTTCGTTCTCCTTCCCGGAAGAAGAGCATGTTGCCAGAATCAAGGACTACCATATCCTGCCCCTCTCGTCGGATTTCTGATAGTCCCATGATGTCCCACCGTAATCTGCTCAATTCTTCCTCCAGCTCTACAATCTTTGCATCGGTCCTCAACGTGCGGATGTTGTGTGTTGCCAGGGCCAAGGTTCGTTGGTGGGTGTGTGGGTAGCCGAGCAACTGCCGGTGATTCTTCGCACCCCCTGCTCCTCCGTTACCTGACCAGCTACCCGTTGGGCCAGGGATAAAGGAGCTGCCGGGGACTGGGGGCCGTGGGCAAATATTATTAAATATTGTCTGTCATGGGGGGGGGGGGGGGGGGTTGCCATAATCCCCACGCTTGGCAGGCGGCTTGGGGATCGCAGCGGGTCACCGTTTAGCTAGAGGACGCTGCGGCCCGTCCTCCGGTGGCTGGTCGTAGTTTTAGGACATATCGTATCCCAACAGGTGGGTCTTAAAATGAACATGGACAAGACGAAGATCATGTCGAATGTCCATGTTGAACCCGTACCGGTAATTGTTGGGAGCGATACTATCGAAGTTGTCGACCACTACACCTACTTAGGACAGATTGTCCAGTTAGGTAGGTCCAACCTCGACAAAGAGGTCGCCCGGAGAATCCAACTCGGATGGGCAGCGTTCGGGAAATTACGAGATATCTTTGCATCGAAGATTCCGCAGTGCCTAAAGACAAAGGTCTTTAACCAATGTGTGTTGCCGGTGATGACATATGGCACCGAAACGTGGTCCTTAACTGTTGGCCTTTTAGAAAAGCTCAGAGTCACACAGCGAGCAATGGAGAGAGCTATGCTCGGAGTTTCTTTGCGCGATAGAATCCGAAACGAGGATATTCGCCAAAGAACCGGAGTTGCCGACATAGCTCGTAAGATTTGCAAGCTGAAGTGGCAATGCACACAGGCAGGCCACATCGCTCGACGAACCGACAACCGTTGGGGAAGAAAGGTTCTCGAGTGGAGACCACGCACTGGAAGACGCAGTGTTGGTAGGCCTCGCACTAGGTGGACCGACGACATCGTGAGAGTCGCAGGCAACCGGTGGATGCGAGTGGCGAGTTGTCGGTCAGGATGGAGGTCAAAGGGGGAGGCCTATGTTCAGCAGTGGACGTCTTCAGGCTGGTGATGATGATGATGAATGTTTTTAATCTGCGAAATGTACAAAACCATCACGCGCTTGTGTTAAAAATTAAAATTTACTTTTTTAAGATGGGGGTGACTTGCTGATTATCAATAAAAATATTTTCATGTATGAATTATTGTTTCATGCGTAAAATTAAGAAAGTTGTCAAAAAAATGTTTTTAATAGTCATAATATTTATGTATTGTTAGTTCTTTATTGTCTAAAGAATTTGTTTTAAATTTCAACAAGGCCACGACCTTGTGCCATGATTAGGCTAACTTACGTAAGTTCTTTATATGTATTTAACTAATTCAGCGCATTGTACAAGTAACTTAAAAATACGAAAATTTTCACAATTTTGTGCAGGATCCCCTTAAGTGAGGCTGTAAGAGCGTATTTATATATATATATGTGATTAATATTGTTATGTTACAATTCCAGAAACGAGCTTCCAAGTGTGTTCAGAGTCGGAAGACAGTGATAGCATCTCAAAATCTACGTTAAAGAGCGTCCCGAGAAGTAAGTACACAGTTATATTGACCCTACAGAGCTTTTTTAAATACACTACAGGTGAGCACTGTCCTTCATATCACCTGATGGTAAGTGGCGATAAGGCTGAAGGTGAAAGCGCACAAAAGCGGAATCCTCAACCACTGAGGAACTGGCTATCTTATCTCTAACACTGTCGAAACTTTGTTGTTATGGCGCTAGACTCAGATAAAATGGTGGTAGCTAGCCTGGCGGACTTAATAAGCCCTACATACTTACATACATATAATTACAACTATTATCCCCGAAGGGTTAGACAGATACTAGGCAATGAGGACAGCCAAAGCAGTCCTCTACCATAGTCCACTTTTCACCAAATAGCACATGTACTCAGCGTGACAGGTGGTGAGCCCATCGCCGCTTTATGCTGTTGGATGTATGTATGTGCAGTGCAGTCTTTAGTCTGTTAGTCGCCTTGTACGACACCCAAGGGAAGAAACGGGGTGATAGTATTCTTTCACCGCTACGCGACACTGTTTAATTAGCCCTACCATTAACCATACCAAGTGAACAAAGATGTACCCCACCCTGGTCTAAGATCGGTGGCTTAGCCACTACACCACAGAGGTTGAAACCTACACTTACCAGGGGCCTAGCATGCGCAACACGAGAAAATTTTCTCGACCCGTTTTCTCGTGTTATGTCTATAGGTACACGATATGTCAAAAATATACATAGTAGTTTTTGCTTGTTTGTGGTATTTTTGTCTACAAACCCACGCAACATAATTTTATCGAGTTTTGTCAAAGTCAAATTTAAAGTCAAAGTCAGCAGATATTTATACAATAAACTCAATTAATAAGTAGGTACTTAGAATCGTCCAAATTTTTTTTAACCTACCACCCATTTAGGACGTCATTTTTTAACTGTTGCAAAAAACGGGCGCAAGAAACTACAGCGCACAGAAGCAACAACATTTACAAAAAATATATATGTCGTTCGTTTTTTTAGGTCATGAAATACAATATGAATTTAAATGTAAATTATGTAAATAGTACTACATATAAATTAATTATAGACAATTAGAAATAGCTGTTGGAGTACTTGGAGCATTTCAGACCCAAGCTGTTTTGTCATCTGTGTAATCTGACACTTTATAATAAGCTTTTTTATAAAGCTTTTCTTTGATTTTGATTTGGAATTTATCAAGATCTATTTTCTGAATACCATTTGGTACTTTGTTGTAAAATCGTACACACAGACCCGAATTATTTATTTTATGAAACCTATACTATGAGGTCCTGCTAATTTGTTCTTACTGTTACTGACAACTGTAACCGAGATAGTTTGTCGTTACCTAGTATAAATTTAAATAGTACCCTTATTAGGGCAATAATATATAAATTACCAACATATTTTGAACTTTATACAATTGAGAGAAGGTCGAAAACCAATAAAAAATTTAAATATGCTGTGCCCGTTTAAGGGTTAAAGAAGAAAATCATTAGACGCAATTTAGACAGATCTTTTGACCACTTGGGAGGCCTGTGTCCAGCAGTGGGACGTTTATGGATGGATGATGATGATGATGATGTCGTCATGCGTGTCTCGTAGCGGTGAAAGAATACTACCACCCCCCTCTCTTCCCTTGGGTGTCGTAAAAGGCGACGTACGGACTGAAGACTGCAATATCATCCAACAGCTGCATAGAGTGGCGATGGGCTTACCACCTGTCGCTATTTGGTTAAAGTGAACTATGGTAGAGGACTGCTTCTGCTGTTCTCATTGCTCTAGTCTCTGGCCAACCCTTCGGGGATAAGGGTGCTACGACATTGGTCAAGTCTGATATTGGGCAAATCGTCAAATTGACAAATTAGAAATTAGACAAGTTGGTAATTCGTCAAATCCTCATTTGGTCAAATTATGTAATTTGCCGAAAACACGCCATTGGTCAAGTAATTTAAGTACAATTATCAGCATTAATTAAAAAGTAAATTAGTTTATAAAAACTAAATAATGTATTATAGTCGTGATTATATGTATGCTAGATTATCATGATGATAGTAGCACTAGAAATAAGAGGTCTTGCCTAGAATTTAAAATTGTTTATGTTTTTGTTATGTGTTCGTTTTATAAATTTGTTATTAATTATTTGCATTGATAACGCTCAAATAAACTCGCAAGATAACGAAACGTTGGAAAAAATACTAGGTATTTCAAATGGGAGTCGAACCCAAGTCTTCTGCATCTGTATGTTAGCTTGTTAAGATTAATTTAACTTTTCAGCGTGCAGTTAGAACACTATAGCCCGACAAGTTCGTGCGCGACTTTAACGCGGATCAATTTTACTAAACTGAATTGTCTTACTACAAATATAAAATTTATTGTCCTACAAGGTAGATTTATATTATTGTAACTAATATTTGTAAAGAAAAATCAGTGCCAGACGCTACCACGCAAGAAATTGACCCGCGTTAAGGTCGCGCACGAACTTGTCGGGCTATAGAATATCACAAATTGGAAAAAAAAATCCACAAGCAGATCGATCAATCGAATGTTGATAACGTAGGTAGTTGTTGACATTAAAATAATGGGCGCCTTTGGCTATCTAAGTAAAAAGTTAGTAATGTTGACGAATTTCGGCGTGCTAGATAAGGCCACGGTAGCTTAATGGAAGAGCACCTAACCCGAAATATCAGAAGAGTGCAGGTTCGAATCCTGGTCGTGGACATTTTTTTAACATTTTCCAATTATCTACCTACATATTTGTTAGCAACACAATTTGCCCTAAATTTATTTAAAAAATATCTATACTAGTCATATCCCCAGACTTGCTTTGTTTTCTCTTCTACAAACTCTTAATGTGCCATCAATAAAGGATCTTGCCTAATTTTTTATTTTATTACAGAAGTCTGCAGAACACCGCACCATAGATAAATATGCGAAGAAATCTTGTCGTTCTGAGAAATAAGAAACAATATTATTAATTAATTTTTCCTCAAAGGGGGAAACAATATTTATTTTTATTTTATTTTATTTATTTATTTAAGCACACAAACAGGTTACAGTCATACAATAAAAACAACATAAGTAGGGATTTACTTGTTATTTTTTTTATAATAATATCTCCTTATCTCATAATTTGTAATAAATTCAGAATAACACTCATAAAGATCAGAAAATTATTCAAATATTTTTTTTCTAATTTAAAGTGGTCAGTATCAATATAGTAGGGATTATGTATCTGGAACTAGACGGTAACCCTTAAAAGTGTACATAGCATGCATAGAAAGCCTATATAATTTGCCTTTTACTTACTCTAAATCATCAACTAATGCGGAGCCGGATATCTATCTATAAATAACTATAATTATGGCATATTGTATCTCTTAGAATACTTCCGCCTTTTCAGAGAAAAGGCGGAAGTGGGCAAATTACAACACTGAGGGAACCAAACGGTAAATTAACATCTAATGCAAATGACATCCGCAAGATCACCGAGACGTTCTATAAAGATCTATATGCATCAAACAAAGCCGAACCTTGCGATACGGAACAAAGAGACAGGCGTGCACCTCTACGAAGACACTTTACTGAAGACTTACCAGAATTCAGCTCGTATGAGGTCAAACAAGCTTTAATACGTCTCAAGAAAAACAAGGCACCTGGCGAAGACGCCTTTAGAACTCTTAAAAGCAGGTGGACGTGCAGTGGTGGTAGAACTAAGGATGTTATTTAACGAGGTCATCTTTACTGGTGAAGTACCCTCAGTCTGGAAGAATTCTACAGTGGCGCTTTTCTACAAAAAAGGCGATAAGGCCCTCTTACAAGACTACCGCCCAATATCACTGCTAAGTCAGGTATACAAGGTTTTTTCAAGAGTTCTTACCACACGGCTGACTCAGCGCTTAGACGAGCAACAACCCAGGGAGCAGGCAGGGTTCAGAAGAGGCTTTGGCACAGTCGACCACATATTCACCTTAAGGCAAGTCATTCAAAAGGCAAATGAATATAACAAGCCACTGTTTCTCGGTTATGTTGACTACGAAGAGGCTTTTGACTCTGTAGAACACTGGGCTGTGTTTCACTCCCTCAAGAGATGTCAGGTTGACTACCGATACATTCAGATCTTACAAAACCTGTATAAGTCTGCAACCATGAAGATACAGCTGCGAGAAAATACTGACCCTATCTCTATATAGGGGTCCGGCAAGGGGATGTTATATCTCCTAAACTTTTTACTAGCGTCCTTGAAGACTTAATTAAGACCTTAGATTGGTATGGGAAAGGTATAGATATCAACGGCATGTATCTTAATCATCTTCGTTTTGCCGACGATATTGTAATAATCGCAGAATACGAACACCACCTGTAAGACATGCTGGAAGACCTTTATATCACTTCCTTACGAGTCGGACTGAAGATGCACATGGGAAAGACCAAGGTTATGGCTACAGCTGATCTGACAAATGCCCCGATCACACTGGGCGGCCGAGGGATAGAACAAGTATCCGAGTATGTTTACCTTGGGCAACTCATAAGGCTCGGAAAGGACTCATTAGCCAAAGAAATAAGCCGTAGAATTCAGCTTGGATGGGCAGTCTTCGGAAAACTAAAGACTGTGTCCCGGTCCGAAATCCCACAGCCGCTAAAGACCAAGGTATTCGACCAATGTGTACTCCCGACCATGACATACGCATGTGAAACGTGGACTCTCACCGCCACGCAAGTTCGGAGACTCAAAGTCGCCCAGAGAAAGATGGAACGCAGTATGCTGGGATTAACCATGCGCGACAGAGTGAGGAATGACACTATAAGACACCGCACAAAGGTGACCGATATTGGGAACCGAGTTGCAAGGATGAAGTGGACTTGGGCCGGTCGTCTTACCAAACTGGACCAATTTTTATAACTTTTTCAGCATCGGTTTGTTTGATTTTTTTGCATTAAGTCATTTATTTAATAACCAGAAGCCTTCAAATTTTAGCGAAATCACTCCGTTTTAAGGCGTCTTCAGAAACATTAAGTGGCTGGTTTAAAAAAAATTAAACATACAGACATAGAAAATCTCTTTCTATAACCGATGCTGAAAAAGTAATAAAAATTGGTCCAGTTCTGAAGGAGGAAACAGGGGACTACGAAACGTCGTTTTTCTGTGTTTTGTATGAAAATTTTGCATGCCAATTCTACGTAGTGTTTCCTCTTAAGTAAATGATTCGGCTGGTGTACACTGTAGCTGTGCTGATTTAATTATTAACTAGCAGCCCGCTCGCCGACTTTGTCCGCGTGAACAACCGCTTCCTATCATCCGTTGTCGAATTTCCAAAGACTTTCTTTCAAAAAAAACATTGTCCTGACAATCACAAACACAATAAAAAAAATTGCCAAAACATACATATGCGCCAATAGATTTTTGTTGATATAGACTTGGGCTATATTATTAAGTCCTAACAAAAACAGGAACCGTACGTTCAGAGCACGAATAACATGGTCCAGTATGTCAATTCTTTAAGGCTCGATCGTAAACTCCCTTCTCACTTTGACTCTCACGTGCCGATCAATATGACCATTGTGTCGTTAGCGTAAAGTCAAATTTAGAGTACCTATGTGGATTTTATAAGTCAGCTCTCTCTGCGGATTCAGGACCGACCTTTATCTTGTCATAAAAGTTATTATTAAAGTGTTTCACCTTTCATAGCTAACCGTAAATATGTACTGCCATAATTATAGATTCTTTGAAATATTATTTAGCTTTATTATTTACATACGACCTTAATTACCACCGATTACCAATTACTACCGACCATTAATTGTCTTCAAAAATATTTAAGGAAATATATTTTTGGTTTTTAAAATATGTACCTAGGTATAGAAGTTTCGTTGAGTTTGACATTGTGATTTATATGATAGGATTGTGTAAATTAATGTGTATAAAATGTATTTCATTTTATAAATAAGACTGAGATGTGTTTCTTTCCACTGGTACTGAGCGTAAACTATGGACGCGCGCATCACCGAGAACACCACGCGCGCAATGACAGCTCCAGTTCTTTTATGTCCACTTATGCCCTTTTATTTGACTTTTGTAATGATTGTTTAATAAATATTAGACTTGACAAAATTATTTGAACAAAATCCATTTTCGTATTCTAATGTTTATGCGAACACTAACATTGAAATGAAACACAATGCGGATATAACGCGCGTTAAACCAAATCCACCATTTGTTTTGGATGTGTGTGGGCATATACGTCACATTGTACAGTAAAGTACTAACTGCTGTTACTGCTGTTACTGCTACAATTAACCGTGTCGCGTAGCGGTAAAAGAATACTCTCACCCCCTCTCTTCCCCTGGGTGCCGTAAAAGGCGACTATCGGACTAAAGACTGCACATACTAACAACAGCATAGAGCGGCGATTGGCTCACCACCTGTCTGTCACGCTAAGCACATTTGCAGTCGCTATTTGGTGAATTGTGGACTATGGTAGAGGACTGATTGGGCTGTCATCATTGCCTAGTCTCCGATTAACCCTTCTGGTATAATAGTCGTGATCATGTTTGTATGTACGTAACCATGTGCCAAAATATCGTGATTGATCTCTACATCCGTAAAAAGTGTTAAATTTCAAAATACATTTGTTTAAATCTTTTCGAATATTCCGTACTTACCCAATAAAGTGTGCCAAATGTTGTTAATACTTTGAATTATATTAGTTACATATAAAATTATATTATTTACCCAATTAAATCTTTATTATGTAAGGTAAACTAGACTTAGTCTTATTACTATTGTAAATATAAGCTTATAATCGCAAATATTTCTAGTCAAATAAATCATTTTATTGTGTAAAACATGAATTGTATGAAAGGCTATTATGTATGTTTAAAAAGCGCAAAAATGCTAAGAAATATCCACAAGAAGACTGATTATTTATCTTAATGATTGTTGTTTAATTTCTATACCATTATCTAGAATGAAATAAATAAATGTTAGACAAACTTTTAATATTGTTTTATTAAGTTTACAATATTAAACCTTAAACTAGATAAATAGATATTTTATGAAATGTAATCTTTCAATACAGTCATTTTTGTTTACATTAAGAGGGTTTACGCATTGCAGTTTCCCATACAAACTTCCAAGTCGAAATTTTTTAAAACCAATAAGCCAATTTGTTGAAACTTTGCATGCTAAAGTAAAACACAGGGATTTAAATAGTTTGTTGAAAACATTTTTAAAAATGTTTTTTAGCTGAGTTATTGCGATTTTACACTTTCTATAGTGGACTTTAAATCGCAAAAGTTTCATCAGAATTGACTTATTGGTTTTTTTAAATTTCGACTTTGAAGTTTGTATAGAAACCCGAAATGCGTAAACTCTCTTAATGAGCAAGAATCTGCCCTAAGCCGAATAATCCGATTTAAGCACACGCTTGAAATGTGTTTAATACGACTTGACTCACTAAGGCTCGTATTCTGAAACCAAACTCACACTCTTATCTCTGCTTGAGTACAGTTAGAAAGGGGTTATATATCGATACATTCCATTCCATCAATTTCTAGTTGGAAAGGGATGGCTGTATATGCGATGTATTCAATATACAACGTCTATCAAGCAGGGCCAACCATAATCCAGGGTTTTAAATTATCCCTAGAATAGACCCTTTCTATAAATAGCCTAGTAAGATAAACTCCATTTAATTTGTTTTTGCATTTACAAACAAAGTTTATCTGTCGTTAATCTAAAATCAGAACAAGCTACACCCATCACTAGCAGGGTCATGAACTCTGTATGATACACTGCCTACGCTGCACCTCCTGTTTGTAAAACTGCGTGCCCTAGTACTGGGTGGTTTTGGCCGCCACGCCCCCTACCAGGCGCACAGGAGGTGTACTGTAGTTCTCCCGCTCCCGCTCAAACAGTTGCCGGCTACTGTCGGTCGGCGCGGGCGGCGAAAATCAAAACCTTTGACGGCACATTTGATTTGTCACAATCAATCTGTCTGGGTTGTTTGTCGGCAGTCGCTTGGCGGCATTTTTGTTGGATTTGTTCTTAAAGCATTAAACCACTAAGGATTTGTTAGACTAATAAAACAAAGACAGATAAGTAGGCAGCTATTTTACTTTCGTTTTTTATTAAGTAGGTAGGTAAGGTGACCCGAGGCAAGTGTGACACGGGGGTAAGTGTGACTTTTGCGAATAACACCGCATAACGTTATTATACCTTAAACCGCCATCTATCAAACGTTGCACGAACTATTAGACTATCGTTTTGTTTGTCACCGGCGCGCATAGCCTTAACTGTTTTACCGACCGAAGCCATTTCCAAAATGGCCTCGGAAAAAAAATAAACCGCAAATATTTGAGGTCCGCGTTTTTTGTAATTCTGTGAGTTTGGCGAGCTGAATCAACAGGAATCAAGGTGAGTTATGCTTAATGGTATTGGAACTTACAGTGTGATATATTTCTGTGCCGTTAAGTCCATTATTTACGGAGAAGTGCGTATCGTCACACTTTCCCCAGATAAAACTTAGGTGGGGCAAGTGTGACGTCACAGTAACCCCAGCCATCTTATATGAGTGCAACATATATAGTGATGGGACACTAACGTTTATTCTGTATTGTTTGTTGTAGATGGTTAGGCGATACAAAAGAAAGCTGTATAGGAAAAGAACATGACGCCGACACAGGCTGCACTACTCTTTGTTGTTCCTAGATTAACAATAATTGCACATAAAAAGGTGATCGAGGTGTGAAATCGAAAACTCATGGAAGACCTACATTCACCCAAATAATGCGTTTAAACCAGATTTAGAAAAAAATATAGCTTCAATGCTACATGCTATGTAACGAAATGGTTTTGGTTTATCTCAACGTGAAGTGAGAGCTTTAGTTGGGCAATATTACTTATGTAAACAATCTTATAAGTACAGAATTTATTTTTCTAATAAACGTACCTATTTTCAATACTTACTATGTTTAATTTCTTTATTTAGTACATAGACTGTCGATAAAATAATAACATGGGTTAAGTGTGACAATCGATATAATTAATGACATCACTATTTTATAATAATAATGTCACACTTGCCCCATTCAACTAAAAATTTATCGTCACGCGAGAACCAACCATAATGCGTAAATAAATTACAATGAAACACACACATCTTGTTATATTTTGGTAGGAACTGCAAATAACAACAGTTAACTGCGACGATATTGGAGACTGTTACACTTACCCCAGATAGGGGCAAGTGTGACAGTTAGCGATCTTCATGAGGTAAAATTGTTTTTTTTTACTTAAGATAATGGTAAAGGTGTTAATTAGCACGATCAATCAAACAACTGTTAAATAATACAAGTTTACAAATAAACCTACTGGTGTTTTACCAACAAAAAGTAGGGTTTCTTTCATGAAAACTACTGCGTCAATAAATTTTTCGTCACACTTGCCTCGGTTCACCTTACCTAAGTAATTATCATCAAAGTAATGAAAAGATTTTCATTTCACAGCCACATTGTTTCGAGTCTAAAGTAGATAGGTTCCTAAGTAACCTACGAGTACTTACTCGTAGGTACTTACTTACATAGGTCCTAGATTAAAATGACTAATAATTTTTGAAATAACTAAAATCAACTAAAGCGAAGCTCTTTGAGGTGTAGTCACAGAATAAATACTTAATCGTCCTACACTAAGGTAGATATGTCTAGCTAAAACTAGTAGTACGTACCCTAGGTCCTAGATTACAATTACTTATATTTGAAATAAATAAAATCAACTAAAGCGAAGCACCGAGGTAAGTGTAGCATCCTAGCTGGGTTTACTATTGTTTAAAGAAAAACGTATGACAAAAGATTATTTTACAAACAACGTTTGAAAAACTAATCATTTGACAAACTTTCTTTTCGCAAACATATTACTTAAAAAAAATCATTTGACATAATACAGGTTTCACAAATGTTTTACTTAGGAAATATTTCTACTGTTAAAATATTATTTTAATTCATTCACTTGACTAAATAATTCGTTTGCCAAATTGGTGATTTTACAAAAAGTATGGTATATTAGGTATGATTTATATAAACAAGGATGTAAGCAATTTCTAACCCATCAAGTGACCGTCTAGTGAGTAGGGCCGAGTGAGTAGGGCAGCTAGTATTACCGTTGTCTAATAAAAAAATAACCTATCACGTGACCTATAGGAGTAGGGCAGCTAGTATTACCGTTGTCTAATAAAAAAATAACCTCTCACGTGACCTATAGGAGTAGGGCAGCTAGTATTTCTGTTGTCTAATAAAAAAATAACCTCGAAATTTAAGACAATCGGTAAGCTGCGCTTTGCGATTGTCTTAAAAAATAATATATTTAAATATCTAACCTATCACGTGACCTACAGGAGTAGGGCAGCTAGTATTTATTAAATGTTATTTATGCTTTATGTTGCTTTATGCCAACTAACATGTTTAAAAAATAATCAATTTGTGAAATAATATTTTAGCATAATGAATTTTTTTTAGTAAATATGTTGTCTAATGAGTAGTTTATTAAACAATAGCTTGTTAAATGATAAATTTATCAAGTATAATTTTGTTAAATGTTATTTTTCAAATGAAAATTGTTATTTGTTTTTTGTCAAATGATTGGACACCATCCACATATTATACATATCTTAATTTCAGTATAAATACATATTTATATAGATCAAAATAATTAATACCAAATCCAGATTCGAAACATTAACGATCTAATTTTTTCTAATAACTGAAATTCGTTCCACTTACATTTTAAAAGGGCTCCAGTCACGCGGAGAAAATCAGTTAGAGCAAACACAACACACTCTTTCGTCTGTCGGTCTGTCGCGTAGTAACCGAGTGGCGCAATAAGCCGCCGGTTTGAGGCGTGGGCGCGAGTTTTAATGGCGGTAAATTTGCAAGAAAATGCCAAAATTTTAAGAATTTTTGTTTTTAAAGTGGCTATGTGAACTGTAGTAAACTATGACGACTAACAATTTCTTAACTAGTAAACGTGAAGCGTTATTATTTAATGATTTGCAAAAACGCTGTATCCCGTACCGTTCAAAATTTCAACAGCGCTGTGGTAGTTACCACGATAATATAATTTGCAAAAGATGAATTAGTGTAAATGAAAATAATTAAAAAGCCGTTTTTTTATGCTATTTACAGCAAACGTTTATATGTTCTCTCAAAAAATAGGGGTTAGTTAAAACGCTGTACACAATTTTCTATTGGTCGTAGAGACATGAGAGTCAAACCATTCAACGCAGAATTTTTTTCTAATTCCGAATCTGCAATAAAAAAAATGACCTAGGTGCGGGTTACGTTTCCGCTTTTTTGCGTCGATCGTCGTCGACCTTGACCTTTATATTTTACTAGCGGCCGCTCGCGGTTTCAAAGGCGTGGTTCCCGTTCCCGTGGGAATATCGGGATAAAAAGTATCCTATGTGTTAATCCAGGTTATAAACTATCTGTATGCCGAATTTCATCCAAATCCATTCAGTAGTTTTTATGTGAAAGAGTAACAAATATCCATCCATACTTACAAACTTTCGCGTTTATAATATTAGTAGGATTCGTATTAAATTGTAAATTACAAGGCACGCTTTATACAGGTGGAAAGTTGAGATGGGGCATTAAGGGTAGCTACCAGATCCCTTGCTGCTACGCAAAAATGATCTTAGGAGACCTTTCCCAACTTTTTGAGTGATGACAATCGACATTCACAGATTTTTGATAAAATGTACAGTCAGCGACAAAATCGTCAGAATTGAGTATTTTTTAATGCCAACCGATCCCATTCCTATAAAGGATTAAAACACTCTTTGACACCAACTGAGGTAAAAGTACTAGAACACCCACAAATCAAAGAAAAGTTTTTCCATACATTTTAGTAGGGTAATAACGCTACAGAGAAGACCTTTCGCATGTAGTTTTTTAAGGTGTATCAGTATCTTAACATTCTTTAAGTATAAAGGTATACTTAAAGAATGTTAAGATAACTTTTAATAGAACAGTCTTGAAACCACATTACTTTTAATAACTAATCTGTAGTATGTAATAATGAAGAAACATATATACGTGTACCTATGTCTGAATTTCATAGGCCGTAATGATGTGTTAATTTTCCCGAAAGTCTTATTTTTTTAACCGGAAACTATGAAGATTAAGACTGCGGGGCGTCGTTTTCCTGTGTTTGGTGTGGGAGTTTTGGGTGCCGCGTCGGCGTGGTGTTTCCTCTTAACTCGTAATCCCTACGCGCGCGCGTAAACCCTGCGCTCCTGACGGACGTCAAATCGATATCGAGTCGGCTGTGCTTATCGGAATATGAACGCTCGGGTCACGAGATAGGTTTAAGTTTCGCGTGGGGGTCGTTGGAGGGTAAACCTTCTGTACGGTAATAGTATTAGTTATTCTGTGCTTGTACCAAGACGAAAAACGAAACAATTTTAAAACACACAAGTTTATGCTTATTAATTTTTGACGTTTTTTTATGCTTAAGTTTTTATAAAAAAAGAAATTTGAATGATTAAAAATGTCAACCTTATTGGTTAGGTACTAATGTTTTCCAAAACTCATTTCAGCCGCTACTTTATTTTACTTCAAAAACTCTCCAATTTATATTACTTACCACAGTATCAATACGATAATTGGAAATCATATTACACAATTCTATGACCACGGCTTATATTTCGGTTCGACGCGATTCTGTTTCGGCGTGCAGTGGTACTGGGGGTAGCAATGCGCATTTGTCTGGCACAGACTATAATAGCTCGTTAGATTAGTTATTAAGTCTTAACTATAAGTTAGTTAACTGTTTTTTTATTATTATTAGTATTGACGTCAATAAGTGCCTGTAAAGGTTTACATTGAATAAATAATTTGACTTTGACTTTGACTGTGATAAGTTTACAGTTCCGAAAAAAAAAACGCCTTTATGACGAATAATTATGGCATAAGAAATTTTGGCAAAACTAGATCAACCAATAAAACACAACGTCAACGTTTAATTGTATTTAAAATAATGTAAACTAAAGAAAGATAACAAATTGCGTCCACCTTTATGACAGTAAGTGTTCAAAATGGAGGCCGTGTTGGCGAATACACAAGTTAACCCTTTTTTGCACTGTTTTAGTTGCGGCTAATAAAGTTGTAGGATGAATGTTATTCAAAATAGATTCAACCGCATTTTTTAAATGGTTTTTTATTTGTAAGAATACCGTTTTTTGTCATTTTTAATGTCCTAATGGAAGTTGTCCCTATAAAAATTAATGATCTTTAAGCTTAAGAAAATTCCACTTTGATTTTACCCTACTAAAATGTATGGAAAAAGTTTTCTTTGATTTGTGGGGTGTTCTAGTACTCTAACCTCAGTTGGTGTCAAATAGTGTTTTAATCCTTTATAGGAATAGGAGCGCTTGGCATTCAAAAAAATACTTAATTCTGACGATTTTCTCGCTGACTGTACATTTTATCAAAAATCTGTGAACGTCGATTGTCATCACTCAAAAAGTTGGGAAAGGTCTCCTAAGACTATTTTCGCGTAGCAGCAAGGGATCTGGTAGCTGCCCTTAGCATCTCAACTTTCCATCCTATAGAAGGCAACTTTACCTTATAAATATGGATAATATACGTATCTCACACTCCTCATTGACGCGACACTCGGGCGCCAGCAACAGACGGGCAGAATTAGCTGTTGTCCCGTACAGTCCTGTTAACCGAAGCGATGTATGGCCCGCGAGTATGTACCAGCCGGTACCGGCGCGGCGGCGCAGTAACAGCTGAAATAGTCGGCAATTTTCGCTAAATAACTAGAAAAACCTGGTGCAAAGTAAATAAGGGAGATACTATTTACGAATATTTATTAAATTTAAGCTGATTTTGACTAACTAATTATATATATATATATATATATATATATATATATATATATATATATATATATAAATATTTAAATGAAAATAGAAAATTTTATTTTAGTATATTGTAGATAATTTTTGCACAAGTAAAAGCATATTGAAATGGGAATTAATTGTGGGATATTTATGTATTTGGGTATGTTTCGTGGACAGAGGAATGAATTGGAAAAGGAATTAACAGGACATATATCTGTATTTCGACTGCGAAGTGTTCTTTCGCTGAAACACTGTTTGATGTCCTTTGATAGGTGATATCGTTCCTGTATTTCCTGATTTGTGTCCCTGTCATGGTCGCCAAGGTTTATGCCTTCTTGGCGTAATGGAATGTACTTTTTAGAAAATAAACTCGGTTTCTTCTTTTGATAGTATAATTTGAATCTGGATTACAACATTGTATTATATGCAACTTGAATGACGTTTGGACGGCAAGTACCTAAGTGTATGACGATTTTACTGACAAACAAAACGTAGCGCGCAGTTGACGAATGTTGACTTCGCGGTGACAATTTTCGTAGGCGTTACCACCGGTTTTTAAAACAAACTGATTTGACTTGACCGGTTGACACATGGCGGAAAATGGCGATGTTAGTTCCACAGCCGGCCGGAGGCACGGCAGAAAACCCTTGCCCCGATCCAACCACTACGCCGGGGTGGTACTTATGACCACGAAACACGGCGTCTAAGATGGCACGTTATAGATGCCTATATTAAATTACTAATATTTATGACATACTTCAAGTGTTCCATGAGCAGCCGGAGAACAGCGGAGAGGAAAGGACGTCCCTTCTACACCTGCACCACGCCACGCCGCAAGGGCTTTTAATCTTCATTATTGGAGACACTTGCACAGTTGCACACACAGCACTACAGGGGGGCCTACCTTTAGGCTACCAAACAAAACCACCTAATTTACTCCTTATACGATTATTTAAGTATATCAAATGGAGCGCTTCACTACATTGTCCTCGACCAACCAACTGGCTCGCTCGCGAATGACTCACTAGGAACGGGAATGCTACTCCTGGGTAGACACTAACAAACCAACGGTTCAGCTAAGGCACGGGTCATTAATCTAATAACCGGGAATGCAACACCTATGCATTTACAAAAGACGACCGGTTTGCGTGCGACGCCCGTGACGACTTAGGCGCAACTCAGAAAAAAGCGGGAGTGTTTCACGACACTACAAACCCGACCGCTTAGTCCGAAAGATCACGGGCGACTGCCCAGACGCTGCTGTGTGCCTTTCAAGGCTAGGAACCGAAGGCCGGCCTTCGGTTTCGTACATCCCCCCCGACCCGGAACCTCATAAACGGTACGCTAATCCACGGGTAAACGGAAGAGAGTGGTAACTGCTCACGCTTACAAAACACCGTATCAAGTTCCTCAAACGTAAGGACGGTGTCTCCTATCACGCGACGAAGGTGGGTCTTGACAGCCTTTACATATGCTTCAAAGATCCCTCCCCAGTGCGGACAAGCTGAAAGACTACACTTCCAGATTATCCTACGTCGGGATAGTGTGGTTTAAATGTCTACTAGATTTCCCGATAACAAACTGTGCATGTCATTTAACTAATTGTTCGCACCTTATTAATGACGGCAATTTCCTGCGGGAAACAAATCAACTAAGATGCCCACCGCTCGTCAAGTCGACCCAGACGAAGAAGAGTGCAAACTGTTTTACCAGAATAAAACTGGTCGCCTTCAATCTGGTCGTTTTGTTACTCGCTCCCCTTCAGGGCAAACCTACCTCCGTTGGGAGAATTTAGGAAGGCAGCCGAATCTCGATTGATGTCGATGGAACGTCGTATGGCCAGGGATGCGGTATTTAGGCATAAATATGTCGAATTCATGAGGAAGTATGAATCTTTAGGACACATGTCTGTGTCGCATGTGGATTGGAGATCAGAGGATCATTGTTTCCTTCCACATCATGCTGTCTTGAAGACCCCTACCGGAAAGTCGGTCGTGTTTAAAGGGTCTGCACCAACTTCGAATGGTATGTCCCTGAACCAACGTCTAAATTCTGGAGCAAAGTTGAATCGTGACGTTTCGGACATAATCACGAGTTTTCGGAAACACCAGGTGGTTTTTGTCGCTGACATCAGGATGATGTTCCGACAGACGGTGATTCATCCGGAAGATAGGAGGTATCAGTTGATACTATGGCGTAAGTCGCCGTATGAACCGATTAAGGTTTACGAGTTGAATACAAACACGTACGGTTTACGATCGAGTCCCTTCCTCGCGATTCGTACACTGCGGGAGTTAGCGGCTCGGGCCCGGCCCGCTTGAACTACCCTAGGGATGCTCCCATCCTGGAGCAGGACCTGTACGTTAATGACGTCTGTACAGGGGCAGTCAGTGTCGAGGAAGCGCTCGCCCGACGAGATGAGCTTATTCAGCTTTTAGAGAGAAGAGGATAAGAAGATTCGCTCAGAATTGTCGGGCTCCCTGCGCATAGCGAACGCTGACCCAATTCTGTCATCGGCAGAGCGGAATGAGTCGCTACTGAACTTGGTCCGGTTGGCACAGTCTTCTCAGAGCCTACGGTAAGGACATTCAAAATTTAAGGGTGCTGTCGCGCGTCTCAACCCGTTTATTGATTCGGCCGGGTTGCTTCGGGTAGGAGGAAGATTGCGGAATGCGAATCTGCCGTATTCGGCTCGTCACCCCCTACTGCTCCCTAAGGGAGGACAGTTGGTTGAGTTGTTGGTGACTGATCGGCATGTTAAGAACGCACACGCAGGCGGTAACGCCTCGTTGGCCACCCACCAGAGGAAGTTTTGGATTTTGTCTGGCCGTCGTACCATACGGAACATCGTGTTTCGGTGCATGCCTTGTTATCGGCTCAAGGCTGCCACGATGCAACCATGGACGAAACATGGGCGATCTGCCTCATGATCGGGTGAATGAGGTCAGGCTGTTCATGGGTGTTGGCACGGACTTCACAGGCCCATTTATGGTTAAAGCTCACGGCTTCAGAACGCAAATCAGTACAAGGCGTACCTCTGTGTGTTCGTCTGTCTGTCCACCAAGGCATCAAGGGGTACATCTCGAGCTCGTTGCTGACCTTACGACGGAGGCTTTTGTAGCGTGATTGGACAGATTCGTTTCCCGAAGGGGACGCCCACCACTGATCCGTTCGATTAACGGAACGAACTTCGTAGGTGCAGAGCGATATACTTACGAGAAGTTATTAGTTTTTTGAAGGTTAATAAGACCTTCAGTCCTCCAGGTTGCCCCCACTGGGGTGGGATTTTTGAAGCTGTAGTTAAGTCAACTAAGACGCATTTAGGGCGTACAGTAGGTCAGCGCTGACTTTTGAGGTGCTCGCGACGCTGTTTTGTAAGATCGAAGCCGTTTTCAACTCGCGACCGTTGTGTCTGCTCAGCTCGGATCCAAATGATTTAGAGGCGTTAACTCTATTTCTTGATTGGACAGACCTGTCCGGGCGGGTGATTGTTCGATTTTGAACAGATATTGAACATTAGGAGAACCTAATGTTAAACCTAAATGGGTGTTGTTCCTTCGCCCATCTTAGAAAATAAAAGAATCTTAAAAAATAATCTATGGTCGAAGTTTTTTTCTTTGAGTTAAAAATATGGCTGTCTGATTACGGTAGGCTGATTTTGGGTATTCCCATCGTTTTAATGATGGACAGCGCCAGACGCTATAGATTAGCTAAATACAACCAGGAGCATTGTTCGCGCAATGCAATCGTGACCTTCAGGATTCGCGACCGTGGATAGATCGAGTTCGCGATTGCCGCGTTGTACCTAACCTGAACAATTGTGTGAGCTGACGGTTGACCTTGATGCTTGATCCGTTGAGCTTGGTCCGTGGGAGATAGTGGTGATTCGGGTTTGTGGAATCTGACCTGTCGGCCGTGTGACGGCGTCGGCGCGGGGCATTCATTGTCTCTCACCCGGGCGCCTGGGCGCCCCTTCTACGCATCGTGGGATTATAACTGGTACAGTAGAGTACGACAGCGCAGGTCAGACCCATAATAACAAATTAATTTAATACTATACTACGGGATGCATCGCCCCATGTTCAGAGAAAACTCTAGCTATTTTCACTTCCAAGTATTAGTCTATGGGCCCGGTTTGAGCCTGGTTGATGTACGGCGAATGAGGTCGGGTTTGGCCAGAAGACCGAGGAGAGTTGTGACAGAGGAGAGTTGTGACAAAGACGATTCCTCGAAACCTATGACCGTTAGCGAGCTGGCAACAACGCACGATTGTTTCTAAAGAAACGCGCTACTTGACGCAGTACGCGCCAAAAGCGTGTGGCAAGCGGTTACGTGAGTACGACGCCTGCATGAAAAAAATACCGCAAAGTAAGTTTTTTATCAAAATTTTGATTGTATTTATATCGTGACATATTACGTTAACGTGGTTATGCTATTTTTTCTTAAATTGTGTGTCTTTTGAAATTTTAAAGCGTGGTGTTGTCTTACTGTGTTTGCATGTTGTTTCAAAAATACGAATTATTATTTGGACCAGGTCGTGATTTTTGCCACCTAGGAGAGTTGTGACACGCGGTCACAACTCTCCTATTTAAATCTATTTTCTGGTTACCTTATTGTACATGCTTTTTGCTATGTTTTGCCTCTGTTTAATGTATGTTTGTTTGTTTTAGTCAACTCTTACTACTTAACTAACTTATAAAGTATCTTAAAAATGTCAATTTTGTGAGGAACTTATTTGGGCATGTGGTATGGTGTTGTATGCTGGATTGCCATTTTTTGTTTCAGAATGCCTTATATTTATACACGAAAGACTGATAGAGGCATCGCTAGTGTCGACATTTATGAACTGGCCTTTGAAGAAGTTACATTTGGAGGTCAAAGTCTTCGAAATGCCGTATCCTCTTACAAGCTGAACTACATGTCTTTACATAGGTTATTATATTAAGAAGAAACAGGCTTTTCAAGATAATGTAACTGATGTGGCTCCATCTACCTATGGGTTACGCCAATCCAACTTTGTTTACAGAAGAGGATGAAAATATATTATGCGATTAAGTATTTGTTGACATGTGCAGCATCCAATTATGGGCTGACAGCAAAAGGAACAAGAATTGTTGCGTTTACATTAGCAAAAACATATAATATAAATGGTAATTACAGTACTTTTATGCAAAAAAGGTGTGTTTTGTTTATAAGACATATAAAAATATTTTTATATATAAAATATAGTCTAGATACACAGCTGTCACAACTTACCTTGGTACCTGTCACAACTTACCTCGGTGTTAGGAGAGTTGTGACAGAGGGAGTAGTTTCAGGTTTCGTAGATTTTCTCAGACGCCGTATGACTCTCATTGACTTTGATGACTGTTTTCAAAAGAGTAAGGATTGAGCTATCTTATAGCGTAGAGTTCATAATCGTGCTATGTTTATTTATTGAGATATGTTCTTTTAAGTAAAATTTGTCACAACCTTCCTCGGTCTCCCCTACAATAAAGCGAAAAAATGTTAAAAATATCCATAAGAAGACTGATTATTCATCTTAATGATTGTTTTAAATTTCATTCATTGGATTAATATAAATAAATGTTAGACAAACTTTTTATATTGTTTTATTAAGTTTACAATAATAAACCTTAAACTAGATAAATAGATATTTTATAAAACGTAATCTTTGAACACAGTCATTTATGTTTACATTAAGTATTGTTTGATTGAGCAATAATGCAGTATTAAGCAATCACAGTCTTATAATGTGTTTAATACCTACGAGCTTGACTCACTAAGACACGTCACAGTGAAGAGTCTGGCTTTTATAATGATTTACTGAAACATACCAACAGTTTACGTTTCATTCTTTAGTTACCATGATTTACAAAAGACAACTCATGTACTAACATGTGTAACTTTTGCAAGTAATGTAACTTTTTAGCAAAATACTAAATTACGCAGCGAGACCAATCATTCATCTAAGATTACAAAGATTTTAAAATTATACTATTACTTAAAAGTCACAAAAACCTTGTAGGTACTGTGTAAATAAGTAAATTATTTCAGCTGTGGTATGTTAAAATAATGATAGTAATGACAGAACACCATTTACTCGAGTTCATGAACTACAACGTACGTAACCAAGGATTTTATAAACCATTGGGTTATTTTTTAATAATTGTTTAATCGAATCGTGTTTTTTTTGTGATCACCTGGAATTTTTTATCAACTGTATACTAACCAAATGTTGTTGAACGAATATTTCAAAAAAGATCGAATGGTTCTGTGGTACTCAGAACAATAACTAAAGATTGTTCTGAGGTGTGGTATCAGCATCCCTTTGCATAGAGCCAAACGACATCATAAAATGTCAGTGTAACATTAAAATACTATGAATACAATCCCTGTTTAGTCAATGCCATGTTCATAAAGTAAACGTCTTTGATCTAACATCATTTCTACTGTCAATGTGAACTGAGTCAATGTGAACTGAACTGTTGTGAGTGACAGTGTCAGTTAATTAATCAAGCAATTATTTTTTTCGAAATTATAACGACGCCTTTAGAATGCACGAGTAGCGCTCAAAATTAATTTAATATGTTAAATATTAAATGAAATTGTTTAATACATTTTCCACATCAAAGATACAAGTGTAATCATTTGAATTTTTATAAGTATTGGGTACATATTTGACAATTTGATGGCATGAAGCGGTAACCAACAGTTAACCGAAGTCGCCTTCCATGTTTAACCTAAACAGCCGATTACTGTACTTAAACAATGTTTGATGCTTGGTGAACAGCAAAATATTGTTAGACAGGTTATGATGTAAACAGCTGTTTAAAAGTAAGAACCAATTATGATGCAAACAGCTGTTTAAAACTTTAATGTCTATTGGTAAACATAGGTCTAAAAGAATGACATAAAACTATTTTAGGCACACTATTATATTATATCACAAGGTAAAAAAATAATGCGAAAATCTAAACAACCTCATACTTTAATGAGTACTTAAGAGACTTAAAAATATTTTTTGGCGTTTATTTGTAAGACAGACTTTTAAAGACTTACTGAGATTTATAAAACAGTTAAAATGCTTATCTTACCTCATCTTACCTACAGTATTTATAATAAATTATTTAATAACATTACCTACATATTTTAGAATAGTATTTTAAGAAAATAACTGAGGCCTTCGCTATAACCACAGCCTTACTCTATAACTGAGTCTATTCTATACTCGGTTTCGGCTTTATTCCTATCCTTCAATACTCTTAGATACCATGCATATTCGAATATAGATAAAGGTTGCCATTGCCACCTGCCAATAACATGATACTCTTTTAAATATGATTAAGTATATAAATGAGTTCAGTCTTAAAAACATTTCCTATTATATAACTTTTATTATACTAAATTCGTATAACTATATAAAAGAGTATTATAAATGCGTATAAAATATTATAGTTTGTAATCAAAAATATATTCTCGTTAACCACGTTCGCCAAGTAACTAGATTTCGACGTTTCAACTTTAAAGTCGTACTAGCGACAAAACATAGATTGCTTCGCCATCTTAGCAACAGCAATCTACCGTGTAATCATTACCAAATTGACACTAACCACTACATCAAATGGCTGCTATGACCTCCTGTATCCATTCTAAATGATCAACTACACTTGTGTAAATCCCCGGAGCGCCCTCTCGTCCGCAAGTCGCAGGCCCTACGCTTGTAACTCCAAACAATTCAGTATATTTCCTTTTCAAAGTTAACGGTCCGCCGGAATCGCCTCTGCAAGTATCAACTCCTTTCAGTCCACCCGCGCAGATCGCGTGGTTCGGCACAACGTCATGCTTGTACACTGTTCGACACTGGTTGTGGGACCAAGCGGGGAGGAGTATGGATTTCTTGATGTCACTGTACCGGCCTACGGAAACGTCTTCGCCCCAGCCTGCAGCGTTGAATATTGTATCGGCGTACCCTTTCTTGGTTGGCAAGCATGCGGGTCGAATGAAGTCTGCAAATTAAAATTTTGCCTTAGTTATTTTGTTACGATTCAATTTTGTTGTGCAAAAATAGGTAGATCATACAAATTAACAGCTAACTAGCTGCTGGTTCTGGGGTTTCTGGTGGTTTCCTTTAGTTTTTCAGTAATATCTTTAAAAGCTGGTGGGCACCTGAACTCCATGGACCCGATGGCCCAACGGCTCAAATATGAGATCCCCAATCAGATTATCATACTTGCACCGTTTGAGTTTCTCTGCTTTATTTGCAGTCGCTCCAGCGCCGATGGATGTGATTGGAATGTGGGAAGCGTGTCAACACTATTGTATCATCTCACACAAATGGTGGAGAAGCATATAGTACGCCGGGAGGGACTCATCAAAAGTTGGAGAGCCACGTCAGAAGTTTGAGAGACACGTCAGATGTTGGAGGGACACGTCAAAAGTACTATATCCATAGAACTTCTGCTGCGTCCCTATATCCATAGAACTTCTGACGTGTCCCTCCAAAGTCACGAAGTCTTTACTATCAGTGAGACTTACGAAAGGAAATGCCCAATTGTTCAACTGGTAAGACTATTGGGAATGGCTCAGACCACCGAACCCAATTGAAAGTGGTCACTGAAGCTCTGTGGCTTTTCAAGGTAGGTAATACCTACTAATTCCCATTGTTTAAGTACCTATATACCTACCTAACTTCATTGTTTCCCAATAATTCAGCATATTTCTGGAAGTGTTTATCAATAGATGCCTAACTTAATTAAACGTATCAATGTAGTTATATTTTCATAAGAACCAGCATACAGGTAGTTATTGGAAAGTTATCAATAAAACAGTAAATCCATAAAATACCCAACGGTTTGAGTTTATATAATTATTGTTACTCATTCACATACCCAATCCCAATATTACATACATGCGTGTTTCTTGTAAGGTGTCAAGCCGATGTATGGTGATATAGTCTAAGATCCGAGTATAGAACGACCTTCACCGAGAAGGTTAATGGTTGAAAAGTATTTTATATCAAATTTAATATGTTAAATAATATATCGCGAGTGGGTTGGCTAAAAAATTTGAGTCCAGTACCGTTAATGATTAATTTAATATTAAAAAAGATTTTTTTTTTACGTTGCATTGGTTTGGTGTGTGTGTGTTTGTAATGAGCTTATCTTTATATAAACATAAATTTTATTTATTTAACTAGACGGTTGCAAATTACTAATATTGACTTGCCTGTATACACCTGCCTACCCAATGTTATGACAGGAAAAAAATAGTCAACCTAACGTTAGCATATTCTATAGGCTTCATACTTTCGATTGGTACCTATGTCATTTATCTAATAGCGAAACAAGTGCAATATTTAAAAAAAATCTTTTCATCCATTAACCGCTCGGTGAAAGTCGTTGTATACTCGGATCCTCTACTAATAGAGAACTACCATACCTATCCATTGGACCCCCATGTATGTTCTACAATTTTTTGTAGTTTTCGAGTTATAATTTTTTTTCGTTATTTTATGATTCAACGACTAGACGGCTCTAAAAAATTATATTTTTTTTTGGGTCGACTTTTCTTTGATGTTTTTTTTAAAACAATGCCTATTGATTGCACTTTTATGAGTAAAAAAATATCCTTCGTCACTTTTACCTATAGTACTAAAATTTTGATCCTAACTTTAAAAATTGGGTATAATCAGAACAGAATGGAATTTTCAACTTCGATAAAAAAATTCAAAAACATTTTCCATAGCTTTTAACTAGTCTTATAAACTGCCCAACCAAATATGCTTTTAAACTAATACAAAAAAAAAAGATGTACTAAACGGGACTTTTTTTGCTGAAATCGGTCGTTGAACGTAGTAGATCGGAAATTGTGTAATTTTCATCTATTCTAATATTATAAAGAGGAAAGATTTGATTGTTTGTTTGTATTGAATAGGCTCCGAAACTAATAGACTGATTTAAAAAATTCTTTCACCGTTGGGAAGCTACACTATCTCCGGGTAACATAGGCTACAATATATTTTAAAAAAAACTAGGGATCCTTACTAAAACTCTAATAAATTCCTTACATGTGCGCTACGAAAACTATTGATGATAGAACAAATGCGATTTTAACCTATAGATGTTAAAGTTAGGAAGGAGATTTTTTTACGCATAAAAGTGCAATCAATAGGCATTGTTTAGGGTATTATAGGCATTGGCAAAAAAACATCAAAGAAAAGTCGACCCAAAAAAAAGATATAATTTTTTTAGAGCCGTCTCGTCGTTAAATCATAAAATAACGAAAAAAAATTATAAATAAAAAACTACAAAAATTGTAGAACATACATGGGGGGTCCAATGGATAGGTATGGTAGTTCCCTATC
Organism: Scoparia ambigualis; assembly: GCA_963921215.1. Lineage (NCBI taxonomy): Eukaryota > Metazoa > Arthropoda > Insecta > Lepidoptera > Crambidae > Scoparia > Scoparia ambigualis. The sequence goes on from OY992501.1 coordinate 68,434,365, forward strand.
ACCATACATCGGCTTGACACCTTACAAGAAACACGCTGTATAATCACGACAATTATCCCCGAAGGGTTAGTCAGAGACAGAGACAGCCATAGTCCACTTTTCACCAAATGTTTCCGACATAAAGCGCCATATTGGCAAAATGGCCGCCGGCAGAGGAGGGGATAAGTAAATATCTGTTAGTGGTCAGGTCAAGAGTACCCAAACAGACGAGCATGTACGGAGAACACTATAAGAGTAAGTGAAGCAAAGGATGTGTGGCATGATCGTAGCAGATGGGAATCTGTGGTCTCAGCCTACCCCGCCGGGAAGCGGCCGTGATGTATGTAGTCACGTGCAAAAATATGTAAACAATTGTAACTCTTACTACAATGGAATAAGAGTCAAAGTGTATACATATTGGTGCTCGTGACTGTACTATCGCGGACACCATCGCTTTACCAGTCTTAAGGGGATTTACGGGATTCTAGAAGGTTTCTAGAAATAATAAATTGGCTATACCTAATTGTAATCTCACCTTATTCCAGAAAAATGTATTTTACATGGCCATAAAAAAAATTAATAAATTACCGTTAGACATGATGAATCTCCCGTTATAAAAAAATAGATTTAAAAATGATTTATCACAATGGCTTTTAAAGCACAATTTCTACTCCGTCAAAGAATGTTTGGAAATATGACATCTTGCCTTAGATTATTGATTGGAGCGCAGCGAGACCAATCATTCATCTATGCATCTTGCTTTAATAATTATCATTAACTCTTAATTTGCAATAAATATTAATTCTTATTATGACATTTGAATGAATTTTAATTTATTTGTATTGTTTATATAAATTGAAAAGACATTTTTAGGTATTAAGTAAAAATGAGACTAACAATAAAAAATAATTTTAGACAAAGAATCAATTGATTATAGTTATAATTATGGATATTTGCATGCCTACATACTTATGGCAGAATATTGTTGAAACCTTAAATCATCTCAATGTTGTGTGCATAATATTCCGCAAATATATGATTTATGATTTAACGGTCAAAATCCCTTGCACACCGCGTCGTCTATTTGGTACGGGCACGCGCCCGGGCGGTCGGTGTGCTTCATACGAAAATCGTTGAAATGGGGTAAAGCGACGGTGACCCCGACCCACCGTACCAGAGTACCCGGTCGAACACTTTTCGGAGATTTTCGCCTGCACACTATTTACTATTATTTATTTTTATTTTTTTTATATAAGCACCATATTGACATGTATAACAAATAATTGAATTAAAGATCTGACTTTATGTATGTTTAATGAAAACTTCAATGGCGATATAGAAATTGTAAGGACAACATGAAACACATATTTTAATTATTATTTTTTTTGTTTAGTGTTTAGAGTCAACAGATACAATTTAAATATTTGCACACCTAAAGGTAAAAATATAGTAGATCTATAAACGAATATAACATCTTGATTGTACATAATATTTGAGCAAATAAATTTTTTGGTTTGATTTGATTTACGCTCACGCGAGATACCTATAAAAATGGTCTACCGGGAACTTTCTCGAACTTTCTGTATGTTAATGGTAATTGGGTCACTTTGACGAATTTAACAGTATAAACAGCTTACCTGTGCAAGGGGTTTCCTCCGAAAGTCTTAGAATGGCGATGTCATGCTCCCTTCTATCATATCCTGGATGGACGATCACCTCGGCAACATCCGCGTGGATGACACGGTCGGCGCATACGCCATCGCTACAGTCCACCTTCGAGGACAGGTCATACTCACCGAGACGGATCTTCATACTGCAAAGGGAATACACATCCCACTAATATTATAAATGCGAAAGTTTGTAAGCTTGGATGGATGTTTGTTACTCTTTCACGTAAAAACTGCTGAATGGATTTGGATGAAATTCGGCATACAGATAGTTTATAACCTGGATTAACACATAGGATACTTTTTATCTCAATATTCCCACGGGAACGGGAACCACGCGGGTGAAACCGCGAGCGGCCGCTAGTACTGCATAGATAAATGTATACACCTCGACTATTACCCCCAAAGGATTAGTCTGAGCCCAGGCAATGAGGACAGCAAATGCAGTCCTCTGCCATAGTCCACTTTTCACCAAATAGCGACTGCACATGTGCTCAGCGTGACAGGTGGTGAGCCCATCGCCGCTCTATGCTGTTGGATGTATGTGCAGTGTTTGGTCCGTTAGTCGGCTGTTACGACACCCAAGGGAAGAGAGGGGGTGATAGTGTTCTTTCACCGCTACGCAACACGGTTGCTGATGATGATGATGACTTACCGGTGGTGTTTGATCTTCTTTATGCAATGTGCGGCGGTGACGACGTGGGATCTACCAATGAGGGTGCCACCACATCGATACTCGGTGAGGTAACCTCGCCTGTAGAACTCAAGTAACACCAGCCAAGGGTTTTGGTGAATGGGGTTGGAACTCGCTTCGATACCACACTGGCAACCTGCAGAAAAAACACTACATTAAGCACTGTTGGGTCGTTCAAATTAATTACAAGAAATAACTTACGCACTTGCAAAGTGGTACTTATGCTGGATTTACACGAAGCCAATACTTGAGACAATCCACTAAGCCAGTCCAATAAGCCAATGCCAATGCTAAGCAAAAATGCCTTGAGGACAATCCAATGTAGTGGACTGTCTCTATTTATATGATGCCAATATTGGACTGGCTTATTGGATTGTCTCCGTGTATTGGCTCCGTGTAAATCCAGCATAAGGGTGGATTCGACCAAACTGGAATAAGGTCCTATATAGATACCTAGATTAAACGCCGTATTTGTATAGACTAAATCTCGGAGTAAGTCTTATTCCAGTTTGGTCGAATGCACCCTAAATCTGCGATCTGTAATTGCTGAATGTTCGTAGTTTTTTTAGCCTCAAAGACTAAGTTAGGTTAGTTGGGCGCTACTGTGTTATTGAGTGGCTACTTCGTTGTGTTATATTTGTTTGATAAAAATATAATTGCATAGATAATTTATTTACGTGTATATCTAGTAGGTGTGTAACGGTTTTATATAGTATAACATTGCAGTGCAGGAGTGCTTCTCTGATTGTCTGGCACTTACGGAAGACCAGCGTCGCGGTGTGTCAGCATACCACGACACTATGCTGAATGGGTGCCATTTAGTGTCATTTATATAATAATTAGTAACATTTTTTTTTTTTTTGGTTTCTAGTCCTGTAAATGACGTTGTCATTTTCTATTTCTATTATATTCCTATTTAATACAGATAATATAATTATCTTAGTATATATATATAATTATCCTCTTGTATATTGTCTTGTATAGCCTAAGAATTAGAAAAGATACGTTAAAGTTATCTGGAAAAAAATATTTTGTCGGCTCCTTGTGAACAATTTCGTTTACCTTACCTTATCTTTAACTTACCTTAATTGATCTTTCTCCAGACGCAATTATAAACAGAATTATGAAACTTTGTTTTCATTGTAGGTAAACAATGTTTGTTATAATGATATGTTTTGTGTGTGTATATAAATAAATAATAATTAAAGGTCATTGATCTACAACAGTCTAAGAATAAAACTGTGACTTATTTGTAAGACCGAACGTAGGGTATTCCCATAACGAAAGTGGCCGAGTCAACAGTCAAAAGCTTGACCAGATGACTCATTGCGTTGCGATCAGGGAATCCCTACATCTCGTCTTGCGTTACTTGAATTGACATTTGCATATGAAAATCCAGCTAACACCACTGGCATATCAAACTAATCTAACGGTACATGGAACATACCTTTAACCCAAATACATACATACATACATAAATATAAATAATTTAGTTTCCCACGACCATTCATTTGGCTCTAAGTTAAAATTCAATGAAACTTGTTTTTAATAATTAACTAGACAGATACCGGATAAATTAACTTACTACACAATATGTTTAGTCACTATGAGCCTTTATTGGTAATGGTAATACAATCAATTTTATCGACATAAGGGGGGACGGTACCGTTAAGATTTTGCTCCAACCCTAGCGAAATGTCAGCCATTGAAATTTTTATGTTACCGAAGCATGGTGTGTTAATTTAGCAATATCTACTTATGCAGTGGTCCTACAAACACAAAAGAGGTCTCTTTGATAGCCTAAACTGTAGCCAATAAATCTATGTCAACCATTTTGCTCGAAATATCTCATATCTTTGTTTTTTAACTTTTTCGAAAAATGTAGATTAACTTTTTTTTTTGTTTTTTCGTAGATAGTACAGAATATTTTCTAAAATCAGAGACCAAAATCTTAGCCCTCAGTTAGATAGTTTGGAAGTTACGTAAGTAACTTGCTTTTACGTAAGTAGTTGCTACATTATATCACATGCACCCATGCTTCGGTAACATAAAAGTTTCAATAACTGCTGTCATTTCACTAGGGTTGGAGAAAAATCTCGCATATGGGGTGATTTATCGATACAATTGATTGTATTTACCCCGGTCCCCGGGATTCCGTGGTCTCAGATATGGCGTCATTACCGCGCGCGCGCACTACACTCAACCAAAGAGGTCGTCTAATTATCATGATACAATATAGAAATGAATCAGAATTTGTTAGTTATAACTATCTATTCTACACTAATATGACTCGAAGATGACCATTCTTCCAATCAGTGAGGTGTTACTTATAATTATAACACACCTCAAAGCTTTTCACTGTTTATAGCAAGGTTATACTCATACACTTACTCATACACAGAAACTAGGGGCAACCCCGGGTTACGTTGGACCCGGACCAACAAGGACCACTCTCGTGATCCTCCCCCGCCTAGCTACGTAAAGCTTTATGGGGGAAGCGGAGGCCTACCCTCTAAAAAAACCTAGTACTAGCCTGCAGATCAACCTATACAAAGGTGTCAACTTTCTCCACTCGATATTTACCCCAAAAATGTATTGAAGAGATTCAACAATTTGTGGTCGGTGAAAGCACTGGCGTTTGTACCATCACTTTCGTGACTCGAGACGATTCGTGACCCTCAAATATTCGTGCAACTTAATTAAGCAATATAGTGTAAGCCAAGCCCTTGAAAAATTCGTCATCATCATAGGATCCGGAATTACGCAAGTTTCTTAACTTACACCGTTATAATCCGAACGCGTAAGCCACTGCGCCAGCTACCAAAAAAGTTTATCATCCCGCCAACGAGTTGCACAACAAAAAGATACTTATTAAAAAAATTATTAATAATTTTTAAATTTACAAAGTTGGTAAGTATTAACAAAGTAAAAGTAAAAGTCATAAATCACACACCTACTTTAACAAACTTTTTGAAATGCTTTTGAATCAAGTCAAAACAATTAAAAATATTATGAAAGTAACAAGTTGTTCCAAACTTGCTAAAAGTTACCAATTTAAAATACTAAAAATAGTAAAGCTGTTTAAAGCTATGCTAACTGTAGATAATGATATCTGTGATGTGTATTTATGTATAACGTGGAGTATGAATATGAAAATACGCCTTTAAACTGGTGTCACATATGATACATTTTTTATCAACAGAGAAAAAGATCAATGTATCTATGTGTTCACTGTTGCACGGTGAGTCATAATAAATACATAAACATTGCAATGAAAACAACTTACCGGCATCTCTCTCACTGACCACTGTAACTACTAACGAAAAGATAACATAACTTAACAACACTAAAAGTCCCATTTTATAATTTCACTTTTTTCAAAATTGTCACTACTTAAAAGTATGTTTTATTCACTTGACGGCACACTTCAGTCCAATTGATATTTCATAGCACGTGCTCTCTAATTGGAGTCAGATTATGGAATGACTAACAGAACACATGGAAATGTGTCTCGTGCCTTTATAATATAGGCTGTATTGTAGGTAGCGCGGCGCGCTAGTGATGCTGGTTGTCGATAGTCTGCAACAATTTGTTTTATTTTACTTATTGAACAAAATCCATGGCTCTCAATAAAATAAAATTTAAAATCACACAAAACGAAATGTAAACACATTTTACTGATTTACATAATATTACAAATATTTAAGCTAGATAAGCCGCACGCTCAACGTTTAGACAATCATAATTTTTATAAAATGCGATAGGGATATCGAATGTGTTATTAATAACGACAAAAAAAAATATTATTTTGTAAATAATATAGTTTGCCTATCAACTCGCATTGGGCCGGTGTTATGGGTTATGGCTCAAATAACCGTATGTGCTATTGTCCATGTGGGAAGGGTTGTTCCCGGCATTAGTACATAAAGGCTGATGATGAAAATGTCAAAGCCTTACATAGAAGTAACGACTTTTGATGTCGTTATTTCTTCTCTTCTCCACAGCTAAAAGACGTCTTCACAGAAAATTACATATTTTTAGCATTAAGCAGACAAGGTTTTTTTTTGCCAAACAAAAATTTTGTTAACAAAAATGTTTATTATTTGGACAACAATGATTTATGACTCATTCATGACATAGCGTTCGTTGATAACATTAAGTTTACAGCACTGCTATAAAGTGTTAAATTACACTTACGTACATAATGACACATCGATATCGATAGCCATGGCACAACACTGCTGGGCACGCGTCACCTATGTTTTTCCCGTTTGTTGTAACCGCACTAAACACTTCTTGGATCTACCAATAAGTAGGTAGGTAATCTTGGACTTTTTAAGTTGTGCAAATAATTATACCATGATACTGCATCGGATTGAGTTATTAATTATAATTAGATTAGTGATTCCGCGCTGTTTAATAATTTCACAAAAAGGGAAGACGTTTTAGTAAATTTTATAAGATATTGACATGCTATTGTGTGATAAGAGCTTAGCTGACGTAATGCGAGACACGATAGAGATTCAATTGTTAGCCACCTTTAGGAGTTTTCGTTATCTGTCACAAATAGGGGTTAACAGAAAAAAAAAGTCAAAAATGAAGCGACAATTTTTTTTCTTAAATTCAATGCAGGTAAGCTTATGGCCTTCATCTCACCGGATAGTACAATAATGCAGAAAGCGAAAGCGCTTCACCCGGAATCCTCAATCACAGAGGAACTGGCTGAATCTTATCTCTAAACTGTCAAACACAACAATGCTATTAACATCGTTGTTACGGCGACATACTTTAGATAGGATTGTGGTAGTTAGCCAGGCGGACTTAACAAGCCCTACCACCAACCAAACCAAGTAGGTACACAAGTAGGTACCCCCCGTTGGGAGTCTAACCCGAGACCTTTGGGTCTAAGACCGGTGGCTGGCTTAACCACTACACCACACAGGCGGTTAAAAAGTGTTATCATCAATATACATCCCACTGCTGGGCACAAGCCTTGCCACAAGAAAAAGTCAAAGTCAAATGTTTTATTCAATAACTAGTGGCCGCTCGCGGTTTCACCCGCGTGGTTTCCGTTCCCGTGGGAATATCGGGATAAAAAGTATCCTATGTATTAATCCAGGTTATAAACTATCTGTATGCCGAATTTCATCCAAATCCATTCAGTAATTTTTACGTGAAAGAGTAACAAACATCCATCCTTACTTAAAAACTTTCGCGTTTATAATATTAGTAGGATAATACCTTTACAGGACCCTTTACAGGTACTTATTGACGTCAAAAAATATGTACCTGTATAAAAAAAAGAGTAACAGTAGTTAAACTTATCAACTAACTTAATTACCTACCTATCTATTCTACCTACCTAACTAATCTACTAATACTAATCTCTATCTAATCTCTAAGATAGGAGATACAGCCCATATTGTGGGTTGGTGGGTTTTAACGACTGCCTCTTTCGACGACAACCGGGACTACTTTACGTGCCTTCCGAAGCACGGACACATGAGTAAAGAAACGGACTTTACTCATGTGGCACGGAGCAGCTCGAGATGTTTTTAATTCGATCACCTATCCAGTGATACCCGGCAAGATAGCGAACCGATCGCGCTATCCACTGCGCCATCGATCATTTGTTGAAAGGCGAAGAAGCCCAACGAAAAAAAGGCGTATGAGGCCATCTGCCCCATTAGACAAGGTTTTTTTTTTTTTTTTTTTTTTTTTTTAGTTGTAGACTTAGTAGACAAGTTCACAGACTTTTGCCGATTGAGTAAAGTGCTACTCAATCGCTATGTACCACAAACTATATAAGGTGATTTTATATTTATAATTGAATAAACCGGCCATAAATTCATAAATTCAAATTGAAGCTAAGATTTTTTATTCGACGTCTCAGATTTTTACTTAATTCTAAACTTAATCGTATTGCTATTACATTGCTCAAAGATATCGAAACGTTGAAAAAATATGTCTACCTCAGGCGGGAATCGAACCCACGTCCCCATAACATTGCTGCAACGAAAGGACCCCGCTCAGGATAATGTTGCAGCTACACTTCTTGGCGGGAAAGTGAAGCGTCATGTGAATGTAATCATCTTACGACTAATTAAATATGAATAAGTATTGTGCTTTTCGATAAAGTGTTTTGTGGCGAACGTGCATCTAAGTTTTGGAAAATAAAACGCAAGAAACGCACCCAAGAAATCCGTTTGAGATCTCAAGTTTCATATCTTTACTGTAACTTAAGGGGAAATGGGTAATATCCTTTATCATTTACAACATCGGTAACCGTACCAAACAATTACATAAGAAAAAAAATTCCCCAAGTCATACACACATTCGCCATACATTAATCACAACTATTACCCCCGAAGGGTTAGTCAGAGACTAGGTAATGAGGACAGCAAAAGCAGTCCTCTTCCATAGTCCACTTTTCACCAAATAGCGACTGCACATGTGCTCAGCGTGACATGTGGTGAGCCCATCGCCGCTCTATGCTGTTTGATGTATGTGCAGTATTTAGTCCGTTAGTTCGCCTGTTACGACACCCAAGGGAAGAGAGGGGGTGGTAGTATTCTTTCACGCGACAGTTAGTTAAGTCTAGTACTATTATTTATTCTGTGGTTAAGTTATCACCTACTAATAACCTAGTGTATCATTATGTTGCTTTGCCTAATTAGTAAAAAGCTTTAGTAACATTAATAACGCTATTAGACAAAACATCATCATTTATCTGTCGAAATTATTAACATACCTTGGCCGCTCGCGGTTTCACCCGCGTGGTTCCCGTTTCCGTGGGAATATCGAGATAAAAAGTATCCTATGTATTAATCCAGGTTATAAACTACGAGTATCTGTATGCCGAAAGACATCCAAATCCATTCAGTAGTTTTTACGTGAAAGAGTAACAAATATCCATACATACAAACTTTCGCGTTTATAATATTAGTAGGATTATATTACTAATTTCGTTAGTCATAAACATCATTGTATCTGACCGGATCCAAAAGAAGCTCTGGTGATTCAAAGCTACCTTAAATGGTAAGGAAAGAGCAGGCCAATGTTTTGCAACATTGTAATAAAGTAGTTATATCCCGAAAGGGTTAGTCAGAGATTAGTTTAGTGCGTTAGTCGCCTTTTACGACACCCAAGGGTAGAGGAAAGAATACTACCACACCCCCTTTTTCCTTTGGGTGTCGTAAAAGGTGACTAACGGACTAAAGACTGCACATACATCCAACAGCGTAGAGCGATGATGGGCTCACCATCCATCACGCTGAGCACATGTGCAGTTGCTATTTGGAGAAACGTGGGCTGTGGCAAACACGTGGCAAAGCACTGCTTTCGCGGTCACCATTGCCTGTCTCTAACTAACACTTCTATTTTTTGCGTATTAATTAACAAGATTTATTTGCTCTTTGTTTTCTTTCATTTCTTGCAAATTAAAAACTAAGCCTTAAATGCAATGTTGCCACTGGATAACAATTGAAATTGTGCAACGTTGCTAAAAAAACGAAAGTTTAACCTTTTGAACTATTTAAGTTTTGAGCTATTTAATTTACACTAATAGTAAAATAACATGTTGTTTATGCTGTCAACTGCCGTAAGCCAGACACAATAGTAATTCAATTGTTAGCAGATTCAATCACAGATGAGAGGATTATTTTATGTAGATAATACTATTTATTTAATAATGCTGTTATGTTTAGTTAGTTCTCACGCTATAGCGTGAGAACTATTGGGAAATATTATGTTGTCATAATTTGCTCGCCAGACAAACTTTTAAAAGCTAGATGGTTACTCACCGTTCACGGGGAAGTCCAGTTTGTAGACATAATAATTTAAAAAAAACTTGCCATGTGCGAGTCGGACTCGGGCACGAAGTGTTCCGTACCATTATCTATAAAATCACGTTTGTTGTATGGGAGCCCCCCTTAAATATTTGTTTTATATTAATTTAATTATTTATTTTTAAAGTGAATATATAACTAAATATTCTGCAAATATTTAAAGCGTCTACCTATTGCCGTTATCAATATCAAGCAAAAAGGAGCAAAAAATATCACGTTTGTTGTATGGGAGCCCCCTTAAATATTGATTGTATTATTGTTTATTTTTTTTTTTGGTTTTTATTTGTTGTTATAGCGCCGACAGAAATACATCATCTGTGAAATTTCAACAGTCTAACTATCACGGTTCATGAGATACAGCCTGGTGACAGACGGACGGACGGACAGCGGTTCCGTTTTACCCTTTGGGTACGGAACCCTAAACATTAATATCATAGACGCTCGGCATTATGACCAGTTTTTTTACTAGCAGCCCGTCCCGCGACTTTGGTACGCCGCCGCCCCGTGGCGAATATTTAAAACAAAAAATTTACCAAAAAAAAAAAAAGACTCCAAAAAAATTTACTGAAAAAAATGCACTAAAACGTAAAAAATAATTGCGTAGTTTAGTTTGTTCAATTTACTTGCAATATTAACCTTTATTTTACTCAATCTTATAATCTTAAAAATTATGTTTGGAGTCGGTGCCAGCCAAGGTAAACATAAACATTAAAAGACATACTATATTATTATTATATTAGCCCATATTGTCTATCAGTATTCGCGGTCTTTTACGTGTGTTGGCCAATCCTTCGCGTAAGCATCCAGCTCATCTCTCCACCTCCGTCTGGGTCGGCCTTGCTGCCGTTTAACCCCATTGTCGTTTTTATTTGTAAATATGTTTAATTAGCCTCTAACAGTTGTCGTGTTCATTAGTGAATATGGTATTGCTACATTGTCGTATGAAGCTGGCACCGACTCCAAAAATATTTTTTAACATTATAAGATTGAATAAAATAAAGGTTAATATTTCAAGTAAATTGAACAAGGATTGGATTGGATGGAATTGGATCTCATTTGACCTATGGCCGAAAATACCAAAATCGCTATAGATATGCCTACAATATTTGAGGAATTCCCTCAATTCCTCAAGGATTCCACAATCAGAACTGAGTTCCGGCACCGGCCTTCTTTGCTTCGTCATAGTCGCTTAACTATCTTAATCGAGATATCTTATCGCCACCCGTGAAATACTTTTCATTGAGGAGTTCCAATGACATTATGTGGTCTTCTTCATCAGTTCTACTTCTTCAAATGATACATTCTGAATGCAAATTCTTGACTTATTGCTGAAAATACCAAAATCGCTATAGGTATGCCTACAATATTTGAGGAGTTCCCTCAATTCCTGAGGATTCCATCATCAGAACTGGATTTTGATAAAAATGGGACCAATCTGGAAGTATATCCTTTCAAATAAAAAAATAATTTTCTGAGTTCTGAGGTAACAAACACAAAAAAAAAATACAACCGAATTGAGAACCTCCTCCTTTTTTGAAGTCGGTTAAAAATTTTCTTTTTCCTGACAATTACAAACTAAACGTAAAAAAATAGGTGTAGCTGTTCTGAAGTTATGCGCGAACATAGAGTCCTGGCATTTTTGTTTATAATGATAATTATATAGATTTACTAGCGGCCGCTCGCGGTTTCACCCGCGTGGTTACCGTTCCCGTGGGAATATCGGGATAAAAAATACCCTATGTATTAATCCAGGTTATAAACTATTTGTATGCCGAATTTCATCCAAACCCATGCAGTAGTTTTTACGTGAAAGAGTAACAAACATCCATCCATACTTACAAACTTTTGCTTTTATAATATTAGTAGGATAGACTCTCAACAGAGTTACACGTCAAATGCAGACTGATAATGACACACTTAACTCTAATAATTTTAGACGGCCACTCCGTACACTTACGCATGTTATTACATTTAATTTTTATGATTAAAAACTATTATTACCATGGCTATATTTATGATTATAATAAACCATATTTTTAAAACGTTTAGGGTAAGTCGTGCAGATGACCATAGTTTTTTTAAGGAGCCCTAAAAATTAAACTTACTATAACTACATACATAATTATAATCACGACTACTATCACAGAATAACTAATAATAAGGGTTAGTCAGAGAATAGGCAATGAAGACCGCAGAAGCAGTCCTCTGCCATAGTCCACTTTTCACCAAATACCGACTGCACCATGCTCAGCATGACAGATGTATGTGCAGTCTGTAATCCGTTATTCACCTTTTACGACACCAAAGGGAAGAGTGGTGGTGGTAGGATTCTTTTAATGAGCCGCTACGCCACGGCTTCACTAACTATACATTGCACAAAATGTGTATTTAGGGATGGGCCGAATGTGGTTTAAACCGAATACGAACTTCGGCCGAACATTCGGTAAGAAATCAAAATACGGCTGAAGTTCGGTTCTTTTCGCAGCGCTTTCTCTATTACAACTACAACACATTCTAACTGGTTTACCTAGTTTACGCGCTACTTCAATTCTTGGTATTGCATCCCGCCCGCAACCCAGCCGCAACGCAACCCGCGACAAAACCCCTCGTCTCCCGTCCCGGCCGACCGGTCATTAGCAATAATGTTATCCACGCGACAATTTGCGTTATTGTTTACATTATTATCTACGTGATTTTAAGTGAGTAGATAGAGTAATAGATATATTTTCTTGTTGTAAATACAATGAGTGTAAGAAAAGATCAAGTGTTATTTCAATATTTTCTTGTACCGAAAGTTCGGCATTTGAACCGAATGTCGGCCGAATGCCGAAGTTCGGTTCAAGGTGCCGAAATTTGGTTAAACCGAATGTGAAACAAATTTTGACTCATCCCTAATTTTAATCATTTGGCTGTAAAGACACACTAAATAGTCAAAAAAAACTAATAGTCGGCCATCTCTTCCGACGTGTCCGGAAGAGATGATCACGTTAGTAGGGAATTCCTCCACAGATGGACTAGTTTACCAGCACACGTATTCCCTCCTACCTAGTGAAGAGGCACTTTGTTTTGTGGGCCGGCAGAGTGAGGGTGACTGATGCTACGTCTCTTACGCTGCACCAGTTGTACTCGTGCCTGGACTTCACCTGCACTTAACAACAGGTGGAGTTGGGTCATTTGCCAGGCAAATTATAAAAAAAAGGATGACCAATTCTTTTTGCGGTAATAAGACAATTGTCATGCACACATAGATATGGAACAGATTGCAACCATTCTTCGATAAGTTGAATACCTAGTGTAATAATAATTTTCACCGCATCCAGCACAGTTGTCATGTTAATTTTGAGTTTGTAATACCGATATTGGTATTTTAAAGTGGTTTTTGGGTCAAATTACCAAGAATCTCAAATACTTTTCTTTTATATACAAAATTTAACAAGTTGTTGTTGTTGTATAACAAGTTAGGGCCTCTTACTTAGCCGTACGTGGCCGTACCGCATGTGGCCATCTCTCCGTAATCTCCTTATAGTAGGGTAAATAAGCGACTAAACCTTGCACTTTTGTCTCGGAAGACGCCACTTGGCACGATTGTTCTCAAGGTCATTCTGAGCTGAGTTACCCCCCACTGGTGGGCACCAGGAGGGTAAATTATTCGTCTCCCGCGTTGCAGTCGGTGCATAGTTCCTCTCCACTTATAGCTACTAGGGCAAATTTGGTATCATTTTCGTATAATTTAAGGATGGAGAATCCATTTCAGGAACAAACTTTTCACCCCATCATAGAAAAAACACAAAAAATTAACAAAAATGTAAAAGCGAAAAAAAATATATATTTTCATTACTTACGCAACCTTGATTTCACCTGTTCGTTAAGGGATTTGATATGGGATGATTTTAAGTCGCACTATAAATCGTCAATATAAAAATTATATTTGTAAACAGAAGCTACCGCCGTGTTAGGAATGTATATGTCGCAGGGATATGATAAAAACAGAGATTTGATCAATTCCCTAAGGGATTTGATCAAATCACGGAGGATGTTAAAATAACTACTCGATTTTATCATTTCCCTAAACAAATCTAGGGATTTGAAGAAATACCAGAACTGGTTCCGTAAAATTAGCAAAAATATGTGACAGGAGTGGGGCACTTAGTATTTCTGTTGTCTAATAAAAAAATAACCTCGATACGCTTCGCGATTGTCTTAAATTTCACCTATCACGTGACCTACAGGAGTAGGGCAATTTATGTTCTAGTGGTGATTTTTGAGATCAATGTTACAGTACTACACTTACTAATTATTATAATTATGCATGTAAGTAATTACAAATAAACGGCGTTAAAAATACCATAGAAAAGCTTTTTTGTCATTTCACGAAACCAGTTCTGGTATTTGATCAAATCTCCTTTTTTAACATATCACTGATGCAACATATGTATATACCGAGAAGAACCGGCAAGAAACTCGATAGTTACTCTTTTCTATTGCCCCCTTTTTGTACAAAGTTATTTTGTCAAAGCTTATCTCTAAGTCATACAGTTAGAGCTCTTTCAGACAGGTAAATTAATATTTTATTTGCAATTTATTTTGGTTTTAATTTATTTATTAACAGAAACATAGTTAAACATTTATTATTTACAGAGAAGTACTACTTAAACCTCCTAAGTTTGTATGTAGTACCAAACAGATTCATGTACTTACGTAGACAATAAGACAGTGGTTCGTGTTATCACATTACTTACTACATACTAGTCTTACAAAAAAAAACAATAAAAAAATTGAAATAAGGATTTGACAGTGTTCAGTCAGTAAACATACTTATTCATTTTATTTCAATTCATTCAGGAAGTACTCTTTCAATTTATATTTGATGTTATTTTTCGTAATAACATTTACGCGTGGAGGTAAAGAATTAGGAGTCCGTTCTCCGTAGTAGTTGTGTGCCGATACAGTGACAAGTTTATGCTGTGCTGCGCGACGTGTACACAATGAGGTACAATGCGTGTACATATAGGATGCTTTATTTCGGTTTGCAACTGTTCATCAAAGAATTGTTCTTTTAAAAGGTATAACTTAATCTTGTCATATACTGATAAGGTGTTGAAATATTAGAAAATATCGTATTCATTTTTAAAAGAAGATTTTACACTCGGATATATTATTGGCTTAAGTATCCTGAGTTGCAATCTATATATTGAATCAAGATAAGTCTTAAAAGTATGGCCGTAGCTGGAAATGCCGTATGACACGATTGAGTCAAAGAGCGCATTGTATAGTTGGAATTTAGCTTTCATTGTTAAGCGGTTTTTTATCATAAAATTTTGCCAAAACTGCACGTAGCTTATCACAAACTCGCTCAATATGTGGACCCCAGTTAAATTTACTATCAATGAGCTGTCCCAAGTACATACAGTCGTGGTCAACTAATTAGGGACAATCTCTAGTTAAGCCAAATTGTGAATTTATTTTTTATTTTCCAACGAGTCTTAACAATATTCCATATCTTTTACACGTAAGTATAATTAGTCATTGATGTGCCCGATTATACAAACAATAACAACTTCTTAAACATTAAACCTCTTTACAGTATAGCTGATAGATTATCAGTGTGCTATTTGTTCAAAGAATGCTGGCTGGCCATTTAATTAGGGACACTGAGATATTGCGTTCTATTTTCAAAATTTGAATCTCAATACTTTTTTATTTCTTCTTTTATTGTTTTGTGGTAGTTTTGGCGGCAATCCAGATTTTTAATTTTAAGTTTTGAGAATTATTTTGAAGAAATATGGGCAAAAATAAAAGTTGCGATCCAACACTACGAACTATTATCATGAAGTTTGTCGAGCGTGGTTGGTCATACCGAGGGATAGCAGAACATTTAAATTGTTCAAAAACTATGGTATGCAATGCAGTGCAACATTTCAGGCGCAATAACACAGCTTTAAATGTGCCCAGGACAAAAAGATCGAGAAAAACAACTCCGCAAGAAGATAGAATGATAACCAGGTTAGCTAAGAAAGATCCGTTTCTAGGCTCTATTTTAATTAAACACGAAGTGTTTGGGGCAGACGAAAGAGCCGGTGTATCAGCGAGGACCGTTCGACGACGTCTGGTAGAAGCAGGGTTGTTCGGAAGAGTGGCTCGCAAAGTACCGTTGTTGAAGAAAGAACATAGAAATGCTCGTTTGGCGTTTGCACGTAAATATGGACATTGGACCTACGCCCAATGGCAACATGTATTATTCTCTGACGAGACCAAGATTAATTTAATTTCTTCAGATGGAAGGCAATACGTGTGAGGCATGGGCAAACATTCCTATCGAAACATGTCAGAAACTGATAATGTCTATGCCACATCGGTGTCAAGCGGTAATTACTAACAAAGGTTTTGCTACTGGGTACTGATTTTACACGTAATAAAATGGAGCTTTTAAAAATATTATAATACTGGAGATTATTCGTTTTGTTTAACTCTATTCATCATTATACTTTACTGTCCTTAATTAAATGTCCAGCTACATAATTATACCTTAAAATTTAATACATGTTCAACCTTTGATATTAAATACTTTTTTCTATTTAATTATTCTCTTATTTACAGCCATTTATAGTATAGTAATCGGACCAAATTATGCAAATAATAGGTGCTGAAAAATCAATAGGGTTTTATATTTATATGTACATAACCGGTTATTGCTCTTCACTATCTTGAATGTCCCTAATTAGTTGACCACGACTGTATGTGTATCGACCTGTTCAATAGTTGGACATTTATAATCACAATTATTATTATTAGTTTGATGCACTTATACATGCTTATATAAAGCATGTATAAGTGTGGGTTAATAATTTGGACACCCGGGTATTATATTTCAAATACGGTGATTTAATATGCTTTAATTTAGTTTTTTGGGCATTTAACACTAGACCCATATCGTGACGAATCATTTTAAAGAAGAGAACTGATTTCTTTTACATCTTTGCCTGCAATTAGCAAACATGGGTCGTCAGCAAATTGGATTGCTTGCAGTTATACGGAGTATTGTGTCCATATCGTTTACGTACGAGAGAAAATGTAGCGGGCCACAAACAGAACCCTGGGCTGTGCCGTATGTTGCGGAGACTGTGTCACTGAGACTGTTACCGATTTGGACTCTGTATTTTCTATTACTTAGATAGTCGGAACACCGGTTGTGGACAGGGCCCCTCAGACCTGAATAATCTAGCTTTTTTATCAATTTATGATGATCCAATACGTCAAAAGCACGTGATAAATCAATGTATAGGGCAAGGACATGGTAAGGACTTCTTTTGTTCGGCTGAAAACCATAATGCGATTCACTTATAATTGTTTTTTTACCATAAAAGTCATAAATTTGGTTGCAAACAAACTTTTCAACTATTTTGTATATTGATGATAACAGCGTTATTGGCCGATAGTTATTTATAACGTTTCTTTTACCTTTTTTGAACACCGGTCTCTCACATCCTAGCTTTAATTCATTTGGGTACAATCTTGTGTTTATGCTGACATTTATAAGGTTAGCAATAGCAGATGCTATTTTATTGCTAACAGCTTGTATGTCGAACATTGTAATCCTTATAACCATTTAATGATTTTTTCATCTTCTGTATTTTATTTGGAGTAGCTTTCTGAAACCTAACCTAACATGAACTGGCCTAGTTGTATGACTATCAAGAAGGGGCATTGAACAGCTGGGCAGATTTTTTTTACAGAGCTGTCAAAACCATCGGGAAATTCATTAGAAATTTCTAGTGATGATTTATTTTGGGAGCTAAATGCGTTAAGGATAAAGTCATCTATGTTTTGTGTTATTCTACCACAAATTGAGTTCATAACATTCCATAATTTTGTTGGATTACTAAAGTTAGTTTTAATTTGATTTTGATAATATATGTTTCTATTATATTCAATGGTTTTATGCACTTTATTGCGCAATTTGTTATATTTTAATCTTAAAACTTTATTGTTAGAGTCTCTTTTAAGATTGCTCCTTATGTATTTGTACTCATACATGAACCACCGCAACCGCACAAATCTGTACACTTAAATTGTCTTTTGGGACAGTTGCATCTGTTATTTCCGATTATTTATAAATATCCTGTTATTTTTAACACATGGATAAAACAAGTACATACCTATCTAGTTGTGGTACCCTTTCAAGGATTCTCCAGCACAAGCAACAGACCGCGGAAAAAGGAAAGAGGGCAGGGATTGCTTATCCCAGCAGTGGGAAAATATAGGCTTTTAATAATTATAATAATAATGTGATTTTAACTAACTAATGACTAGGCAACATGCTCTCTGACACTAGCCTGTTCCTACAAGGAACAAGTTATAAAAAAATACGTCATGCCAATATAAAAATAATTAAAAACCAACGTGGGTCTGGTGGGTCACCGACTTCTTGGCGGGAAAGTGAAGCGTCATGTCTGCAGTTTTGTTTTATATAAGATTTTTGTGTTTTGTCGGATATTAATGTAAAATAATGTGGATTATTTACTGTTAGTGTTGGTAAACGTGCATGAGTTTTGGCAAATAAAACAAAACAGTGCAACATAACTTATCAAATTCTTAATAAAGTCCCACAGCTTTATTGAGTCTCAAGGGGTTTGGGGGAATATTATTTACCATTAAACGTTAATTATCACTCATTATCATCTTCTTTATGCAAAGAAAATATTTACTTTAATATCTTACTTGACACTGGCTCAAAGTGCTGACCGCACGTAACCATTATTTAAGTGAAAAAAAACGTAAAAATTATTAAAACGTTGTCATTGCCTCATTACATTAGTTTAATTAATGCTTTAAGCCCATTGGTCATTGCCAGACAGAACAGTATTATCTAGTAATTTACGTGTCTTTTAAACTTGTTTTTATTTCGAGACTTTTACAGGTTTTTCCTATGGTTTCAAAAATCTTAAGAATTTATTTCATCCGTATTTGTAATAGTGACATTTATAGACGCTAAAGAATTCATTCAGTAATGATTTCGCCACTATCCTTTCAAACGTGACATGAGTCAAATTGATGCATTATATGTTTAAGCTTTCTTACTGTACCTAGAGACGCTGCAATTCCATGGTATGACACATACTGATGCTTTTTTCCTGTTTCTATATTTACCCACAATTCTCGCACAATTCACCACCGATTATAGCACAATTTTTGTGTGGCCTTCTGCAACAGCATCGGAAACGTAGACCATCATTCTCGTGTCTGCCTCTTCTTGATTACAGTCTTTTATACCCTTAAGGTTGATGAATGGTGGTCCACGTTTCCGATGCTGTTGCAGAAGGCCGTTCCTAATTTGCCTGAACTGGAAGAATTGTAGGTACATGTAGGAATAGGAAAAAAGCATCAGTTTGTGCCATGCCATAGGATTGCAGCGTCTCTAAATACAGACAGACAGCGTAGCGTATACATATAATGCATCAATTTGACTCACGTCTCGTAGGAAATTTGTGTTTTTTTTGTTTCAGGACCAGATACGACAAATGTTTTGCCTGTTCTCTAGTGTTCTCTACTGCGGTAAAGGTAAAAAAATCTGCTTTTGAACCTGGGAAGTGTATCCAAATGCTACTGAAGGCTTCAGGTTGGCCGTTCAAGGTGATATTGTCATAATTCTTGAAAAAATTGTCATTGCTATGTACTTACCACAAGTAAGTAAAACACAACATTCACTTACAAAGTTAGAGCAGTGGACCGGCAATCCAAAGGTCGTGGGTTCGAATCCCACTCGAGTTTCCTGAGGTTGGTTGATTTTTTTCTAGTAAACATTTTATCCTATATCTATATAGCATTGTGAATGCAAAATTTCAACAATAAAGATAGTAATTTATTTTTACAATTTTCGTAGTTAAGTAAATTATGAATTATGTACAACATTATTAGGGTCCTATTGTCAACAATATAATGTAAGGTACTTGATACAAATAAGGCCTACGTTCTAATATGGCCTATACATCAGAAAACACAGTTAAATAATTCCAACCTTTAAAATACTTCAAGTACAGGTACTCACACGCCCTATAACCCGATCGAGTGCAAGAGCGTCGCGCTCCGCTATCCCCGCGCCAGTTGGCATGCGTCTTTTAAATGTGGTGGATGAAATCGTGCTTCCTTATAAAAATCCGGCGATTCCGTGGTAATTTTTCGGTTAAAATTACGCTGTTTTAGATTAAGCTTTTCTTAGTAATCGTTTCTAAATATTTATTATTAGCTATTCATTACCTTAATTTGTACTACCGGCTAAATATGCATTATTTGTAATTTTTTATAGACAAATTGAGCGTGATATCGAATAAGGCCTAGGCCTTATTTCAGCACGATAGGCCATATTAGTGACCGTAGGCTTTAATGAGACTCCCGCAGCTTACTTATACTGGAGATTGGAGAGATCAAGAAGTTGTTCTAACCGAACATTTAATTAATTACATACTGTCTAATGACAGTGAATCTGAACAGCCATCATAAGAACCGATTTTACAGACACATTCTGTCAGTGCTACAGACACTGACGACGACTCACACATCGCACATCGCCAATTGCCACTTTACAACAACTTCAAAATTTGATTCCGGCAGAATCTTTGGCCACACACCTGCTACACCAGATATTCGAGTACTGCAAGATTATATATTCTTCTACCTGTCACACGCCAACAAATGCTAGTATAGGGGTCGAGAAAATGATGAAAACCAGCCTGGGCCTAGTGGTTTATTCAATGCTCGCCCTTTTGTAGATTATAGCAATTCTGACTTGGATGAACCACGCAACAAACCTAACGATGCCGAATCCTGGAAATCTGAAATAATGACAAAAATGAGAATGCCAGCTCGACGTTTAAGAAAACATTCTTCTTCCAGTTCAGATACCGATTCGGAAAGTAAAATCTCCAAAATTGTGTGTCTGCCTTAGCGTTCAGGAAGATGTTTTTTTTTATAAAAGAAGGAAGCAAACGAGCAGGCGGTTCACCTGATGGAGAGTAATCACCACCGCCCATGGACACCCGCAAAACCAGAGGAATCGCAGGCGCGTTGCCGTCCTTTAAGGATGGAATAGGGTTAAGGAAGGAATAGGAATTATGAGAGGGGAGAGGAGGAATGGGCCTCCGGAACCCTCACTGGCCGGACGAAACGCAACAGCACCAAGTGCCATTATTTCACGCCGGATATTTGTGAGAGGGTGGTTATCACCCCGGTTACCTGTGTCTGCAACTGCATCAGAATTCAGCAATAGATCCTGTGAATGAAGTCTTCAAAAATGTGTCTCTACCTCTCAGCATTTAACAACTGGCCCAGTGAATG
Organism: Scoparia ambigualis; assembly: GCA_963921215.1. NCBI lineage: Eukaryota > Metazoa > Arthropoda > Insecta > Lepidoptera > Crambidae > Scoparia > Scoparia ambigualis. The sequence continues at coordinate 68,455,883 of OY992501.1, forward strand.
AAAGCTCAAAAAACGAGACTGCCTCAACATTCAGGAATAGACTATTAGCGTATGTCTACAAGCCCAAAAAATCTATCTCAGAATCAAGATCTATCAGATAAAGATAATATTCCTTTAGGACAATTAACTTCAGAATCAAAATCTCCTTTACAAAAACTCATGCCAACGGACAAATTAAAACCTTATGCAAAGACTGCTTTAGGTGGTATCATGAAGATAGCGTAGGAATAACTAAATATGATTCAAAAGCCTTTTTATGCCCTGATTGTAACGAAAATTGAAATCTTATTTAGTTTATAAGAATTGAAGACTAATTTAAGTTCCTAAACTGTTTATTTATTACGTTTTTTGTGTAGGCCTTATTCGAACCCAGTGTTTTAATAAGGTCTATACAAAAAAAATACATTGTTTGTTTTTGATACTTTTTTGTAAAAATATGTAAGGAATTGTTACTTTGTTATTATGAATATTTAATTTTATTGATAATTAATGTGTAATTCTTAATACGTGGAATCTGAATAGAGATTTACAATATATTTTTGTTTCATTTGTATGTAAAACTTTTGATAACGCAAAGAAATTGACGTGTTTAATGTTATGAGACTGTAATTTGTTTCATATAACCTCAATTTTAAGGCCTAGAGGCCTTTGAATCATGTAGGCCTTAATACGTGTAGGCGATTTATTAAAGCCAAAATCGGTGGTTTCGAAATTTGATTATTTTGATTAGATTTAGTTAAAAATTGTATTATTTTTTATTACATTGCTAAAATTAAAGAATAAAAGAAGTTAAATAACCTTATTTTTGTTTGTTAAACTTAATATTAATTGAAATATAAGCATTTAAAATTAGGTAGGCCTTTTATTTGTATCAAGTACCTTATATAATTAAAAGCTCAGAATGTGACGAGTAATGCTTGACCAAATTGTATCCTTAATATAGTTAGAGAATTAAACAATTTAGTACAAATTCCATTGACAACCATTTTTAGGTCAATTCATTCGAATAATATGAAATTACTAATTAATACCAAGCTGGCATTACATAGGGGGAAAATAATGGTTCAAAGTATTTCATTAAAAATCATCATTTATTGTCAGTTATCCTGTACATAAAGTAAAGTAAGTTAACATAAAGTAATATTATAACCATGCAATGTTATTTAATTAAGTTTGTTCACCTCTATGCCCATGTAAGTACATTAATGTCAAAATCACCAGTGGTCAAAATCAACCTAATTAACTTTAGTCTAGCAGGTATTAAGTAGAAACACATTGCACAAATTATAGTAAAATTTTTGGATAACCTTACCTCTGACATTCATAGGTCCTATACATAACCTAAACCTAACATAATCTAAATTCATAGTATGAATTTTGAATATTGTTACCCGATAACCGTGGTCGTCCTTGGTAATGTGTTTTTTTTTAAACTTTCCTACACTCACACCAATTATCTAGCCCAAGAAAAGCTTCGTTATGAAACTCGTTAAACGGTTACTTACTAGACAACGGATAAACGTACTTAAAATACATAAATACATACTTAGTATACATAGAAAACACCCAGACCCGAGACAATTTAGAAAAACAATAATTTCTAAATTGACTCGACCGGGTTCGAACCCGGGACCTCAGAGATGGCGACACCATGAAAACCGGTGTACAAACCACTCGACCAAGGAGGTCGTGGTTAGAATAGTTGAAATAATGACAAATCGCGGTTTAAGACGAATTGCGATTATGACAAAAGGCGTATAAGACGTACTGCGTTGATGACAAATCGCGTTCATTACGAATCGCGTATGTGACAAACTGAGTAAATCAGAACGTTGATGTCGAACTGCGTATATGACGAATTGCGTTTGTGACGTACCTACAGTATATTTATCCGTTATCTTACCATATTAGCGAGTCTCAAAAGAAGCTTATCTTGGGCTAGATCTTGGTAAGAGCGTAAATAAATTTATTAAGTATATTTATTAATACTAAGCCTGAAAAACTATAAGTAATAATTACATGTTTTCATTTAAAATTTTTAGCACAACATTCGATCTGAACCCAATAAAAATATAAGTAGTTCTTCTTCTTAGTCGTACACTCCTGGCGGAGTGGTCGTGGTCATGGGTTGTCTTAAATATTCGTTGCGGCTTTTGCGATACTTCTCCATCTCTCTCTACTTGTGGCACTGCGGCAACATTCAGTAAGGGAACACTTTGTAGAGGATTTAATGCTGTCTGTCCATCTTGTGGGTGATCGGCCACGAGAACGTTGACCTTCTACTCTCCCTTGCACCACCAAACGTTCCAATGAGCTTTCGTTGCGGATGATATGTCCAAACATCTTTAGGATTCGTACTTGCACAATCGACGAAAGTCTTTGTTTGATACCGAGCTCTTTCAAGATGGAAACGTTTGTCCGGTGAGCGGTCCACTTTATCCTCAGTAAGCGCCTCCAGCACCACATTTCAAGGGTGTCAATCTTTCTACGATGTTTTTGGTGGATCGTCCATGTTTCAGCCCTATAAAGGAAGATAGGAAATACTAAGCATCTCATTAAGCGAACTTTGGTGTTTTTAGTTATGCGGCGATCTTTCCATATCTTCGTGAGCTTTTCTATATAAGTAGTACCTAGATACTTTTAAAGCAAAACTCCTCAAACCCCAAGCGGTCTCATGCGACCGCACCTACAAAAACACACTTTATACCGTGTTTTCATAGACTTACATACTACTTTAGTATGAACAAGTTTGGTTATTTCGGTTCTGTGGTTCATCTTATGTATTGTTATCGCAAAATATCGCATATTCTATGCTCGATTCTGTCAAATTTGACGTTGACAGTTAGAGTCAAAAAACTGTCAAAATAAATCCAAGACTGACTGACTGACTGGGTTAATTAACTGGATTTAACTTACTTTTTCATTTCATTCCGCTAACACTTTGCGGTTTACTTTACTGCGCGCGGCGTTTTAAGCTAAAAGTAAATCCATCTTACTATTATTTTCCAAAAAATACTAAGTATAAATCTTTGAATTTGATGAAAGCTTGTAATTCATCCTGGAATTTATCAATAGTCAATTATTTTATCGCATAGCGATAAAATAATACTACCACCCCTCTATCCTTGCGTATCGTTAAAGACTGCACATACATCCAACAGCATAGAGCGGCGATGGGCTCACCACCTGTCACGCTGAGCACAAATTATTGTGCTGTCGCTATTTGGTGAAAAGTTGATTAGGGTACATCAAAAGCAATCTCCTGATTGATAGTCGTGATTTTAAGTATGTATGTACAGTCACGAGCACCAATATGTATACACTTTGACTCTTATTCCATTGTATTAAGAGTTACAATTGTTTACATATTTTTTCTCGTGACTGTACTCATGTAATTATTTTTATATTAATTCCTTAATGGGCCTACTTCATTTAGGATTGAGTGAGTGGTGACCCAAGGTTGGTTTCAATAGAGACCAAACGTTTTATGTTTCAATAGAGGTACCGGATGACACTTGTAGACCCGAGGGCACTAATCAAATCAATCAATCAATCTAAAAGTACTCAGCCACATTAGATCGATAAAAAAATTAAAAAGGTTGAAAATATTGTAAGATTTTATTATTTAAGTCACATCCCAATTATTAAGTTTTGGTAAACGGAACACAATGTGTTCCGTTTCCGTAGGTCATACACAAGTTTGTTTGATGAATGATGACCAATTTAATTATATTAGTTTCATTATGGTTTTAGTTGTTAATGTTTAATGTTATTAATATTATTAAATTATGTGAAGGATTAGTAATGTAATATGTGTTAGAAGCATTTGTTAATTTTAAAAAAAGTAAGAAAACGTTTATGACCGTGACATGTGTGGATCGGTAGAGAGAGGTTCTAAAGCAGAGGGCGCTGTTTTTTACTTTGAAGAACGGTTTTGAAACGAGATTGATTGATTCGGACTGATTTTCTGTAAAGAATTGTGATAATTACTTATAAAGAGCGTGTAAACTAATAAATTAAGTTGATAAAATGATTGGATTATTTTTATTCGATCGATCTCTCATAATATTTATAGAATGTTGAAATTTTTTAGCATAATTTTCCAATACCTATGTAAATTTTTTGCAACAAAATTTGGGCTAAAAGGTCCCAGGTTTGATTCAAAAGGAAGGGTACATCTTTGTGTGCTCTGTTTGGTTGGTGGTAGGGCTTGTTAAGTCCGCCTGGCTAGGTACCACCATCTTATCTAAAGTCTTACACCATAACAATGTTATGCATTGTTGTATTTCTACGTTAAGAGATGAGATAGCCAGTTCTTCAGTGGTTGAGGATTCCAGGTGAAACGCGCTTCCATTTTCGGCTTTATCGTCACTTACCATCAGATGAGATAAAAACCGTAGTGGACAATAAAAAATATTCCTTCTAAATTCTAAAGGCCCCAGTACACATTGGCGTATGTTGGCCCACTGCCGGCCATCGCCATTGTGTAGGCGGGCAATTTGTCGACATACGCCAATGTGTACTGGGGCCTTAAGAAGTTACTCGTCTTCCTTGGCACACTCGTGCTGCTGTTCGTAGAACTTCTGTTGTAGATAATTCCGATAAAATTTTATAGCCACAGCTTTTGGATTTTTAATTCTTTAAATTCGGAAACTATCTATTTGTTATTTCGTTTGATTATGTCATCGCAATCCGTCGGCCGTATACTTTGTTATTGCATTTAACATTGTAATGACGCCACACATTTTTTTCATGGTAGGTAAACAGTGTTTCAAATCAGCACATGGAGGAGTCAGAAAATACACGCTGGGCTAATTCGCGTTGGTTTTGAATTAAAAGAATAATTAATAATTAAAATAAATTACTACTTAATTACCCCTGGTACCGGCATATTGTTTACTTAAAATTTTCTACTTTTTAAATGGATTCGTAAAATTTCAATAAAACACAGATATATGAAATAACGATATGTATTTGTAAAAAAGGTCTTCATCTTTCCATACTTACATATTTTTTTGTCTTATTGCTGCCAATAGAAAAATGATACATCAAATTGCTTCCTTAATGCCAATTACAATGGATTTATAAATATTAATTAATTACTTAATCAATAAAAATTGGAAATGTATACTTAATCGTTTTACAAAGTTAAATCTGATTTTACAGATTAACATCTTATTTATCTACCATTTTGCCTTTTGTAAATTATGTTTTATTTTCCAATTTTTATTTAACACTGCAAAAAAAAGAAAGAAAAGAAACACCCTTCCGGAGATTCTTACCGGCTCTTCTCAGTACAAGGTCTCCCGCCAGATGGCGTGGCGACATTTACAATTTCTCAAACATTGAAAAAAAAACGTTTATTTAGCTAATTTTTTGCTTGATAAAATCAAAGCGTTTTTATAGTGGACTCAGCTAAATAAACTTTTTATTTGTGTTTTCTACAAACTATTTAGTTCTCTGTATTTTACTTTAGCATGCAACGTTTTACTACAACTGGCTCATTAGAAGTTTGTATGGGAAGGCTATTAAAATGAATAGTACCTACTCGTATATAAAACGTTGGTTGTGAAGTAAACATTTGTCAACAGTATTTTGGCTAAACATTAGTGATTCATCATTGGGCGCCATCTTCATTATGAAGTTTAGAGACATTAGTGATCCAGAACCAATCCATAGGTAATAGTTATGGACAAATTGCCAAGTAATTATGGACGAATTGCCTAGTCAGTGTCGCATCATTTACTTTTATACGTTCTAACCAGTTCGATCCAGTCCAAATGGTCGAGGACACTAGTATACATCCCTGGGGAACCCTCAGTGCCACAGTGGACGTTACCAGTACTGGTGACACCCCACAGCTCAAAGCGACTCTTCTTCCAAACTAGCGGGCCTCCAGAATCACCGCGGCAAGTATCAACTCCTTTCTCTCCTCCAGCACATATCACGGGAGTTGGTAGTATGGAGGTGCTGAACGCCGCTTGACAACGACCCGGTTCCCAGTATGGCAGCTTCAAGTCTTTCTTGACGTCGACGTAGACGCCTCTGGTGGTGTTCTCGCCCCAACCTGATGATAGGAAGGTGACGTCACCCACGATCTTCCCCGTCGGAAGGCAGGCCGGTCGGATGGTATCTGTTGAAAAAGACTGAGGTAAGTGGAAAGTAATTTAAAACGTAATTATCGTCCCATAAACGTTTCACTGTTGGGCAGAAGCCTTCCAATGTGGATAGAATAACAAAAAAACAAAGTCAACTAAGTTTAAAAGTACACTGGCCTGCAAAAATAAGTATCACACTTTTAAAATTTCATTTTTTTTCAAACTATAAAAGATAGAGATTTAAAATAAAAAACGTTTTATAGCAAATTTTATCAGCTTTCTTTGAAACAATAGTAAATTATACATTAGTAACATTTTTAAGTATAAAAAAAGACAAAACAATATTTACAATTTTAAAAGTGTGATACTTATTTTTGCAGGCCAGTGTAGTTAACTAAATAACGCTCAAATAACTAACGATTTACAACTAAGTAGCTAAGAAAAATCTAAATATCTTTCCAAAATAACATTGTGAGCTTTATTCGACAAAGTTAAATGTATTAGTAGACGTTCGTAGTGTTCACGGACGAGGAAAAATAGAAGGACTCTGCGTCATTTCTTCTTGCCAGTATTATTATGTAAATACGGCACACCCCTACACAAAGGTAAGCCGATCGGCCGTCATTGTGATGTTCAACCATCCCCGTGACGGCACACGCCAGCATAAAGGTTGCTTCACTTGTAAATATCGCGGCGCGGAGTCCTTCTGATTTTACCGTTTTTGATAGTGTTGTTAGTGTTTATTAGCGCTCTATTACATCTCGAATGTGATTTTTGCGTAAAATGCCCATTTTCGCATTTTGTAGTAGTAGTAATTTTGCAGTTGTAGTTATCGTTTTTATCGAAATAGGATAATAAATTTGTGCATAATATTACAAATCTCCATTTTGTGAGCATAAGTTGAATTCGGACGGCCGGCGCATCGCACTTTGTAGTAATTTTGCAGTTGTATTTATCGTTTTTATCGAAATAGGATAATAAATTAATTATAATACGTTTATTCCTCATGAAGTAACAATTACTCTGGTATAAATTTTGCTCAATAATATTATCGTAGATATGAGAAATTCACAGTTAACTTATAGCGATTTTCGAAGTTTTTTGGTTTGGAATAAGATTTTTTTTTCTATTTAAAAATCAATGATATCTTAAAATTCCGAGGCCGCTACGCATTATTCGACTATATAAGAGATAAGATTATATTTTTTTTATTTCACTTGTTTAGAACAGTAGTTCAATCGATGAGCTCAAAAAAGTGCCTTTCCGCACTTTATACAAATCTTTCTCTGCAATTTTGGGTTTAATTAATAAGTTAAGCATAATTTACAAAAATCGAGGCCGCTACGCACTTTCAATAGCTATTATATTCTATTTAATAAGTCATAATTGTTAATGTATTTTTGTTTCTGAGATCCATAAAGCCAAAATTGGCCATTTTACGCAAAAATCACAGTCGAGATGTAATAGGCCTCTTAAGAAACACGGATTAACCCAATACACCTGCGTTCTATCTATACCACTCTAGGACTATGACTAACACAAAATAAGGCAACTACTTTTTTTGTTAAAGAATGAGGAAACTCCTGACCTTCATCTACATTAGATGCACGGCTATTATCCCCAAAGGGTTAGTCAGAGATTATAGGCAATAAGGACCGCAAAGTAGTCCACTTTTCACCAAATGACAACTGCACATGTGCTCAGCGTGATAGGTGGTGAGCCCATCGCTGCTCCATGCTGTAGGATGTATGTGCATGTCTTTAGTCCTTTAGTCGCCTTTTACAAGGGGAGAGGGTGAGGACTAGAGGTAGTATTCTTTTCTTGAGCCGCTTCTTCATCTAACAAAAATGAAAAGGTAACTTCATTGAGAAGCGTCAAATTTCCATTCTCACGCCAATTATCTAGACGAAGTTATTTACATAAGCTATTTTTGAATTAACCATTGCATACGATAAGCATGCTAAATTATTTGTATCCAGAGCAATACCGCAAATTTATACGTCGTCAAATAACAACATAAATCTAAAAATAATAAATAAGTAAGTAATAATACTATGATTTAACGCATAATTTACCGGTTTCGGACAGGAAAACGATTCGTCTGGTTATTTATTATGCTGCTAAACAATTATTACGCTTGAGTACAAACTACTACGAACTAGATTCTAATTAAAAATATTTATTTGGCTTCACATTATCACAAAAATACCAAATTAACAAAGTTGAAACCAAAATTTACAAAAGCACTATGTACCTATTTAAATAATTCTTAAAATGAATAATACAGTGAAACCAAAAATAATACAGCTCAGCACAGTTAGATTTATAATGTACCTAGTGTGAATTGCCTAATACTTAAGGGGTTTTTGATATTTACAAAACACAAGAGGACCGCTCGCGACTTCGTCCGCGTGGACCCCGTACCCCCGTGACGAAATTTTGAAAATATTTTATCTGTCAGCCGGAGAAAGTGTAGCTTCCCAACGGTGAAAGAATTTTCTAAATTGGTCTAGTAGTTTCGGAGCCTATTCAAGGCAAACAAACAAACAATGAAATCTTTCCTCTTTATAATATTAGTGTAGACTAGCGGCCGGGCAGGCAGCTGCCCTACTCCTGTGTAGGTCACATGTTTTTGGTCTTTACACGGAACTAGTTCTGGTATTTGTTTAAATCCCTAGATTAGTATAGGGAGATGATAAAAACATGTTTTTATTTTAACATCCTCGTGATTTAATCAAATCACATAGGGAATTGACCAAATCTCTGTTTTATCATATCCCTGCGACACATACACTATACACTACTTGGACGAGGAGCGCGGGGAGTCAGGTCACATGAGTTATTTCCTCATGTGGCCAGGTGTAAGAATGAATGAATGGCGCTAAAATAAGTAAGTGTGTTCTACTACTTATAATAATAGAGCCACAGAATAAATAATAGTACTATAGAGCGCGCGTGCATTCTAGTGACATTGAAATATTAAATAACTAAAATAATAATAAAAAATACACTATGACATAATATCGCCTTGTGTCACAGAATAATATTACTACTTGTCTATCTAGTCTAGAGCATAATGCCTGCCTAGGTTGCTATAAATTGAATTTCTAATGTGTCTGGTTCTAGGACTGCTGAGCTCTTAAATAAAAATACCTTTATAATATTTTGCAATAAGAATTACCTATATAAATACAAAAAAAATCATCTGAACACAAATAAAAATAAATAAATCAACTTTATTTTTAAAACTCTCACTTTCAAAGTCAAGGCCGGCCGGCCCTTTTACTCAATGTCAACAACTACGTTGTCATATCAACATCCAATCTATAATCTACTTATATTATTAAAAATCAATTGCTGAAATGTTATACGCGCATCACTTCAGAACGACTTGATCGATTTGGCTGTTTCTTTTTTTATTGTACAATTAATCACGACTATTGTCCCCGAAGGGTTAGTCAGAGACTAAGCAATGAGGACCGCAAAATCAGTCTGCCATAGTCCACGTTTCACCAAATGACAACTGCACATGTGCTCAGCGTGACTGGTGGTGAGCCCATCGCCGCTCTGCTGTTGGATGTAGGTATGTGTCTTTAGTCCGTTAGTTGCCTTTTACGACACCCGAGGGAATATGCCGCAACACACACAGCTTAGCTTAGTGATTAACTAATGATGACTAATATTGTGGTCCTAATATAAAAAAGTACAAATGACCTACACGGCGAAATATACGATATAACATGACTAAGTTTCAGTAACCACAGTAATATCACTACAGTGCACTCGCCCCTTTTTTTGGCATGGGTGCTCGAATGCTCTACTAATAGTAGAAAACAATAGTTGAGATATTTGAAAAAATAGATGGTTTTTAAATGATAAAACTGAAATAATATTAGTCATCTAATTATTATTACACACAATTATTTCAATTAGTATGTATTGTAATAATTCAGTATGTATTGTAATAATTAGTGTGAGATTGAGATAGTGTATTATGTAATAATTAGTGTGAGATTGAGAAGGTTATTTATTATATTATTAAAGATTCCACCAACCAGTATAGGGTGCTTTGTGCGCCAACGTTAGTACAGCAATGTCGTGATCCCTCCCGTTGTAGTCGGGGTGATGAGTGACTGCTTCAACTTCAATCTTGACAGGCAGGTGAGCGCAGACGCCCTCAACGCAGTCCACCTCCTTGGAGAGGTCGTATTCGCCCAAACGAACGTACAACCTGCAAGTTAATAGGAAATGTATTAAAAGACAGAATTAGACTAGTTAGTAAACGTGTCGCGCAGCAGTGAAAGAATACTACCACCCCCTGCATATTGTTCTACTTACGTTAAATAAGTAATACATCAACATTTAGGAAAATATTTCCGCGGTTCCCGGGATTCTCGGGGCGTATCCATATTAACACTAACATTCAAGTTCATTGACCCCAAATGGCACTATCTACGCCTATCACTGGTTATGACCCAACCTTTATGTGGAAAGGCCTGGCCCACGTTTATAGGCTGATGATTTGATTTGATACTTATGCACAACGGGTGCCTAAAATTACACTAGGCTAAAAGTAAGTGTTACCTTGCGTTGTAGCGAGGATGGATGAAAAACAATTACAAAAAAGGGGCATGAGGCGAGAGTGAAAGGGATAGTCGGAAGGGGAAGACCTCGGCGAACGTACTTAGATCAGATCGGTGACGTTCTCGTTTAAGGTCATATTAACAGCATCCTAAACCGAAGAGTATGTATAAAGAACGTTATGATATAGTACCTAAGTGAAGCAAAGGATGTGTCTCAGGATTAAGATTGCCCCCTTTTTTAGGACGGCTAAAGTATTTTTTCATTTTGTTAGTAGAAAAATAAAGTACATGGCATAAAAAAAAGTATTTACAAGCATATTTTTTGTTGCTCTTTGCGACATTTAACAGATATTTGTCTTTTACGTAAATAGACTATTGAGCGTACTTTATTGGTGTCCTGGATTATAAAGTACGCCTACTTACATGAAAAAGAGGACAATACTCCATTTTAAGGTACGGGTGACAACGCTAGCAAATGGAAAGCTGTGGTCTCTGCCTACCCTCCGGGAAGCGGGCCTTATGTAAGTATGAATGTATGTATGTATTTCTGTACCTTGCGTTCTTCGTCTTGGCTTTCTTCACGCAATGGGCGGCGGTGATGACGTGGTGCTGGTCTACCAAGGTGCCGCCGCATCGTCTCTCGTATTTCACCCCTCGCCTATAGTACTCGAGGTGGACCAGCCAAGGATGCTGATGCAGAGGGTTGGGTGAAGCCACCACGCCGCACTGGTGTTCTAAAACAATTGCTTAAGTATATTACATCTACAATCCTATAATGCAGGCAGGCATTTATGCAGGCCGTCATGAATGGGTGCGCTTGTTACCGTGCTTGTTCCACGGTGAGGAGCGCTCTCATTATTTTGGACTACATCGGCTGCTTACCATCAGGCAGAATGTAGTCACTATGACATGTCACATTTAAAAAAACGATTAAAAGAATACTACCACCTCTTCTCTTCCCTTGGGTGTCGTAAAAGGCGACTACCGGACTAAAGACTGCACATACATCCAACAGCATAGAGCGGCGATGCGCTCACCCACTGTCACGCTGAGCACTGTGCAGTCGCTATTTGGTGAAAAGTGAACTATGGCAGAGGACTGCTTTTGCGGTCCTCATTGCCTAGTCTCTGACTAACCCTTCGGGGATAATAGTCGTTATTATATGTATTTTACATACACTCCCGACCTGGGGCCTTACCATCAACTGTTACCTGTACTTACCCGTGGTACTACCGATGGTCCAACTGGTATTACCACGGGAGATTTTACATTACCCGTGGTACTACTTATCAATTTAATATTCCCTACAAACGTATTTCAAGGTATGCATAAGCTTGAAAAATCGAGTTCTATAGCACCTTTTTCAAATATGTAGGTAAACAAAACAAAAAAACAAAAACAAAACAAAACAAAAACAAAACAAAAAACCAAAAAAACAAAACAAAGAACAAAAAAAAGGTTCTACAACACTCAATTTTTCAAGCTTGTGCATACCTCGAAATACGTTTGTATGAAATATTAAATTGATAAGTAGTAAGTACCACGGGTAATGTAAAATCTCCCGTGGTACTACCAGACAGGATAGTAGTACCACGGGCTAAAAAAAAATCCGTGGTACTACCAGTTGGTCCATCGGTAGTACCACGGGTAAATACAGACTGTTACTCTTAGGGTGGATTCGACCAAACTGGAATAAGACTTACTCCGAGATTAGTAGTAGTAGGTACTAGCCCCCGATGCATGCTGCATTATTGAATTTTTTTTACGCTTAATTAATGCGATCCTGAAATCCGCTGGAACTAAATAAGGCGTTCGCAAAATATATCCAACATGAAATATTGATTCGCTAAAAAATGCGATACTGAAATCCGCTGCAACTAAATAAGGCGTTCGCAAAATATATCCAACATGAAATATTGATTCGCTAAAAAATGCGATACTGAAATCCGCTGCAACTAAATAAGGCGTTCGCAAAATATATCCAACATGAAATATTGATTCGCTAAAAAATGCGATTCTAAAATTCGCTGCAACTGAATAATCCGTTGGCGAAATTCCCCTAACAAATCCTTCAATCTTACTATGCAAATTCCCCCATACGAATATTGCATAGTAAGATTAACGTAATACTACTGGTCTAAGAGATGACGGCAGCCCTGATTCCTGTAAAAGTGTTACATCTCAAAATAACAATATTTTAGTGACAACTATGCAGTTTTTAAAATAAATTTAGAAGGTGGAAGAATTATTATTGTTTTAATAAAACTGAAATAATTCTAATCTAATTTAATCTGAATGAAAGTTTTGAAAATAATAGACTTTCCTATTTTTTAAACACAATTTTCATTGCACTGAAAAGTTGTCGAGATATAATCACTTTCAAAGGATGCACAGTATCAAAGTATAAAGAGTAGGTACAATACTCTCCTCAAAGGATTAAGTGCCTCTGTAGGAACTTCTCTCCTATTATCCCAGAGGATTAGTTAAAGAATAGGCAATGAATCGGAAAAGCAGTCTACTGCCACACCCACGTTTCACTAAGTAATAACTGCACATGTGCTTAGCATGATAGGCGCACATTTTAGCCCATCATTGATTATTTTACGATATCCTTAAGTTTTTTAAGTTAATTAGGTTAATAAGTAGCTTTACCAATTACCGTACATATCAACCTGTAAGTATACTTAATTAAATTAATTACCTATCGTTTAATTTTGTTATTTACTTTTATCAACTAAATGTTGATAATAAACATTAGAAATAAACTTAACCTTTGTCTTTTTATTACTACTATTTCATTACTTTATGCTGTGCAAAAAAACTTAATTAACTTGAGGTAAGTATTTAAAAGAAGAACAAAATACGTAGGTAATAAATAAATACTATGCTGGTAGCTACTTTGGTCACAACGTTTAAGTATGTTATATTACCCTGGTATTAGCCATACAAAAGGGCAACAACGCCTTTATAAATCTGTGGCAACGCTGTCAGCGATTTAGGGACATATCGCGCGGCAGCGATTGACTTAGATATTTTTTTATGTATAAGCTGAGACCAAATAAAAAGTTTTTATTTGGTCTAAGTGTACAAGATACTTTTAGATAATTTGTTTTTGAGTTACTCAGAGTTAGTTTATCATTTATTAATGTTGTTTTGTTGTTTAAAAAAAACACTATTATAAAGATTAAATTAAAATACAAACTGAATTACATAAATACAATAAAAACTTTTTATTAGTTTGTAGGTTTATTATTATAAATGAACAGGTAGCTACCTACAAAATTGCTGTGCCCAAAAAGGGCGACTAACTTTTTTTTGTCTGATAATCTTAGAAATCCATCATACCTTCGTGTTGCTCCTGACGGGACACCACCTTCGCTGCAACCACTTCACACACACACAGAACAATGAGGAACTTCATGACTAATATCACTTTCAAGTGCTAACTTAATCAAATCTCTTCTAACTCTGACCTCTTTTTCACTTTCCAAAGCTTTTATATTTGCCGAAATTTTAGGTATTGTGATTATAATAGTATTGTGACCCGTTTCTTTTTAAACCGGTTTGGAATCCTGATCCTAATTAAGGCTTTGAGGATTAGGTGACGGAACAACTGTCAAGGCATAGCCTAGTATAGTTGTTGACCGTAGCACCCTTGGGGCGACAGTGGGAAGATTGACGAGACGTTTGCATAATGAAGCTTTTATAGTGAATTATGGTTTTCCCGTTACAGTTGGGCTGCGGTTTGTATGCCAGCTATGTGTTGCTGTTGTAAAGTAGGTACAGTCGCAAGCAGATCAACCAACCACAAAATGTCGATTCTAAAATGAGTTTTAAACCTTTTAGTGTTATAAGGATCAATATTAAATAAATTTAGGATTTAAAAAATTTGTTCGTTTTGAATAGGTTGATTTGCTGGCGTGTATAAATAATATCCTTAATGTCTCACTGCTGCATGTCGATTCTATAAGACTGGGATGTGAAAGTCTTCCGTCTGACATTAATAATTAATTAACATAAGTATATAGCTTAAGTCAAAAATCGAACTCTAGTAGTCTAAGCAACATAGAGATCGATTATAAATTTAATTTAATCTCGGCTGTTAGCCAACGGTAATTTGAAAGAACGTAAAGATTCAAGAAATCGCGCGCCGCGCCGCTAACCGCCAAAATGGTTGTGGCGGAAAGGCGAGTCTTTTACCCGCTAGCTATTACACCGCCGCCTTACGCCTGCCATATTCCTTTACAACGGCTATGAGTTTCAATGATATGACTCTCCCGTTAGGTATGTAATTTTCACAAAACGATGAATTATATTACGTAAGTACACTACGTAACTTTAAAATGTATGAATAATACATGTCTTCCTACCTAGCGGGGGCCCCCGAGCTCGACTCATAAAACTAATGACAATGCTTCAGTTGCTCAATGTACCTTTAGAATTTATCAACAGGAATCAATGTACCTCAACCGTTTTGACAGAAATTACGATAAAACACCTGATCTTCCCAGCTGGGCCCTCAGCTGTATAATGCTCGAAATACATAAAAAATATACTGATCGAATGTACCTCCCGATTTATGTATTAAATTAAAGAAATCCTTATTAGAACAGAAGAAATTCAGCTTGAAAGTTTGGTCTTCCTAGCAGGGCCCTCTGTAATCGTAGTGAATACGAATAAAAAGAGAACATACAATTTTTATGTTTTTCCAATGTACCTCTTAGTTATTCGCAATTTACTAAATTACAGTACACGCTTGTGGTAAGGTAAGGTCAGCAACAGGTAATATTTGCTGCAATGAGGGTAGCTGTAAATAGTTTGTCATATTTATTTTATCATCAGTTGGACTTAAAGTAAATAATAATACCCGGAAAATCATAGCTCATTGCTTAATCTAGGTCAGACAATAATTACATTTATAAATAAAGTATGAAGTAAGTATATAATATTATTATTTATTGTGTAGGTATATATTGTATATTGCTCTGTCCTGTAAACTGTTGATTGTGTTTTATTTCTAATTACCATTTGCTTACCTTTATAATTAAAACAACATTCTCCTAACAAAAAAGCCGTTTTCATTTAGTTAGCATACCTACTTATTTGTTTTGTTGACCTTACCTTACCAAGCTTGTAGGTACTGTTATCAAATCAAATCAAATCAAATCAATATCTCTTTATTCAGTAAACTTAGAATAAGCATTTTGAATCGTCAAAAGTTAAAGGATGGACGGGCACCCGCCCACCCACCCCGCCCATTCAGGAAGTCTTTTAACTGTGGAGAAGAACGGGCGCAAGAAACTCCACAGGTTTATAATAATATAGAAGTAACGACATTTACAAAACAATATGTCGTTACCAAATCATACAACATACAATTAAACAAATTATGAGCGTCAATACAAGTTGGAACATGCCCTCCCTGTCATAGAAGGACATTTTCCATTACAACAAAAAAAAAACATTTGATACGATTACAAAAAACAGGTATTGCTCGATTTTAAATAAAACGAACAACGTCTTACAGTATCTTTGAAATAAAAAGAAAAACTATTAAATACTACCAATAAAAAAAATAAGATTGCAAGAGCAGACCAGCCTCCACAGGCGGCACCCGTTCACGAGTATGACATGTGAATCAGCCATCGCTTCGCTCAACCATGTTTTAGGGAACGTAACGACCCGACGCACATGCCACCACCGCAGAGACACTTTAAGAGAGCATGACACACTCGAGCAACTCCAACGAAAGCAAGAGAACAATAAGACAACTTTAAACGCAACATAAATTTTGAGTGGGTACCTTTGTCTGTAAGACACTGCTGTTAAAGGCTATCATACCAGCGTAAAATTAATTATTAAAAAAAAAAATATTGCTAAGAAAATAAAATGTGAAAATATTATTATAACCAGGCTGTTTTGTCTTCTAAATATTCTTTAACTGTATAATAACCTTTCTTATGTAAACAAGATTTTACATGATTCTTAAACTTATCTAAAGGTAAATCTTGTACAGTACTTGGTATTTTATTATAATAGTGTATACCTTGCCCCAAGAAAGAGCCAAGAACCTTTTGTAACCTAAACAGTGGCATTACTAGTTTTGACTTACTTCTAGTATTGAAATTGTGTACATCACCGTGTTTAGAAAAAGAGTTAATATTGCACCGCACAAAAACTATACAATTATAAATATATTGCGATGCAACAGTAAGGACACCAACTTCCTTAAAAATATTTCTCAGAGAAGTTTGTGATCCCAGTCTATAAATGGTTCTTATTGCTCGTTTCTGTAAAATAAATTTAGTTTGAATATCAGCCGCTGTTACCCACAAAAGGACGCCATACGACATGACACTGTGAAAATAACTAAAGTAAACAGTCCCAGCAGTTTCAACATCTGTTAATTGTCTAATTTTTCTAATGGCGTAAGCTGCTGAACTGAGTTTGCCGGCCAAATTCGATATATGCGGATTCCATTGGAGTTTTGAGTCCAGGGTTATCCCTAGGAAAACTGTCGAATCTACCAAATCTAATTTATCACCATTCATTCTAACATCGGTTTGTTCGGTCTTGACATTTGGTAGTGTAAATTTAATACATTTCGTTTTTTTAGCGTTTAGCTGTAAATTGTTAGCAGTAAACCAACTAAGTACCTCTGAGAGAGCATTGTTTACATCGTCAAAATTATTCTTATTCCTAGTCACATTAAAAATGAGTGAAGTATCAGCTGCAAACAACTGTTACTTACCAATATCATAATTTTGTATCTAAATTTTGTAAATTGCGAAAAACTAAGAGGTACGAGTACATTGAAAAAACATTAAATTGTATACTTGCTCTTTTTATTCGTATTCACTATGATTACAAAGGGCCCTGCTAGGAAGACCAAACTTTCAAGCTGAATTTCTTCTGTTCTAATAAGGATTTCTTGAATTTAATTAAATTTAATTTCGAGCTATATACACCGGCACATACATTATACCATAGACAAATATATTATATATCGTCCTTGATTATACACAGCCGGAGGGCCCAGCTGGGAAGATCAGGCATTTTATCGTAATTTCTGTCAAAACCGATGAGGTACATTGAATCCTGTTGATAAATTCTAAAGGTACATTGAGCAACTAAAGCATTGCCATTAGTTTTATGAGTCTAGCTCGGGGGGCCCCGCTCGGTAGGAAGACATGAATAATAAGTAGATATTCAATACAATTTTAAAACTATAATATACCTACCTACACGTGTCCATTGTTTTGATGACATCCGTGGTCTAGTGGATAGCACGCCGGTTCTTGCGTCGGTGTCGTCGCCATCTTTCTGAGGTCTCGGGTTCGATTCCCGGTCGGGTTTAATTAGAAATAACTGTTTATCTCAATTGATTTTGTTTCTGGGTGTGTTTACTTTGTAAGTAGTTTTATCCGTTATGTAATTAAAAAAACATTCCAAGTGCGAGTCGGATTTGCGCACGAAGGGTTCCGTACCATTATCTATACAACACTAAATACAACTAAATATTCTGTGAATATTTCAAACGTCTACCTATTGCCGTTATTAATATCGAGCAAAAAGCGGCAAAAATAATCACTTTTGTTGTATGGGAGCCCCCCTTAAATACTTATGTTATTCTGTTTTTAGTATTTGTTGATATAGCGGCAACATAATTACATTATGTGTGAAAATTTCAACTGTCTAGCTATCACGGTTCATGAGATACAGCCGGGTAACAGACTGAAGGGCGGACGGACAGACAATGGAGTCTCATGACGTCTCTTCACATCGGCAGACACGCAGACGTCATCTGCGGGATGCGTCGGCCGACGTGTAGGGGGGTGAATCGCGCCAAAAATTGCGGTATATAACGTCTGCAGACGCAGCAGAAGTTAAATACCTACCACAGACGCGCAAATCACCCCCTACACGTCGGCCGGATGCGTCTGCCGATGTGAAGAGGGGGCTTTAGTAATACCACAGAATAACTAACGGTAATACGGTCCCGTTTAGTTAGTAAATATATAAGTACATAGATACACAACTATCATTCCCAAAGGCTTAGGCATAGACCAGGCAATGAGGACCGCAGAAGCAGTCCGCTGCCATAGTCCACGTTTCACTAAACTACAACTGCACATGTGCTCAGCGTGACAGGTGGGGAGCCCATCGCCGCTCTATGCTGTTGGATGTATGTGCAGTCTTTTGTCCGTTAGTCGCCTTTTACGACACCCAAGTGAAGAGAGGAGGTGGTATTCTTTCACCGCTACGCGACGTTGTGTTCAAACTGGAAAATCGATAACAGTAAAATTACATACATATCGGCAATAATTATCAATTACCAATTTGTTAGTTCATAATTCACAACTATTATTCATAATATAATAGACTTAATCAGGTTCTTCTTTTATTATTCCTTAAATTGTTGGCATCTGAGTAGAGTTTAAGCGATATGAAAATGGTATAGGTACTCTATGAATATGTTTTGTTTTATAAAAGGAGAATATTTTTTTATATTCGGCAAGAGTTTACACTTTGTAAAGTTCAAATAATTATATTTGTAGCAATTTAGATTTAATTTTTCGAGTTTAAATTTAATAACTTAAAGCACGGTTAGCTATTTACATAGGTACATAAATACCTACTACTCTGTCAAGAAAGTACCGGGAAAAGATCAATAATACTCAAAATATGCTCCTTCAGAAACGATACACTTACGCCAATGAATAATCCTATCATCAAAACATTTTTTAAACGCTTTTTCCGGATTTGAGTTCCGGTCTCGCCGCGAATTTTCCTTTATGTCTTCTACCGAGTGAAATCGGGTGCCAACGACGTGGTAATTTGAGTTAAGAAAGAAGTCGGCTGGAGCCATATCTGGTTTATAAGGTGGTTGCTCGATTGTATTTGTTGAGTTTTCGGTACAAATTATTTTACAATGATGGCCTTGTGCGAGCGCATTATCGTGGTGCAAAATCCAAGAATTTTCATTTTACAAATTTGGCCTTTTTTATCGAATTTGCTCTCTTAAACTCCGTATAACGCTCAAATAATATTCTTTTATTTACCGTTTGACCTTCCGGCAAGAATTCCGAGTGCACAACACCGTGATAGTCAAATAAAAAAGTCAACGTGACTTTGACTTTTGATCGACTTTGGCGTGGTTTTTTCGGTTTCGGTTCAGTCGAAAGGCGCCACTCCGAAGTTTGTTGACTAGTTTGCATGTCAAACTTGTAAACCTACGTCTCGTCACCAGTAACGATGCGTTGCATGAATGTTGGGTCGGAATTGACTCGTTCTAGCATGTCCTGAGCGACTCTTATGCGATTGAGTTTTTGGAGAAAATTCAGGTCTTTTGGGACTAGCCGAACGGCAACATGTTTCATACCCAAGTGATTATTTAAAATGGTACGGATCGACTTGTGAGACACAGAAAGTTCAGCGGCTATCTCTATCAAACTTGAATGAGGATTTTCAGTCACCATTTCATTCACTTGTGCGATGTTAACTTCAGTTGAAGACGTTGATGGCCTACCAGAGCGAAGCAAATCATCCATCACATCTCAACCACTTTTGAACGCTTTGTACTACTCATAAGCACGTGTTTTTGATAAAGTCGATTTACCGTAAGCCTTCTGTAACATTTTCAGTGACTCCGAACACGAAATTCCATTGGTGACGCAAAATTTAAGACAAACTCTTTGTTCGATGTTTTTATCCATTATGAAATTCGCAATACACACCAGTTATAAACTAACTAAAAACAGCACTGTATTTAATCTAAATAACAGATGCAACTCAAACTCCGCGCCAAAATGGATAACAGTTGTGCCAATCTAACAACAAATAAAAACAAGAAATGGAATCATAAACAAATCATCCGTTCGGAAAACTTTTTTGAGAGATTGTACATTATACATTATGATCACAGCTATTATCCCCGAATGGTTAGTCAGAGTCTAGGCAATGAGGACAGCAAAAGCAGTCCTCTACCATAAACCACTTTTCACTAAATAGCGACTGCATACCTATGTGCTCAGCGTGACAAATGGAGAGTCCATCGCCGCTCTATGCTGTTGGATGTATGTGCAGTCTTTAGTCCGTTAGTCGCCTTTTAAGGACATAGAGAGAGTGGTAGTATTCTTTCACCGCTACACGACACGGTTACGGTGTTTATATTTGACAATTAAAAGAGAGGTGAACACCTACCATGAACACCTACTATGTTAATGAAGAGCTCTGTGGCAGATGAAGTATATCCCAGTATTGCTTGAGGTCACCTACAATGAATCAAATAAACCAACAACAAGCTCGGTAACTGACAGCGTCCAAGAATCTGAAGACGAGTTCGTTGATACTTGTGAAGTAATATCATCGGAAGAAGTAATTGAAGACCCTAATAATCGCTCAGTTGCTGGTTCTAACACTAGGTCCCTACGGCCTAGAAATACGCTGAGGCCACCTCGCAGTCTACAAGACTGTGATACGTCCTACTTCACAATCCTAGATACAGCAGAGCCGACGTCTCTGAAAAAAGCTCAGACGTCTCCAAATGCCTGTTAATGGGAGGAGGCAATGAAGGCTGAAATGATAGCTCTTACTGAAAATGAGACTTGGTCGTTTGTTGAAAAACCTGATAATAAGATTATGATTATAGACACTAAGTGGGTTTACAAAATTTAACGAAATAAAGATAATGAAATCGATTTGAATAAGGACGATTTAGGCCCTTTCGTGCTATGTCCCGGATACACAGTAGGGCCCTTTCGTGGTACGGCCCTTTCGTAGTACGGCCCCTTCATGGTACGGCCTTTTCGTGGTATGGCCCTTTAGTGATATGGCCCTTTCTCGTAAGACCCGTTCTCATGTACCGCACTTTCTACTGTGATTATTGACCTAACTTTATATGATAATTTCATAGGAACTTTCATACTTATAGTTAGAGATCAGAAAGCGTCCGTACGTTCGCACTATCCCATTGCCGAGCAAAAGCCTGGCTTGATTATTCGAATTTTGATTCAAAACAAGTAAATAATTTGGAATCACTAAAGAGTTCTTACATGCTAAAGCTCGTAACAATCACTACCTAAGGTGGGAATCGAACCCATCTGAGGTCGCCATCGAGCTGCGTTGACTGACCACTCCGCTACCGACATATTGGTTTTAGACCTGTCAAAAATAATATCAGTGTATTATGAATATGGAATAAACACTACAAGGTAAACATATTTATTTCATTTCATACAGTCTACGTTATCATTCAGTCATCTTTTTAACGTCTCGTTATCTTCAAGCTCTTTCACTCAATCACCGAAGCAATTTGCAGTCCATAGTCCAAGCATACCATTATTACGTAAATTCACGACAAATTATCCTCAAAGGGTTAGTCAGAGACTAGGCAATGACCGCAAGCATGTATTGCCACAGTTTACATTTCACCATATGACAACTGCACATGTTCTCAGCATGATTGATGGTGAGCTCATCGCCGCATCATGCTGTTGAATGTGTTCAGTCCGCTAGTCGCCTTTTACGGCAACCAAGTAAGTAGATGGATTTGGTAGTACTGAGTGTGGTTTCAGAGTCCTGTTCACGTTGACGCTTACCATTCGCGCTGATGGTAAGCACGGGTGGTAAGCGTCACTATACAACAACGGTACAAGACAAGACAACACCTAACTCGTGGCCCGCGTCGCTTTACCCGCGCGGGCGATCAGCGTGACTCTGAAACCAGCCTTACGCTTTCAATAATAAGCCGCCATTACACAGCATTATTGATTTACATAATAATAGGACATAACCACAGGTTTTAAAGAATACCTAAGAACAATCTCGCCCGAAGGAGGTTCACGTTATTATTTCACCGTGAGGCGCCTCTGCGCCACTCCAAATTGTTTATTTAAGATTTAAATTTAAAAATTGTTTATTATCATCATTATCATCCTATAAAGTTTGCTTCACACATATCATTGAAGTCACAGTTCCGACACACAGTGAAAAACATTATTTCATACATTCTCTATGAACGTTGTCAAAAAGAATACGTCCGAGATTTGCCAGTGGCGACACTGAGAGCAATATCACTGACAAGTGGGGATACGTTCATAGAGTGCCGGAACTGTGTCGGAACTGTGACTTCACTGATATGTGTAAAGCAACCTTAAACGTCCCACTGCTAGGCACAGACTTTCAGGAAACAGCACACAGGAAGGATAGGGACGTAACCTACCATACATATACATATATGCAATCACGACTATTATCCCCGAAGGGTTAGTCAGAGACTAGGCAATGAGGACAGCAACAGCAGTCCTCTACCATAGTCCAATTTTCACCAAATAGCGACTGCACAAGCGTCAGTCGCCTTTTACGACACCCAAGGGAAGAGAGGGGTGGTAGTATTCTTAACCGCTCCGCGACACGGTAAGTCACCACCACCCTCACGTTTTCTCAATGCGGGTTGGTGGGATAAGGTTATTAAATTTATAGTTATTGTTGAATATTAGCTGTTCTTTATCCCCTACGGGTAATAATTTTTTCAATTGTGGCGCACCTATGTAAGGTATCATTTGAAAGCGCATTAAATGTACTTTAATCACTTTAGAGGCATCTATTTCAATCAAAATCAATCAAAAAAAATCAAAAACATGGTATTTACAAAAATATTTTGAATTAATTGAATTTTTGTTACCCACCATGAAATGTTTCTTTATTTTTCTCGGAAACGAGTAACTCTTTCAGAATAATTTTGTTTTCTAAAACATGCAGAATTTTATGAGCTATCTACAAATACAAGGTTCATCAAAATACAACTTCAAACGACTGTGCTGTGTCCAATAGACTGGAGCAAGGAGCACTATTACGACGAGTCCAAGCGTGCGTGCGTGCGTCATCGGGGGTTGTGCGGCGGGCTGCAAAGTCACATGCATGCCAGTGTGTCAGCCAAGATCACATCACCTTCAGCGATTTACTCGTTCATACAGTCAACCATACTAATAAAAATACATAAGTTATTAATCAAAAACATAAAAGTAATAAACAGACAAAATTGTCGTGATACTTCTTCGGTAATCTTTAAAAAAATAATGAAATCTGAAAAAATAGTCAAAGCAAAGGGAACGGATCCCCCTAGCATTAAATTAAATGTATGGTAACGGCGTCCCGTCCGTTCACTCTGCAGATGACTGTACCAACGTACACGTAAAAAATTAGACTGAGCTAACTGACGAATTCACAGATTAAACATAGCAAGTTTTCAGAGATCCAAGCTTTCATAGCCTATATCGTATTTTGATGAAACTCCTATCTTGGAAAGTATTCTCTTAGAACTGCGAAATGTTCCATACTTAGTGCTTTTCATTTGGTGACCTTAAACTTCATGTAAACATTAGTCAAAACAGTTGAAATGGTTCGTGAAAACATTGCACACAGTTTGCTCGGTTTGTTAGAAGTTAGCAGGGCGCACTCCGTGCGATGAATAAAGATTCTTAGGTGAATAAATGCAGGATGAAAATGCATTTTTTTTACAATATACCTATTAGGCTGTCTGGCACTTGACCGCCACCTCACCTGATGGGAAGTGATGATGGCGATACGGCCGAAGGTGGAGCATGCCTGTCTACTTAGAAACAGCCTATTAATTATGGAACATTGGAAACTATTACAAATCATATAGTAAAACTCTAAAACGTCGTGTAAAGATATGTAAACGATTACAATACATTATGCAAATGAATAAATCAGACAATAAAATAAAACCAATGTGGAAAATAATTAATATAAAAACAGGGAAAATTAAACGAATATATCATAAAAATATACAATTAACAAAATAATAACAAATTAGATAAATGTCCAAAAACAATATCGAACATATTTAATCAGCATTTTGCCTCAATTGGAGAGAGAAACCCCAACAAAAGTAGCAACAAATCTACACATACGGTCAAAAATTCACCAATCAGCTCTATATACCTTAGTACCTGTAGATCAAAAAGAATTCATACAATTATTAAACAAATGAAAAATAAACACAGTTGTGGCATTGATGATATACCACCTATTCTTCTGAAGCAGTGTGCTGAAGAGTTTATAGAACCTCTTACTTTTCTAATAAACCAAAGTTTCCTTGATGGCCAATTTCCGGACCTACTCAAAATAGCATTAATAAAACCTCTACATAAAAAGTATGATCATACAAATCCAAACAATTATAGGCCAATAGCATTACTACCCACTTTAAAAAAAATATTGACAGGGCAATGTGTAATAGATTGTACACATTCCTCGAAAAGTACGATGTACTTGATGATAGTCAAAATGGCTTCATAAAATAAAGATCGACAACACTAGCAGTATACAAGTATGTTCAAATGGCTCTCCAGCATATAAACGATAAAAAACATGCAGTTGGGTTGTTATTGGATATGACTAAAGCCTATGAGAAAGTTCCTTATGATATATTGCTCTTAAAATTATACGGTTCGGGTATACGTGAGCCCGCCTGCAGTTGGTTTGAATCTCATTTAAATAATAGAAGGCAAATAGTCCAGATAGATTATTACAACCAAAATATTAACGAAATAGAAAAAGTTCTTTCCGAAGAGAAACTCTTGACTTGTTCCATTCCCCAAGGAAGTGAGTTGGGGTGTGTACTTTTTCTTATTTATATTAACGATCTCCCAAAATGCATAAGTAATATAGAATTAACACTACCAGTACTTTAGGCGGACGACGTTTCTGTTTTAATTAAATGTGAAGGAAAGATCACTCACGAAACACTAATCCAAAAAATACTTACTGATATAAATTCATGGCTTCAAGACCATAATCTAGAAATAAACATTAATAAAACTAGGATCATTCAATTTCGATCTTATAAAAAATCACCCTTAGATATTGATATTAAATTCCAGAATACACAAATAGAAACGGTGGATACTTTCAACTTACTTGGGCTTAACATAGATACTAATCTAAATTGAAAGTGATAAAGTTAAATCAAAACTTTCTAAATTTATTTATGCCTTTTTCGAAATTAAATACAGTAGGTACCAATACGGAAACCGCCCTTTTAGCACACTATGTAACAGTGTAAGCGTAAATGATTTATTCTTAAAGGTGCTGCCACACTGCTGTTTAAAAATGTTTTGTCACCTTGATACAAAAGAAATGAATCAGAATTCTAGCACAAATTTGTAACACACAAAGTTGTAGACCGTATTTCAAAAAAATTAAATTACTAACATTAATATCTATATATATAAGTACAAGACATATGTATTTTCGTATTTAAAAACATTAAAATATTTAAAAAGATAAAAGACACTCACAAATTAAACACTTGTCATAAGGATAGGCTTTGCTTACCCACTTCTTGAATTAAAATGCTTCACGAAAGCCAATACTATATGGCTATAAAATATAAAAAACAATAAAATACTATCCAATATAAAACCAGAAACTACAGTTACTCTTTTCAGTAAATACTTAAAACATTACTTAATTTTAAATGCTACTATACCTACACTTGATCAGTTTTTTGCTGATAAAACTTAAATTAATTAGTTTGGCGTACCTACTCTGGTAAAATTAAGTAGATTGTGATGTTATCGTCATTATGTGGTATAATACATAATATATGTTTGTAAACAATATTGCAGGACCTGTAAAAGGTAACTAAGTTGTTAGCACTAAATACTACATACAAGACCTTCTTGTACACTTAATTTCAATAAGTAAATCACTTTGACTTTGACTTTGAAAAACAAAGCCGTCGGTGGCCATCTTTATGACGTCACTGCTGCCCCCTCCACCACTTTAGAACTATACAACAAGCAGTTTCGATATCTGGAGGACACCCCGAACACACCCATACCTGTTGTAGGTATTTACAAAAATTACATATAAGATTTTGTATTTTCTGCCCATGGCCGGCTTACTATAAGCACTTGGCCTTCATCTCACCTGATGGTAAGATTGGCAGGGACTACGAGTATAAGGCCGAAGCGCGCTTTACCCGAAATCAGAGGTGGCGTAAGGCGTGGCCCACGCCTCGCGCCTTTGCACCGCGCAAAGGGCCTCGCGCCAGCAGAAAATAAATTTGAAAAAGTATGGAAAATCCAAAAGTACACACCACAAGGTTTTTCTTATAATTAATACATTAGAATTAATTCTCAAATTAAAGATATTCCTACTCGTCTATATCGTATCGTATCGTACTCGTAATAAAAAAACCGGACAAGTACGAGTCGGACTCGCTCACCGAGGGTTCCGTACAAATTAGTAGGTGCATAATACAATTTATTTTTTTCATTCTTTGTAAAAATCGAAAACTACATCACAAAAATAATTAAAAATCTGTTTAAGCTTGTGCCGTTGAAGCCCATTCATATGATACATGTCACGGTTAACTCAATAAAAAATTTGGACCGCCGTTCCTGGCATAAAGACCCTGTTTTTTAAAGATTTCATTACAAATGTATTATTTTCAGATTTTTCCCTATAATTGTAGTATAAGACGGTAATAATTGCCAAATTTCATAGTTTTAGTCAACGGAAAATACTCTATAAACTTTGATTCCCTTGAAAGCGTCGAAATATACGTTTTTTTGGCAAAAGGACCCTGTTTTTTAGGTAATCCTTGCCAAATTTCATAGTTCTGGTCATCGGAAAATATCCTGTAATTTTGATTCCCTTGAGAGTGTCGAAATATACCTACATTTTTTGGTATAAAGACCCTGTGTTTTAATGATTTAATTACAAATGTATAGTTTTCAGATTTTTATTTATATTTGTAGTATGCCTCATATTTCTAGGTCAACGAAAAATACACTATAAATTTTGATTCCCTTGAGAGTGTCGAAATATACATTTTTTTGGCATAAAGACCCTGTTTTTAATACGTTAACTTAGGATTTTAATTTATCACAGCTTCAAGAGACTGTAGACATGATTATACCGTTTTAATTTCAACTGGATACCTCCACGCATTCCCGAGATAAAGGGTCTTGACAGACAGACAGACGGACAACAAAGTGATCCTATATCCGTTTTTTCCTTTTGACGTACGGAACCCTAAAAAACTATTTAATTTTAAGTGATTTTTTATATAAAATAAAATATATATTCCCTTCTTGCAGCTTCACATGGCCTCGCGAAATGTACCTTGCCCACAATAAGTTTAGGTCTTGCGCCGCCACTGCGGAACAGCACAATACTATTAACATTGTTGAGGCGCCAGACTTTAGATACGATAGTAGTAGCTACCACCAACCAAACCAAGCACGCGATGATGTACCCGCTAGGAATCGAACCCGGGACCTCTAGGTCTAAGACCGATGGCTCAGCCATTACTGAGGGGACCTGGCTATCTTCTCTCATAACTGACCTAACTTTTTACATACTTACATACATATAATCATGACTCAGTATTATCCCCAAAGAGGTTAGTCAGAGAGTAAGAAAAGAGGACCGCAAAAGCAGTCCTCTGCCAAAGTTCACTTTTCACCAAATAGAGACCACTGCACATATGCTCGGTGTTTTTTTTTATAGCAGAAGGAGGCAAAAACGAGCAAGCGGGTCACCTGATGGAAAGTAATCACCGCCGCCCATGGACACTCGCAAAACCAGAGGAATCGCAGGCGCGTTGCCGGCCTTTAAGGAAGGAATAGGCTCGTTTCTAAGATCCCTAAGTCGTAACGGTCCGGAAATACCGCCGCCGAGAGCTGGTTCCACAACACTGTAGTTCGAGGCATGAAATTTCTTGAAAAAACGCACAGTAGTAGACCGCAATCCATCAAGGTGATGTGGATGGAATGACAGTCGATTGCGTGTAGTGCGGCGGTAGTTAGAGGCATGAAATTTCTTGAAAAACGCACAGTAGTAGACCTCAATCCATCAAGGTGATGTGGATGGAATGACAGTCGATTGCGTGTAGTGCGGTGAAGGAAATCAGCGGCAGGGATCAAGCCGAACAATTCCTCAGAACACTCCCCATGATATATACGGTACAATATACAGACAGACGCCACGTCTCTCCGAAGAGCCAGTGGATCCTGAAATAACCGCACGTCGTCGACAATTCGAGTAGCTCTGCGTTGAATGCGGTCAAATGCAGCCCAGAGATGGGAGCAGTATTCCATATGCGGCCTGACCTGTGCTTTATACAGTTGTAAACGGTGGGCCGGCGTGAAATACTGACCCGCTCTATTAAGCACACCCAGCTTTTTCGAAGCTAATTTAGCTTTACCTTCCAAATGACCACGAAACTGAACGTCACTCGAAATATCGACGCCAAGGATCCCAATAGTCGGATTGGTATCAAGGGGAGCTCCCTCAAAGTTCAGAGGTACGACGAAGGGATGTTTTTTCGCGGTAAATACGCAAACTTGTGTTTTGGAGGGGTTAAAGTGGACTAGGTTATGTCAGCCCCAATCCGAGACATGACTTAACATGTTCTCGGTGTCAGTCACAAGTTTGTTCCGGCTCTCGATGACGCTTTCCAGAGAAATATTAGCTCGCCCGGTGTAGAGCGTATCCCCAGTACTGTCGTCTGCATAGCAATGAATGCTGTTGTTATGCAGCATGTCATTGATATGCAGAAGAAACGGAGTAGGGGACAACACACACCCCTGCGGGACTCCAGCATTCACGGGCTTCATGTCGAAGCACGAACCGTCGACTGCGACTCTGATGCTACGCCCAGTAAGAAAGCTGGCAACCCATGAACACAATTTCTCAGGAAGCCCGTATGATGGAAGTTTAGAGAGAAGAGCCCTATGCCATACCCTGTCAAAAGCTTTCGCTACGTCCAAGCTAACTGCCAGTGCCTCCCCTTCACTCTCGACTGCCTCCGCCCATCGGTGAGTAAGATACACTAAAAGATCACCAGCCGAACGACCGCTACGAAAACCATACTGGCGATCACTTAGTAGATGGTTCTCTTCTAGCTACCTTAAGAGCTGGCGGTTTGTAATGGACTCCATTACTTTGGAGAGTAAAGAGGTAATAGCTATTGCCCTGTAGTTGACGGATCTGAGCGATCGCCTTTTTTTGGAATCGGGTGGACAAGGGCTGTCTTCCAAGAGCTCGGGACGACGCCAGTAGTGTAAGAGAGCCGGAAAAGGCGCGTTAGAACTGGTGCCAATTCAGGAGCACGCGTCTGAAGCACAATGGGTGGAACTGCATCAGGCCCACTCGCCTTATGGATATCAAGGGAAAAAAGAGCCTTACGAACTGACCTTTGCAGGAACTGAACGTTTGGCATTGTACAAGCGCAATGCGGTATGGTTGGTGGAGAGTTTTTCCCATCGTCCAAGGTCGAGTTTGATGCGAAAAGAGAGCCCAAGAGATCGGCTTTCTCCTTTGCAATATATGCCAGGCAGTCATCGGTCTTGTGCAATGGTGGTAGGGACGGCTGACAAAAATTCCCTAAGATAGCTTTGGCGAGAGACCAGAACGCACGCGTCCCCGAAGGAAGACGCACTAGCCTCTCGCCGATTCTACCTATGAATGATGACTTCGCCTTGGCAATGTCCTTCTTAAAGGATCTGGCGGCAAAGTTGTACTTCTTTCTGAGCGCACTGGTGTTTGGATCCTTTGATGACACCGCATTAGCCCAGGCTTGGTAATGTTGTCGCTTTTGGCAAGACGCCATTTTGCAGCCACGACCAAACCATGGTTGGGACTTGCCGCCAATGGGAACCACAGAGTTTGGAATGAAAAGTTCCATTCCCTGCAGTATCACATCAACGACAGAGTCAGCGGCGACATCAGGATCATCCAGCGAAAAGCAAACTCGCCACCACGGGTAGGACGCAAAGAAACTTCGCATCCCATCCCAGTCTGCCGACCTATAATGCCAGACTCGACGGCTAGCCGCTGGTTGCGGTTTTGAAGTTTCTGTGAGAGGCACAGTGCTGCGAATCAGACAGTGGTCTGATGAGTCTAGTGGTGCATCAACAGAAACTTGATAACCGTCTGGGTGCGAGGTCAGCAGAAGGTCCAATAAAGAAGGTGCATGGCCCTCCACATCTGGAACTCGTGTTGGCTCGGTTACCAATTAGGACAGACTGTAGGCTAAAGCGAAGTCATGAACGGCTCTACCCGCGTGGTCAGTTGTGCGTGAACCAAGCCATTCGACGTGGTGGGCATTGAAGTCTCCCAATACCACAATCTCGGCCGAGGGGATCCGTTGGAGAAGGGAGTCTGTCGCTGTTTGGACGGTCTCCATAAGTTGGTCAGTTCCGATGTTACCGCTGTGGGACCAATACAGGCACGCGTAGACGCGACGATGACGTCCGCAGTCGACGTGTAGCCACAAGATGAAAATGTCCCTATCTTCAAGATTGCCAAGGCGACGGACGCACATATCCTCCCTGACATAGGCACAAACACCGGCTCGTGGCACAAATGCATGTTCCAGGTTGTATCCCGGATAGTGCAAGTAGGAGATGTCAGGAGGGGGGGATATCTGCGTCTCGGTGAGAAAGAGCAAGGCCGGCTTCGCCGTCTCGAGGTGGTAATGGACGGCGCTCAAGCGGGAGTTAGTGTGGATTCCCCTGATGTTGCAGAAGTCCACGTGAAGCGTAGGAGGGGATGCCAATTCTCTTGCCTTTCTCCTGCCTGCAGCATGCCTTGACACGAGCGGACTTTCGCCCTCCCCAGAATACGTAGGGCAGCCCGAGCGAGAACGCTCAGGGGGGGATTCTCCGACACTGGATGTGTCGGTACCCCCCTGGGGTAAATCTAGATTAAAGTTCGCTGCCATATCAATTGCGAGGGGGGGGGGGGGTCTCCGGAACCCTAGTGTGACAGGTGGTGAGCCCATCGCCGCTTTAAGCAGTTGGATGTATGTGCAGTCTTTCGTTCGGTCCGTTCCGTTCGTCTCACCCAAGGGAAGAGAGAGAGAGAGTGGTAGTATTATTTCACCGCTAAGCGACACGGCTGTTAAGTTTTCATAGTTTACCTAAACGGATCCATAGATCAGCGTTGCCAGACGTCCCGATTTTGGCGGGACGTCCCGATTTTTAAATCAAAATTAAATGTCCCACGCGGGGCAGGCTGAATCCCGCTTTAACTCGGCCGAGAGACAAAGACAAGGGTGGACCGATTGAAAATATCATATTTTTAATGAAATACATTTTCAATAGCTATTTTTGCTCTCTATTGTCACGTAAACGTAAATTAAAACTCAATAAATATTTAAGAACTTCTGATTAAGTATTAACGGTTTTTTTTACTATGTCCTGCTTTGGAATTGAAAGAATCCCGCTTTTTTAACTCAAAAAGTTTCAAAATCCCGACTTGACATAAAAAATATCTGGCGACGCTGCTAGCGGCCACTAGGTAGCTAAGTATATAGTAAGTACTTATTGGAGTCATGCCTTGAACATTATTATTACCCTATTTGGACAAATCAGTTAAAATACCTATGGAATAGTGTTTATAAATGTGTCCATAAATTATTTATATGTTTCTGTAACGTTAATAGACATCATATTTTCATATTTAATTAAATTTGTCCCACCACACAATAATAAACTTGAATGTCTCCTTGTATGTCTCCTTTCGTTCAAAACGAAGCTACCAAAACCAACATTGCGCTTTGATTGCGCTGACGTAAAACCACACGATGATCCAAACTTCCGAAGGAAATCACACAGCCCACCTATTCTGCGCGTGCTGTCAATACCTACGTAACGTGTATCTAACAGGAAAGTTGTACGCTTTAATTAATACGTCACAATCCGTCATCGGACTGCCACGTCATAGCCCGTCTCCTGGGGCGATATAACGCCACGAAAAACCAAGTAGCTTCAGATTAGTTTTAAAAAATGTGATCGGTGATTGCTATTGTTATCTCGTCTCATTTATTACACATTGAGGCAGGATTTCGTGCATAAATTGTGACTGTATTGTTTGAATATTTGGTAATTTTTCCTATTTGAAAGTTACTGAGGGTTTTTCTTCAAAAAGGTCGTCAAAAAAGTATGTAGGTATAAGTAGTATTATAATATATAAAAAATAACTGTTTGATATAAATCTTACAAGATGTAAGATGAATATGTGCAACATTTGTATATAATATTATACAAATACTAACTTTTATTTATCGAAATGTATCATGGGCGTCCGGTAGGAGAATGGGCGTCTATCATATTTTACTACAAAATTCAGATTGCAACGAGGAAAAAAATTAGTAAAATTAATTATTAGATGCTTTATAGACGGCAGATGACTACTTACGTTCTTACTCCTAATGATGTCTCAATTTTACCACCAGAAAATGAGGTGACTGGTGAAAATTCGGGTGAAGAAGATTTTGTAAATACTCGTATACAAAATCTCCCAGGTAGGTACACAACTTAGAGCGAAGGCCAAAGTCGCCTACGAAGAGTCATTGTCTAAAGACGATGAATACCTATGACATTTCCGTATCTCATCTCGCCAAAAGAATAACCTAGTCTTACATAAAATCATAACCCTGCTGATTCTCTGGAATATACTTACAAGTACTTTGGCAAGTGATGGTGTAACCACACCTTTTTAGGGTTCCGTAGCCAAATGGCAAAAAACGGAACCCTTATGGATTCGTCAAATCTGTCTTTCTGTTTGTCCGTCCGTATGTCACAGCCACTTTTTTCCGAAACTTTAAGAACCATACTGTTGAATCTTGGTAAGTAGATGTATTCTGTAAACCGCATTAAGATTTTCACACAAAAATAGAAAAAAAAACATAAATTTTGGTTGATCCTCATACTTAGAACTAAAACTCAAAAAAAATTTTTGCATCAAACCCATACGTGTGGGGTATCTAGGGATAGGTCTTCAAAAATAATATTGAGGTTTCTAATATCATTTTTTTCTAAACTAAATAGCTTGCGCGAGAGACACTTCCACAATGGTAAAAATGTGTGTATGTGTCCCGTAACTTCTAAAATAAGAGAATGATAAAACTAAAAAAAATATATGATGTACATTACCATGCAAACTTCCACCGAAAATTGGTTTGAACGAGATCTAGTAAGTAGTTTTTTTAAGACTAAGATTTGTCATCATATCAATAAATCACTATGATCTGAGATGCAAAATAGTTTTAGGAGTACCATCTGGGATTATGCAAAGCTGCAGCTGTGTGCCGTGTGAGCCGTGTTGCGTCGGCTCATTAAAATAATACTACCAACCCCTCTCTTCCGTTAGGTGTCGTAAAAGGCGACTAACGGACTAAAGACTGCACGTCCAAGAGCATAGAGTGGCGATGGACTCATCACCTGTTACGCTGAGCACATGTGCAGTTGTAATTAGGTGAAATGTGGACTGCTGCTGCTGCCGCCATTGCCTAGTCTCTGACTAACCCTTTGGGGAAAATAGTCGTCTTAATGAAATTAAGTGTGACTGGTTCCACCAATGAAACTGAACAACTTTCGCCAAAAAACCTAAAGCAAAAATTACAAAAAAATATTTCGACATCCCATACACAATTTCGCCCGATCAGCTGACGACAATTTAGTATGGAAGGTCGAAATTTTTTTGTCATTTTTGCACATAGGTTTCTTGGCGAAAGTTGTTCAGTTTCATGGATGGAACTCACCCTTAATTTCATTAAAACGACTTAAAAATGAGAGTGTACTTATATGCAGATGTTTGCTCGGCAGGGGCGTAGCTACCGACCTATCAGCCGGTATCAATATTACGGGGCCCCCGTAAGTGTGTGATAAAATATCTTAGGACTCTATAGGACAGGAATTGCTTGGCAGTTGCGAGGAGCATGAGCAAAAATTCTTTCATACAAACAAACCTGGTCCTGACAATAATTACAAACACAACAAAATATGATTAAGTAGCTAAATTGGCGCATCTCAACAAACTTTTGTGCCACTGGCAATTGATTCTTATTTAAATAGATAGGTAAATAATATTCTATATGACCGTGTCGCATAGCGGTGAAAGAATACTACCACCACCTATATATCACCACCCTTGGGTGTCGTAAAAGGCTTATACTTGTTTCGGTTCGACGCGATTCTGTTTCGGCATGCAGTGGTACTGGGGGTAGCGATGCGCGTTTGTCTGGCACAGACTATAGTTAGTTAGTAAGATTAGTTGTTAAGTCTGAACTACAAGTTAGTTAACAGTTTTTTTTTAATTATTATTAGTATTGACGTCAATAGGTTTACATTGAATAAATAATTTGACTTTGACTTTATCGGACTAAAGTCTGCACATATGCATCCAACAGCATAGAGCGGCGATGGGCTCACCACCTGTCACGCTTAGCACATGTGCAGTCGCTATTTAGTAAAAAGTGGACTAGGTAGAGGACTGCTTATGCTGTTCTTATTGCCTAGTCTGTGAATATGTCTATCATTAATCATCGAAACCGCAGAGCGATAGCGTTGCTAGCGGCTGTCACCAATTTGTCTTGCTATGCTCGAATGTTGTACCTACCTTACTAACGTCATAATTACTCATAATTAATCATCACGAGCGCGTCAAAGATCATTGGACTAGCGCATCATTCAAATCAGAAAGCTGGCTACGACTACATAAATTCTCGGCCAACAAAAAAAAAAGACATTCTGCTCAGTGGGTGTTTCCTTCCGATGAGTTGCCAACTAAAGTGAAGAGAGGTCGAAGCGTGGAAAAAAGATGGTGGCTTCGTTCTTCGGAAAGACAGGTCATTACGCGACAATTGTTTTAGAAGATCAAAAAACTATAACTGTTAAATGGTACACCAACAATTGTTTGCCACTTGTCTTGGAAAAATTTCGGGAGAAACGCCCTCGCAGTAGGATCCTCCTTCACCACGACAACGCCTCGTCGCACACCGCCAGGCAAACAATCGACTATTTGATTTCGTCAGACGTGGAATTACTAGGTCACCCGCCGTATAGCCCTGACTTCGCACCTTGCGATTTTTATTTATTCCTAAAAACAAAAGAAAAACTTCGAGGAAAACGTTTTATGGACGCCGAGGAAGCAGTGGCTGCGTTTCAAAAGGCCGTTGAGGAGACCCCTAAGGAGGAGTGGGCAAATTGCTTTTCTCAGTGGTTCCACCGGATGCAGCGATGTATTGATGTAAACGGACACCTATTTTGAAAAGATATAATAAACCTCAAAACTTACTAGTTGGCTCAGTTTTTGATTTTCTAAGAATTTTCAGTTTAATCTTCGTAAGAGCCATCGATGCGCACTCTTTAAGCCATTGTACCCTAAGAGTGCGCATGAGACACGTTCTTGAGTTTTTAAATTATTAAATATTATTTGAATGTTGATTAATAATAAGAACTAAAAAAGTGTTCCTAAAGAACCAAAGCATAAATATAAGTAAAATTGAAGAACTGTAACTCAAAAGTTGATTTTTTTTTAAATAAATCTGTTAAATCTGCGCACTCTTAGGTGTCTTTACCCTATATATCATGGGGAGTGTTCTGAGGAATTGTTCGGCTTGATCCCTGCCGCTGATTTCCTTCACCGCACTACACGCAAACGACTGTCATTCCATCCACATCACCTTGATGGATGGCGGTCTACTACTGTGCGCTTTTCAAGAAATTTCTTGCCTCGATCTACAGTGTTGTGGAACCAGCTCTCGGCGGTGGTATTACCGGACCGTTACGACTTAGTGATCTTCAAGAAACGAGCCTATTCCTTCCTTAAAGGCTGGCAACGCGTCTGCGCTTCCTCTGGTTTTGCGGGTGTCCATGGGCGGCGGTGATTACTTTCCATCAGGTGACCCGCTTGCTCGTTTGCCTCCTGCTATAAAAAAAAAACATCGACAGCGCACATGTGCTTAGCGTGACAGCTGGTGAGTCCATCGCTGTTTCTAGTTCAATGTGCGTTATATGTACAACAGCAGTCTTAGTCAATATTACTTTTAAATGTAGGTACCTGTTGTAATATGAAAAAAACTTTTTCTTGTACGATCCACCGTTTCCTGGTGGTCATACAAATTTGTCATTATCAGTATGACTACGAGGGTATACATTTCCTCCTAGTCATACTGTAACACGATATTTTTAGACCCACCTACCCAATAATATTACTTACTTATATAAAACAAATATCATTGCACCTACCTAATATTATCGACGTAAGTAAGTAAACTTTACAACAAAAGAAAGATGCAGGGAATCCGTAGATACCTACTTTAGTACCTACTAAACAAACATGTTTAGAACTAAGTATTTTAAGACAATCAG